>BLKR01000282.1:0-345000 GCA_011170035.1 Teleogryllus occipitalis
TCATATATAAGTCTCTTCCAAATCTGTATTTGCTTCTTTTAATCTCTCTTGAGCACAGAATTGATTCGTATACTGTCAAAGGCCCTCTGGCTAATAGCGTAACGAAATGAGTGCGGTCCCGGCCGCAAAACTTTTATCCAGGCCCCTTTTATAAAAGTGTATAGCAAACACAAATACTATTGTTAGTACCTTAAATAATAAAAATATCTCCTAAAAATTGTCCCTCTTTTACCTGGGCCCGCCCACGTTGCGGAGCTTGCGGGCACGAACGTTACGCCGCCGCCGCCTCTGATAGTCGATCCTAGTCATGCTCTAATTAAGTTTTCGTTTCCTAACATCATTAAGGACGACATTGTTTAGTAGCAACATTTCCTTATAGCTATAGGAACCTGTACGACATTTCTGTTCAACTGACAACAGAAGGTTCTTCTCTAGTTGTCTGTACATTTTGTTAGTTATAACTTTGTACATAACTGGCAAATAAGTGTTTGGCCTGTAGTTATCCGCCAAAGAACTGTCTTCCAAAGAAGATACGTGATGCCGCGTGTGAGCTATTCCCGGAGTCCCTTCGGGTTTTCTAAAATTTTATTAACAGCCTTTGCCAGATGCAATGTTGTTCATTTCTTACTCCAGTAATTCTGGATCTTATTAATGCCAGGTGATTTCCAGTTTCCCATGTTATTAATTGCTTGGAAGAGATACTCTTCCGAGAATTCGTCAACATGTTCCACTCTTTCTACAAGTTCATCGGCAGCATCAACTTCAGATTGGAGCTAAGATGCGTCTTTGTTGTAGGATCTGCTTTCTTCCCAGATTCCTGCCCAAAATGTTTCGACGTCATCTTTTGCAGGAGGAACAGCATTGGGTTTTGTCTCAGATTGTGATAGAATTTCTTCGCGCCTGTTTCAAACAACCGATTCTGTACACGGAAATTTACTCTGCGTTTGTAATGTCTAATACGCTAAGTTCATGCTTGGATTTTCTCTTTTAGTTTCTCAGCTACCATTAGCCTTGAGTCATTTTTTATTAGTTATTGTCGTTCAACATGGTGTATTTTTCGTTGAACTTTGGAGGTGAGCGTTTGTTTAGAAGATGTCACGGCAAAGAGTGATATTTCATGCCGAATGTTGGCTGTTTCATAATTCTTTTCGTCCTTGGGGGTACCAAACTCTTTACTCGGTTTGGCTGTCGGCCGTGGTCCCAAAATTATCTGATACACCAGAGATACAGTTGCCTACACGATGTGATTGATTTCAGTAATATCTAGATTGGGATCTGGACATGGGATCTGGACTACCTCATTTAAGACAGAATGCATTGTCACTCTTCGCTTTAGCACTTTCATATATCGTCGTGGTAACCGCAATAAGTCGCATGTCAAAAAATCCACTTTTTTGTTTATTACACCTTTGTGATAAGTCCATAGAACTGCAGCAGTTGCAATTGGTCATAAAATGACGGGTTAATGAAAACCGAATATCATGAGTTTGCATTTGCGTCTGTTTAGACAGGGAGAGGAAGATAATGTTTTTCGTTCCTTCTAAAAAATTCGGTGGATTTGACATACGATCTATTGCGGTTACCACGACGATATTCTCAACGGTGCACGAGATTCGAATGGAAGTAGAACTCGTTCTATCTCGCGTCGAAGGAGATTTCGGATCATAAGATTCGTGTGCTTCATACGCAGATGAATTTTCTACACTGACGGAAGTTTCTTTGGGTAGAGATGAACCTTCAACAAGACTAAGGTTATCAAGGATATTAGATTGTTCGAAATATTCGTCTTGTGGATAGTTCGATAGAAGAACCTACTCCGCATTTCCCTGAATGTCGGTGTGTTGTTCTGCTGTAAATTTTCCACTGCTGAGTATGTATCGTCGTTTACTGGCAAGCTGCTTAGAATGTAGGGTAGGTCTCATCTGGTTTCTGCTCTCTCCATATCTTGTAAACTTCAGCACCATTTTTCGCTTTTGCGTAGTAAAAGCACCACACCACCTCCTTCAATTCATTCCGGGTCCATCTCTAACAATGACTTCCAGCTACTGCCGGCTCTAGGTCCGTGAGACTAACATCCGTGGGTTGGCCAGACGTCGACAACGTGAACTAAGCTCGGTTTCTGAGCAGGTATAGGACATTGGCAGAACAAAGCACGTTAAGATGCATTACATTTATTGTTCTATCCATTTTCTCATTGGTTTTAGGTGAAGTTTCGCAGGAAGCAAGTTCGAATTCACAGATCACACTTAACCCATGAGCCATTTTCAGGCATCCGTTACTGCGGCCCACAGTGGCCTTGGGACATCCCCCGCAGGGCCCAGCAAGGGCCCCTCCGATCGCCAGTCGGCATTGCTAAACACTACGGAATTTTCATTGTCCACTGAAGGCAGCCTCCTTCGCTGGATAATGCAAGGTTCCGGCCTCCACTCTAATCAGTAGCCTGGTGTGTCAACCCTGTTTCTCCCCTGCATCCTTCATGGGCCGATAACAGGAAGTCCAAAGATTCATGACCCTTCCCTCTCTACTTTCCGCTATGAATGCAGCCGCCCCATGCATGGAGACCGATGCTGTTTGCAGCCGCCCACTGCGATCAGACGCAGCGGTTGTCTGAGGTGCCTTATCCTCCATTTTCATCAATCCTCCTTTCCTCTTCAAAGATGCCGCTGAGGCTCCCTCTGGAGTGCTTCTTCGTCTGACCCCTCATCTTCAACAACCTATTCAGCAAAGGAGGCCCTACCAGTACCTAGGTTGCTGCCGACATAGCTCTCAAGCTCGGGGGGGGGTACTCAAGCTCCACCTCCACCACCAACTACAAAAGTTCGTGTCCTCCTTAAGTGGAGTTTATCACTATCTACGATCATTTATTCATCACAGTTTTTACTGGTCGGTATATCAACCTCTCACAGCTATGATGACTAGGTGTGCGGTTCCACAAATGAAGTTTCAGGTGACTTCTAACATGTATTCCTGATAACTGCCTTCTGCATACTGTAATACTCCTGGCATCCAAGTGAGGGCACTAGTCGAAGTGTCATTTTTGGGATCACTCCTGTAGCTGATATTATTGGCACGTTTTGCAGACGTTCCACTGATCTGCGACTTCACGGACGAGCGCTATATTTCTGGATCTTCTCTTGAGGTTTTGTCGATGTGTTGTGGGTTTGGATATTGATATATCAATAAGGAAAGCCTGCTGATGGTTTTTGTCGATGTGTTATTTCGGGTCTATTGTCGCCGACTTGAGTGTCAGTGATAATGGAGCAATCCCAATAGAGAGTGTGCTCACTACTTTCAAGCACGTTCTGAGGAACATATTTATAATACGGCAAGGAAGTGGCGAGTAAGCCCGTTTTCATTGCCAATAATTGGTGGACCTGCTTCGCCACTTCATCATGCCCCTTTTTATATTCCAACTGTGCGTGGCCGCTACAACCACTAGTCACATGTTGGATAGTTTCGCTTGCGGCCTAACATCACCTACATGTGTCGGAACGAACGGTGGAAACTTAGAAATGTGTTTTCTGTAGTTCAAAGTTGGAACCACTTGGTCCTGGTTAGCTATCATGAAGGCTTCTGTCTCCGGAAAGAGATCCCCATGCTGGAGCCATGCGCGCAATGCAGGGACGTCGACTTCTGGTTTGCTCATCTCATGGAGGTACCTTCCGTGCAGTGCCTTCGCTTGAGGTTATCTTCTCTTCGGTTTCAATGCCTGTCTGAACAGGTGGATCAGCATTTTTCAAGTTCAGAGGACTATAGTTTTTATGAACTGCGATCACTGCTTGCTAAAGTCTCCCACAATGTTCCAAGAAGTATCTTCTAAGTGATGCAATTTGAGAGTTGTGCAGATTTATGAGATATACAACACCTCGCCCTCCTTGTTATTTTGGAAGGGTAAAACGCTCAATACTTGAATGAGGATGATGTTTTCTGTATTGAGTCATAGCGGTTCGAATTGTCCTCTGGAGGTTGTATACCTATACAACCTCCAGAGGGCATATAGCTGTATTTAATAATGCCAAAGGAATATGTCAGCATTGAAATAACATATGAAGTGATGGCGTGCACAAGATTTCTAGCAGAGTTGAGTTTTTAAGAGTCAATGGGGTTCCATGACGGTATCTTTGGTTCATTATCGTTTTCCAAATTTACAACGTGCAAAAGACCCCGAATGATATTCACTTTCCTGCACTTATCGAAACCGAATTAAATCTTCATGTCGTCAGTGAATTTCTCCGTCACGATAATTAGTTGCCGCATATACAAATCAGTGTCTGCATACAGCTTCAGATAATCCATGTAAAAAAGATGCGAGACACGAAGAAGGGTTGAGTTCCCTTTTTTAAGAGCGTTGCCATAATTGGATGCATTTCGAAGAGGAGACAGAGGATTGAAGGCTAAGAGGAACAGTAAATGGTTTAAAGTGTCACCCTGGAAAATCCGTTGATGGATATGTACAGTATCTGTCTGGACGGATTGTCTTCCATTAGAGATATACAGTTTTGAATTCCATCGGCTCATCACAGTTTTCGGGTAATTTTGGACAAGCGGGTGAACCTTGTATACATACAAACATTGAAGGAGCCAAGGATGGGGTACGGTGTCGAATGCTTTAGCATAATCTATGTACCATGCATAAAAGTTTCTTTGTTTTTCAAACACTTGCCCTATAATTACAGAGTCTATAATGAGTTGCTCCTTGCATACATGAAATACAGGTCTACATCCTTTCTGTTCATCCGCTAAGATTTTCTGTTCCTTAATGTGTGTCAGCATCAGTTGTGCAACACATGTTATAGGTTTGTAGAAAAGTTGAAGGCAGGTTAAAAGCCTGTACTTCGAGGGGTCTTTACTGTCACTCTCTTTGGGTAACATGTACATTCTATCTTCAGTGAAGAAGGTATATATTCTGGACTGTGAAGAAAATACTGAATTTTAGTAGCTATATGATGGTGAGTGCTAGTGAATTTTTGAGCCAATAATTGTGCAAGTTTTCACTGCCCGGTGCCTTCTAGTTATGTGCTTTGTTCAAAGTTGCTTGGACAACTTCCACGGTGATTATTGGTTCATCCATTAGAGGGGTATCTCGGCGTGTCATATTCCATTTCAATTCACATCATATTTGGGTTGTAAGACACATCAGATGACCAGATAGGCTTCCAAAAGTCCTCTATCTGTGCCTTTGTGGGAAGCTTTGACTCTTTCAAATCACTTACAAACTCTACGCCCTTTGAAAGATTCCTGTACAATCCTTTCTATTTCCTGTTACAAACAGTATTCTTGCTTCTTCACAGAGCCATTCCTATGGCGATGGAGGCGTTTTGTTAACGCCAAAAGCTTTTATCGTAGAGTATCAAGATGTTTTATGTTCTTTTTCTTCTTGTTGTTATTATCATCATCATATTGGCCATTTCTGACCGCGCTACACGTTCACTTCCGAGACCGAATCATATTCAATCCTGGAGAGAGACGTGTGTAATTATGGGGATCAGCTTTTTTCGGCTGGATTCCTTCATAAGACAATTGATTGAGTTATTAAAATGGGCAACCATAGCATCGATGTCGTTTGGGCAGTTTTCCGATATTCGTAATTCTTTCTTGAATGTTTCCCACTCAGCTCGGTGGATTAGCCACCGAGGAGGGCGAGGAACGTTCAGATCGGGAATATCGAGGTTGACCCGAATGGGAAAATGGTCACTGCCAGGCAGGTCGCCAAGGACAGTCCACTCGAAGATTGTAGAAACGGAGGGACTACAGAGAGCTAGGTCTACGGACGAGAATGTGTTAGAAGCTGCGGAAAAGTGTGTGCTTTCGCCAGAATTTAGGAGAATTAAGTTTTGGTTATCTATGATATTTTCAAGTAACCTGCCTCTCGTGCACGACCTTGTGCCACCCCAGGCAGGGTTGTGGGCGTTGAAGTCCCCCACAATGAGAAAAGGTGTAGGCACCTGAGAGAGCACATGTTCCAGTTCTTTTTGTGACACTTGTCCAGGCGGTATATAAATGTTGCAAATGGTAACAGAAATAGTTCGGAAATTTACACGAACGCAAGATATCTGCAGAGTGGTTCGTATGTCTATTTCTTTCGATACCAAAGAGTTTGTGATAAACGTGGCGACTCCGCCATGGGCGCGGAGGCCATCGTCTACGTCTTGCCTGTAGCAACAAAACCCGCGTAGAGAAGGAGTGCTCAGAAAGGAGATGTGTTTCCTGCAGGCAGATAACCACGGGTCTATGTATAGACATTATTAACTTCAATTCATCCAAACGGGTTCGAAAGCCATTTATGTTCCATGACAGGAGAGCCATAGTTTCTAGTTAAGTTTTTGGTTCAAGGGTAGCTTATGTATCAGGTTTCTTTTTCTTCTTCTTCCTTCTTTGTTGGAAAGTAATGGCTTGGTTCATGCGGAGTTCCTCATTCCCAGCAGAGTCATCTTGACTACTGCTGGAGAGGGTCGCATGTATTGAGACACCACGGTCCCTTGAGACAGGCGACCTAGATCTAGCAATAGGGCCTGTCGGCATCAGCTTCTCTTGATGTGTTTGGGTGTTGGTAGAAATATTTATGGTTTGTGTTTCCGATTTTGTTTCAGGATGGACAAGAGATTTGGGATTTGCATCTCCGCCGATGCCATCAAAGGACACCTGGCAGATAGAATCGCACAAAGTGGAGGCTTTAGGCGTTTGGGTTTCCGAATTGACTGTCTTATGTTGACCCACGGTGCCAGCGAAACTTCGGGCCATGTCCACGGGGTTTCTCGTCTGGTAACGGCGTCGTGCCTCCGGAAAGGAAACTTTCTCAGAGACCCTCATCTTCTGGATCTCTCTTTCTCTTAAGAAAATGGGGCACTGGTTGGAATTAGATGGATGTTTTCCACAACAGTTATCGCACTTTGCCTCGGCGGAGCAGTTTGAGTCATTACAAACCTCCCTTCCACAGTGCACGCAGACTGCGGCGCTCATGCAGCGAGGTTGCGTATGGCCAAACCTCTGGCATTTAAAGCAGCGCAGAGGGTTTGGAACATACTGCCTGACACGGAGATTGTAGAAGCTACACGATATCTTCTCTGGTAGAGATGGACGGTCGAAAGTCAGTATTAGAGTGGAGGTAGGAGTGAGTACCCCATTTACTCTCCGCTGAATCCTATAGATCTCTGACACACCATATGGCTCGAAGGCTTTCAAATTTTCTTCCGATTCGGTAGCGAAGTCTTCGTGGTTTACCACACCCTTGCAGAGGTTTAGGGTCGGGTGGGCGGACACATGCACCTGAAGGCCGGCTATTTCTTTGAAGTCAAGGATCTTGCTGATCTGTTCGTCAGAGCGACATTCCAAAGGATTGTGCCGTTTCTCTGACGGACCACCGACTGAAATATACCAAACTTTTCAATTTCCCTGGCAAGTTTTATAGGGCTGACACTTCATAGTTTCATTTTCTCTTTTACTTGACATGACGAGACACGGGACTTAGTAGGTCTGTCTGACTCATTACAGAAAAAACTCAAGATTTACTCTTTCACCAACAAATCTCTTCCTTATGGAAGAGGGCGGGGGGTAGGTTTTTTATCCATTTAGAGGATATCAGATTCATCCCCGTGGCCCCCACCCACCACGGAGCCCAACAAGGGGACACTCCATCGGAGTGCCAGGGTTGCCACGGGGATATAGTGGAGGGTTACCACAGTGCTGCACCGCCGTGGATCCCCCCGCTCACCCTGGAGTTCAGTACAAGACCTAGTCCAAGCCGGTTGATCGGGAGTGGGTTAGCTTCCGACCGCCCGTCTAGAAGAGTTCGAGGCCAAAGCAAGCGTATTGAGACCTACAAGGAATGTTCCCCAAAATACGTAAGAGCACGTATCCCTGGGTGCCAAGAAAAAAGGAGCACGAGGAGAGTAATTGGGAAACAGACAGGCCCCTCAACCGCCAGGACATACATTTCCTCCGACACGGGTCGCCATGCACGGCAAACACATGGGTGGGCGTTCAGCATACAGAGGGGGCCAGTGAAATAGAAGAGGGAGAAGAAAAGAGACAGGATGGTATAGAAGAATGAGAATGTACAATGGGGAGAAGAAAGACTTGTGAAGGGAAGGAATGCTTGAGAGCCCTCTCTGTATCCCCCCGTCAGGACGTGGACCAACCCACCTCGACGGGTTCATAAGACAAGGTTGTTAAGCTTTGAATTAAGAGATGATAGAATGATGATGATGATGATGAGAGGTGCTCGTTGCCTTTTTAAACCATCCCAGCATTCACCTGCATGACCAAGGGAAACCACGAAAACCCGTCAGGCCGGCCGGCCCGGGGATCGAACCCGGGCCTTCCGAGTGCGAAGTCAGCGCGCTACGCTCTAAATCACTTCGCTTGGTTGTTGTTGTTATTATTATTATTATTATTATTATTATTATTAAGTAACTATACAATTTCAATTGTGAATGGCCAGTCAAATATGCTCGATGCGAGGGGAGTGCAATTGCGCAGAATCCAGAGTGCATTCCAGAATCCAATCTCTTTTACCATGTCCGGTGTTCTCAGCTTGCCGGATATCTGACTCCCCCTTCCCCGCGCATCCGCTTATTCACATGAATCTAACTTTTGCTATAGCCACTTCCCTTTGTAGGGAACTCTGAAAGATTAGTTGCACAGACCTTCACGATAAGAACAATGTCAGATTAGCATCCACCAGAAAATCAGGAGCCGAGAGATTTCGATCGTGGGTGGAAGTTCTACCCACCGTGTTATGGTCACAGACTCTCGTGTTTATGTGGACGAAACGCTTCGAGTATATTGTCTTAGAAAGAGGAGCTCGGAGAAACTGTCAGATGGAAAGTAACATTTTCATTTCGAAATGATAAAAATTAATTGCGAATTCATATTTTATTATTCATTAATTAAAACATCAAGTAAAATGCTTTAATGTCATTAAACTATTGGTGCTAGAACAGCATACACCTTCTCGCTTTAATAAGTTACATTGATGAAGTCAAAGAACCATAAAAACTGTATGTGAAGTAGAGTAACTACGTATGTAACTGTATGTGAGAAGAACATCTGAGCACGTTTTCTTGATCTCCCAAAATCTCTTCCCAGCAGTTTAACTATAAACAGTTGAATGATGAAATAAGTTCCAAAAAATGCTAGGTTTGCAACATTTCAAAAGTATACATTTTCCCTCCCGACTTATAGAAAACTTGTTTGCATCGGTAAATGAACTTCAGATTTAATTTTTTTAAATTGCTAAGAAAATAGTAACCCATACCTCTGGCTCTACTCCTACCATTACTAGCAAAGGGAGAGCTCAACAAAAAGTGCGCGTAATGAAGCTGGCATTTAGCTAAATGTATGTCCACAAGCAAAACAAACGGCTATCTCAGCATTTACGCAATGGATTAGAGACAGTGGCCTAACTGGCCATGTCAAGCTGGCACAACCACCATAGCACAATCACACCAAACCAAATTGAATATTTAGTACTCATTTATTACTAATTTTTTACCCAAAAATTAAATTTATTACTCCTCCCGTTTCTGAAATAAAGGTGGTTGTGCTAGCGTGACAGTCAAGCTAGCACAACCAAATTAAAAAAATGAGCACAATCGTTCAAAACTAATACGAACGTTTAGAGCATATTTATTACTAATTTATTACTCTACAATGAAATTTATTACTCATGCGGTTTACGAAAAAAAATTGTCAAACACAATTACTTATGCAACCCGCACGACTTTCGCGTATATTACTGAAGAGTACCAACGACCTCAAAACACTAAAGCCTATTACAAAAATACATACACAATCAATAGTACACATTCAGTTCTAATTTTTAGCACCAAGAAACAAATCTTGAATGTGAAAACTAATTTAAGAAATATTGTATAAACTGAATCTGTAATGGTCAAAACATGCAAGAGATTCAAATTCAAAAATAGAGAGAACCAACGAGCACAATCGCATTACACCAAACACACAATTAACAGAGGTATCACACTGGTATTTAAAACTAATTAGAAATTTATTACTCCTGTTCTTCACGAAATAAATAATTTTATAGAACGACATACTTATCCACCAACGCACGATATACATGAAGTAATTTATAGAGTATAGTAACCCACAAGCAAATAAAACCTATTCAGTACAAAACTAGACATTTCCTTCTAGTTTTTGAATCCTGGGAACAAAATATAAACGTGCAATCGCATGAAATAAATATTGTATAAACTCCATCGTAATGTTCAAAACATGCAAGAGATTCAAATTCAAAAATAGAAGAGAACCAACGAGCACAATCGCATTAAACCAAACATCATTTTACAGACGTATCACACTATTACTTAACACTAAACAGAAATTTATTACTCCTGTTCTTTACGAAATAAATAATTTTATAGAACGACGTACTTATCCAACAACGCACGATATACATGAAGTAATTTATAGAGTACAGTAAGCCACAAGCGAAGGAAACCTATCCAGTATAAAATTAGACATTCACTTCTAATTTTTAACACCTGGGAAGAAATTATAAACGTAGAATCGCATTAATTAAATATTGTAAAAATTGAATCATGGTGGCCATAACAAGCAAGATATTCTAATTAAAAAATAGAGAGAACTAACGAGCACAATCGCATAAAACAAACAACATTTAACAGACGTATCACACTATTACTTAACACTAAACAGAAATTTATTACTCCTGTTGTTTACGAAATAAATAATTTTAAAAACGACATACTTATGCAAAAATGCACGGTATTCATGAAGTAATTTTAGAGTTTAGTAAGCCACAAGTAAATGAAACCAATCCTGTACAAAATTAGACATTATGTTGCTACCTAACACCTAGTAGCAAATTATGAACGTGGGAAAGGAATTTAAGAAATATTGTGTAAACTCAATCGTAATGGTCAAAACATGCAAGACATTCAAATTCAAAAATTGAGAGAACCAACGAGCACAATCGCATTAAACCAAACATCATTTAACTGACGTATCACACTATTACTTATCTTTAAACAGAAATTTATTACTCCAATTGTTTACGAAATAATTTTATAGAACGACATACTTATCCAACAACGCACGAAATAAATGAAGTAATTTATAGAGTATAGTAATCTACAAGCAAATAAAACCTATTCAGTACCAAATTAGACATTTACTTCTTCTTTTTAAAACCTGGAAACAAAATATAAACTTGGAATCGCATTAAATAAATATTGTATAAACTCCATCGTAATGGTCAAAACATGCAAGAGATTCAAATTCTAAAATAGAGAGAACCAACGAGTACAATCGCATTAAACCAAACACATCTTTTATCAGACGTATCACACTGTTGTTTAAAACTAAACAGAAATGTATTACTCCTGTCGTTTACGAAATAAATAATTTTATAGAACGACATACTTATCCAACAACGCACGATATACATGAAGTAACTTATAGAGCATAATAAGCCACAAGCAAATAATACGTATTCATTACTAAAATTAGATATTTACTTCTAAATGTTTACACCTGAGAACAAATTATGGACGTGGAAACGCATTTAAGCAATACTGTATAAACAGAATCGTGGTGGCCAAAACAAGGAAGACATTCGAATTCGAAAATAGAGGGAACTAACGAGCACAGTCGCATAAAACAAACACAACATTTAACAGACGTATCACACTATTACTTAACAATAAACAGAAATTTATTACTCCTGTTGTTTACGAAATAAATAATTTAAAAAAACGACATTCTTATGTAAAAACGCACGGTATTCATGAAGTAACTTTAGAGTATAGTAAGTCACAAGCAAATTAAACCTATCCACTACAAAATTAGACATTATTTTCTGTTATCTAACACCCAGTAACAAATTATGAATTCAAAAATAGAGAGAACCAACGAGCACAATCGCATTAAAACAAACGCATCTTTTAACAGACGTATCACACTGTTACTCAACACTGAACAGAAATTTATTACTCGTGTTGTTTACGAAATAAACAATTTTATAGGACGACATACTTATCCAACAACGCACGATATACATGAAGTAATTTATAGAGTATAGTACGACACAAGCAAATAAAACCTATTCAGTACAAAATTAGACATTTACTTCTAGTTTTTAACAACTGGAACAAAATATAAACGTGGAATCGCATTAAATTATATTGTATAATCTCCATTGTAATGGTCAAAACATGCAAGAGATTCAAATTCAGAAATAGAGAAAACCAACGAGCACAATCGCATTTAATCAAGCACATCATTTAACAGTCGTATCGCACTGTTATTTAAATGTAATTAGAAATATATTACTCCTGTTGTTTACAAAATAAATCATTTTAAAAAACGACATACTTATGCAAAAAAGCACGGTATTTATGAAGTAATTTTAAAGTATAGTAAGCCACAAGTAAATGAAACCTATCCTGTACAAAATTAGACATTATGTTCTGTTATCTAACACCAAGTAGCAAATTATGAACGTGGAAACGCATTTAAGAAATATTGTGTAAACTCAGTCGTAATGGTCAAAACATGCAAGAGATTCAAATTCAAAAACAGAGAGAACCTACGAGCACAATCGCATTAAACCAAACACATCATATAACAGACGTATCACACTATTACTCAACTTTATTTATTTAATGCGATTCCACGTTTATATTTTGTTCCCAGGTGTTAAAAAGTAGATGTAAATGTCTAATTTTGTACTGAATAGGTTTTATTTGTTTGTGGCTTACTATACTCTATAAATTACATCATGTATATCGTGCGTTGTTGGAAAAGCATGTCGTTCTATAAAATTATTTATTTTGTAAACAGCAGGAGTAATAAATTTCTCTTTAGTGTTAATTGATTGTGTGATACGTCTGTTAAATGATGTGTTTGGTTTAATTCGATTGTGCTGGTTGGTTCTCCCTATTTATGAGTTTGAATCTCTTGCATGTTTTGACCATTACGATTGAGTTTATACAATATTTCTAAAATGCGTTTCCACGTTGAAATTTGTTCCTAGGTGTTAGATAACAGAACATAATGTCTAATTTTGTACAGGATAGGTTTTATTTGCTTGTGGCTTACTATACTCTAAAATTACTTCATGAAGACCGTGCGTTTTTCCATAAGTATGTCGTTCTTTAAAATTATTTATTTCGTAAACAACCGGAGTAATACATTTTTAATTATATTTAAATAACAGTGTGATACGTCTGTTGAATGATGTGTTTGGTTTATCGCGAGTGTGCTCGTTGGTTCTCTTGCATGTTTTGACCATTGTGAATTTGAATCTCTTGCAGGTTTTAACCATTACGATTCAGTTTATACAGTATTTCTTAAATTCGTTTTCACATTCAAGATTTGTTTCTTGGGGTTAAAAATTGGAACTGAATGTGTACTATTGATTGATTGGGTTTATAGGGCGTTTCAACTGCTAAGGTCATTGGGGCCCATGTCAAAGTATGTCTAAAATAAATAAGTTGAAGTTATAGTAAAAGTGTTGCTGATATGGTTTACCAGCTAATTTAAAAGCACATACATACCCTAAAAAGGAGAGCTACATTTACGCATAAAATATATAAGTAGATAAAAGCAAAGTTCAAAAACGTAAGGCTGAGGCCAGGAAAACATAACTTTATTGCCCTTATGTCAGATAAAATTATATATTCCGCATTCTCTCAAGAAACAAAAAAGTTTTGAGAGCGCGGGCTCGTCATCTCCGAGCACCTCTCGTAGAGAGTTGCCCAGACCATGTCTTCGTCGACTGACAACAAATTTCAAACAATGGAGGAGGAACCGTCCACAGAATGAACCGCCCTGCATGAATCACAGGAAGGAGGAGGTTCACCGCGAATGAGAAAACTGTGAGAGAAGTGGCAGTGTCCGATACGAAGACGGGTTAAAATAACCTCCTCACGCCTGGAAGGTCAGGATGAGGAAGGTCGGGATGAGGAACGCCAGGAATTAACAGAATTTTTTATTGTTTAGTTTATAGGTGGTATTGTGCCACTCTGTTTGCCACGCTCTAAAGATGGATCGTTTTAAAAAAGCTTTAACATCGGACGATGATACGAAAGGAATATCAACATGAGTATTCTCCGTCGCCGATTTCGCCGCCCGGTCAGCCAGTTCGTTCCCCATGATTCTAACATGGCCTGGAACCCAACTCAGTACCGGATCATAGTGGCGAAGCAGAAGGTGATGAATGAGGTTTCGAATTGATTCCGTCAGATTGTCTGAGGAAGAACGGGAGATAGCTTGTAGTGAGCTGAGAGAATCAGAACAGAGAACTGCTCGGCGCAAGGTCGCTGACTCGATGTATTTTAGGGCTTCAAGAATTGCATACATTTCAGCAGTGAAGGTCTTGCACTGAGAATGTAGCCGATATGATTTGGTCACTCTGATACAATAGAAACTACATGCCACTGTGTCGTTGCACGATGAACCATCTGTGTATAAGAATACATGATCTGGATAGGCTACCCTCATTTCCTGAAAATGCATCTGGTAAACAAGAGAACTAGTTTGTCTGGGAAGATTAGATAGTCTGAGGTCAATATTCAGTCGGAGGAGTTTCCAAGGGGGAATGGGGTGACTTGGGGGTTTCAAAGGGGTGGGAAGGTCAACATTAAGGTCCCGCAAAAGATTACGCAATCGAATACCTGGAGGCTGAGGCAGCGATGTTCGAAGAATATACGTTTCATATTTCGGATGGATAATTATTTGGCGACAAGGAGAGTCCTGATACTTTAGCACCGTAAGATGCTAATAAAATATCCCGCCTTCTTTTTAAAGAAGACTCACCAGCCTCGGCTAGAAGGCACTCAATTCGGCTGGTGCGGTACGCACCTGTTGATGGACGGATAGCAGCGTGGTGTATACTATTGATGGGTCGCAGTGGAGGGAGCTGCCGAGCCATACACTTCACTACCGTAATCCAAAACTGAGCGGATGAGTGATCTATATAACCGCAATAGGGTAGTGCGGTCGGCACCCCATGATGTGCCATTTAGCATTCGAAGAAGATAAAGGGGGGAGACACATCTGGTTTGTAGTCCACGGATATGAGCACGCCACGTGAGTGACTTGTCAATAGTGAGCCCCAGGAATCTGGCAGATTCCGCGAATGGAAGCAGATTTCCTCCCAGGTAAAGGACTGGATTGCTGTGCAAATGATATATTCTACAGAAATGCAAACCGATACATTTAGTGGCAGAAAAATTAAATCCTGTTGTCGTGCTCCATTCATGGAGCTTGTTCAGCACTATTTGGAGTTGCCTCTGGATCACACTGATGCTGCTGGATGAACAGAAGATGGCAAAATCATCCACAAACAACGATGCCTTTACAGGACCACGCACAGTCGACGCTATACCATTGATGGCGATTGCAAACAGAGTGACACTAAGGACTGATCCTTGGGGAATACCATTTTCAAGAGGGTGACTACGGGAAAGCCTGTCACCCACACGAACACGGAAGGATCTGTTCGAGAGGAAGTTTTGGAGGAATAGAGGGAGCTTCCCCCTAAATCCCCAAGAGTGCAGGGTTTGCAGAATGCTGTGCCTCCAAGTGGTATCGTAGGCCTTTTCTATATCGAATAATATGGCCACAAGATGTCTCAAGACGATGTAGAAACAGCTGTTGCCAGCGAAATGAGGTGGTCCAAGGTTGACCGATTTCTTCTAAACCCGCTTTGGATTCGCGTAAGCAAATTTTTGTACTCCAAGGTCCAGACCAGCCGCTGATTCACCATGCTTTCCAGTACCTTATATTATTATCGACCTATTTCCCTCAAGCATACACAGCTTGAGGGAAATAGGTCGATAACTTGATGGCAGTGATCGATCTTTCCCTTCCTTGGGAATTGGCATGATGAGGGCTTCTCGCCAAAAGGTAGGGATGGTGTGCTCTTCCCAGATCCAGTTATACAGCCGGAGAAGAAATCGCGTGGCTGTTTCAGGAAGATGTTGCAGCATTAAATTGTGAATTTCGTCCGGACCTGGTGTGGTACTTTTCGCAAGCATCAGAGCAGAGCGCATTTCATACATTGAGAAAGGAGTATTGTAATCCTCATTTGCTCGGGTCGAAAAATTTAAAGTGCGGTTTTCCATTCTTTCTTTAAGCAAGAGGAAGTTGGGAACATAGTTTGCCGAACTCGACATACTTTCATAGTGAGAGGCAAGTTCCTCTACAATAGCGTCTCGAGCTGTGATCATTTGACCATTTTTGAGAAGACCTGCCACTAAGTTTGGGGAAGGGTATCCTTTAATTTGACGCACCTTCCTCCACACCAGACGTGGTGGCATATGGCAATTTAGAGAGGAGACGTATGCTCTCCATGATGCATTTTTACTTTCTAGAATGGTTCTTCTCGCCTTCGCTCTACACTTATAGTCAATGAGGTTATCCGCAGTTGGATAATGTTTTAGACGCGCCAACGCTTTCTTGCGAGCACGAACAGCCCTTGAGCAACCCAAGTTCCACCATGGAACGAAGGGGTGTCGCGATTTACCGGTCGACTTGGGAATTGCAATGTCCGCAGCTTGTACTACAGCACTGTTAAAGTGTGCTGCCATTTCTTCCACACTGACAAACTCGCCCTCCGATAGACTAACGTTCGCTTGAAATGTCAGCCAGTCAGCACGTCAAACACCACTGAGGGGGGCGCGCCAACCCACGAGCAAGTCCATCAATGTGGACGATAACGGGGTAATGGTCGCTTCCACACAGGTCGTCTAGGATGGACCATTGCAGGACAGTTGCAAGAGAAGGGCTGCAGAGTACTAGATCGATACACTTGCTCGAATTTGTGGCGACGGCAAAATGAGTTAGCTCACCGAAATTCAGAATAACCAAGTTCGCCGTGTCTATTACTGATTCTAATACACTGCCTCTCGGACAGGTGCGGGAAGAGCCCCAGAGAGGACTATGGGCATTTACATCCCTGACAACCACGAACGGAGAGGGCAGTTGGTTTATCAAGTCCTGAAGTTCATGAGCAGATACAGTCAGTCCTGGAGGGATGTAAATATTGCACACAGTCAGTGTGAGGGATGGGAGGTGCACCTGCACACACACTGCTTGAAGGTCAGTCTGAACAGGCACCTCTGTAGACAGCAGCGAATCATGTACCAGTGAAGCAACTCCGCCATGGGCACGGAGACCATCATCCACATCAAACCTGTAAGGGGAGAAACCACAAAGAGACAAGGGTCGAGGTGGGGTGAGGTGAGTCTCTTGGAGGCAGATTATTAAAGGGTTGTGACGGGATAACAGAAGTTTAAGATAGTCCCGTCGCGAGGAGAAACCATTCATGTTCAATATGAGAGCCATGGTAAATTCAACTTTCTTTTTTCCTCCGACGTTGGGATCCGGATGCGCGAGACTCCTCCCCAACGGGAGCCTCCTCCGAAGCCGAGACCTCCCGGGCACTGCCAGGGGGGCTGAATGCTCGCTCAGTGTGGGTTTCGGAAAGAGTAACACGTGGCTTTGATAAGCCTTTCGTGGTCGTGTCTGATGCAGATTTGCGTCTAACATTTTCTGAAGTGGGGTTGGATATGTGTTTAGTCGACTGCAACAGCTGAGTTTTTTTGTCCATCTTATATTTCGTCGGGATGATCACTCTCCCACCTTGGAGGGGAGAGGCATCCACTGGAGACACCTGGCATGCGAAACTCACTACTTGGGGAGTAGCTCGTTCCGTTTGGCAGCCCATTGCTACCCTCGGTGTCTTTACTTTCAAGGCATCGAAGGAGCGAGAGAGATCAACAGGGTTTCTCGCCTGGTACCAACGTTTGGCCTCAGGAAAGGACACTTTTTAAACTGCTCGAATCTTCTGTATGGCGCGTTCCCTCAATAAAGTAGGACATTGCTTGTAATTGGCCGGGTGGTCACCGTCGCAATTTACACAATGCGGTGTAGTTGCACAGGGTTCAGGTTCGTGCATAGTTCTCCCGCACTTACCGCACACTGGGTTATCTGCCATGCACCGCTGCTGTGTATGGCCGAACCTCTGGCGCTTAAAACACCGCAAAGGGTTTGGGACATATTACCGTACGTGAAGATTATAGAAACCGCACGAGATCTTTTGAGGGAGAATTGGAAGATTAAACGTGAGAATAAGGGTGGAAGTGGGGATTTCTCGCCCATGCTCCCTCCTCTTGATCCTATATACTTCCGTCACTCCCTGGCTCTTAAAAAAAGGCTATTAATCTTCTTCACTCCCCGCAGAGAAGTCTTCATCGTTGACCACTCCCTAACACAGGTTAACTGTTGGGTGCGCCATGGGCGCGGAGGCCATCCTCTACGTCTTGCCTGTAGCAACAAAAGCCGCGTAGAGAGAGGGAGTGCTCTGAACGCAGATGTGTTTCCTGCAGGCAGATAACCACGGGTCTATGTAAAGACATTATTAACTTCAATTCATCCAAACGAGTTCGAAAGCCATTTATGTTCCATGAGAGGAGAGCCATAGTTTCTAGTTCTTAGGTTTTTGGTTCTAGGGTGAGTTATGTATCATGTTTCTTTTTCTTCTTCTTCCTTCTTTGTTGGAAAGTAATGGCTTGGTTCATGCGGAGTTCCTCATTCCCAGCAGAGTCATCTTGACTACTGCTGGAGAGGGTCGCATGTATTGAGACACCACGGTCCCTTAAGACAGGCGACCTAGATCTAGCAAAAGGGCCTGTCGGCCTCAGCTTCTCTTGATGTTCGGGTGTTGGTTGAAATATTTATGGTTTTTGTTTCCGATTTTGTTTCAGGCTGGACAAGAGTTTTGGGATTTGCATCTCCGCCGATGCCATCAAAGGACACCTGGCAGGCAGCATCGCGCAAAGTGGAGGCTTTAGGCGTTTGGGTTACCGAATTGACTTTCGTATGTTGACCCACGGTGTCAGCGAAACATCGGGCCATGTCCACGGGGTTTCGCGTCTGATAAGGGCGTCGTGCCTCCGGAAAGGAAACTTTCTCAGAGACCCTAATCTTCTGGATCTCTCTTTCTCTTAAGAAAATGGGGCACTGGTTGGAATTAGATGGATGTTTTCCACAACAGTTATCGCACTTTGCCTCGGCGGAGCAGTTTGAGTCATTACAAACCTCCCTTCCACAGTGCACGCAGACTGCGGCGCTCATGCAGCGAGGTTGCGTATGGCCAAACCTCTGGCATTTAAAGCAGCGCAGAGGGTTTGGAACATACTGCCTGACACGGAGATTGTAGAAGCTACACGATATCTTCTCTGGTAGAGATGGACGGTCCAAGGTCAGTATTAGAGTTGAGGTAGGAGTGGGTACGCCATTTACTCTCCGCTGAATCCCGTAAATCTGACACACCATATGGCTCAAAGAAGGCTTTCAAATTTTCTTCCGATTCGGAAGAGAAGTCTTAGTGATTTACCACAGTCTTGCAGAGGTTTAGGGTCGGGTGGGCGGACACATGCACCTGGAGGCCGGCTATTTCTTTGAGGTCAAGGATCTTGCTGATCTGTTCGTCAGAGCGACATTCCAAAGGATTGTGCCGTTTCTCTGACGGACCACCGACTGAAATATACCAAACTTTTCACTTTCCCTGACAAGTTTTATAGGGCTGACACTTCATAGTTTCATTTTCTCTTTTACTTGACATGACGAGACACGGGACTTAGTAGGTCTGTCTGACTCATTACAGAAAAAACTCAAGATTTACTCTTTCACCAACAAATCTCTTCCTTATGGAAGAGGGCGGGGGGTAGGTTTTTTATCCATTTAGAGGATATCAGATTCATCCCCGTGGCCCCCACCCACCACGGAGCCCAACAAGGGGACACTCCATCGGAGTGCCAGGGTTGCCACGGGGATATAGTGGGGGAATAACAGCGCTGCACCACCGTGTATCCCCCCGCTCACCCTGGAGTTCAGTACAAGACCTAGTCCAAGCCGATTGATCGGGAGTGGGTTAGCTCCCGACCGCCCGTCTAGAAGAGTTCGAGGCCAAAGCAAGCGTATTGAGACCTACAAGGAATGTTCCCCAAAATACGTAAGAGCACGTATCCCTGGATGCCAAGAAAAAAAGGAGCACGAGGAGAGTAATTGGAAAGGAGACAGGCCCCTCAACCGCCAGGACATACATTCCCGCCGACACGGGTCACCATGCACGGCAAACACATGGGTGGGCGTTCAGCATACAGAGGGAGCCAGTGAAATACAAGAGGGAGAAGAAAAGAGACAGGATGGTATAGGAGAATGAGAATGTACAATGGGGAGAAGAAAAGCGACTTGTGAAGGAAAGGAATACTTGAGAGCCCTCTCTGTAGCCCCCCGTCAGGACGTGGACCAACCCACCTCGACGGGGCTGCATGGGTCTTGCGAGTGCTTGTTATCGGGTGTCTCTCACCATCTTCCTTCCTCACTATTCCCAATGCAGTCACAAATTCTTTGAGATGGTAGATTTTAGCAATTGATAAACATGCGAAATGTTACCAAATACTGAAAAAAATAGTAATTGTATGTTTGGCGATCGGTGGAATATATTTCTGAAGGTGTTCAATGTGCAACAAATGCGAAATTATCCGCAAAATGCGAAATGGACGTGAATCTGCGACACTAAATGGAATTTCATTATTTTCTTCGTTATCTTTCTCTAACTAGGGATACGACTTCGACAACACATCAATGTTTGAAAACATTAAATTTTGACAATTTTTGACATAACATTTAATTACGGCCAACAGTATAGAAGCTGAACGATTTTTTTAGTCAATACAGTTTCAATGTTACTGACAGAAGAAATAGGTTATATCGAGGCAACAATGAAATATGTTCTCAGTTAATTTTTCATTGTTTGTGTTACATATTAATAGTTATTTACATAAATTGATTTCATTTAACAAAATACAAACCTTTTAAAATAACGTTTTTTAATACGTATTTTCAAATTGCGAGACATTTATTTTCCTCCCCTTTGAATAATGTTACATAGAAGCGTATATTTCTATACAAGAAAGGAATTCTTCTTTAAATTTAAAATTTCGTCCTTAAATATGTGTTCACTAATGGTGAAATGTTGAATTAGTTTCGCTTATTTCCTAATTTTCATAGAAAAATCTAAAAAAAACAAGAATATCTTTTATTTCAAAGAGACCTCCCGTAATAATTTTCTCAAAAACTGCTACAAAATGCTAAATCTTAATTTTTATAATGCTATAAAATGCTATAGTCTTCTTTGCTAAATGAGATGTTTTTAAATTTAAAGAGCTAAATTCTACCATCGCTACAAATACTTAATGATTCATAATGAATATCAAGATGGAGATAATTTTTTTTAGGTGATACGCATTTTTTCTTCCAATATTCAACCGAGGAAATTTATAATACGAGTACATAGGCATACAATAATTGATATGTACAAGCAGATGTCTTACGTTAAATGTGATGTAATTAATAGTTTGGTATGAGCTTTTTATAAAGTACCCCTAAAATATAAAAAAACTAGTGAGAACCCGTCCGTGAGATCTGAGATAAATGTAAAATACTATGCCCAGACTAATGTTCACAATATGTTGCGTTGTTTGGATCTTCAGGGTATAACGAAGATTTTTGTGATGTGGAGTTTCCAAAATTTTGAACATGTATGGCCCATGACCAGGTGGCAATGCAATATCCGCACCAAATGACACAAAAGAAAGAGTCCTATTATACTGACGAATATTATTTCTAAAGTTTTTTGATGTGTCACCATCTATAAACAACCTTGATTTCTTCTGGCATATTGCTCGAAGGTAAACTTATTTTCCCATTTAAGCAACACAGAGTAAACTCGTTTGCAGAATTTCTCTCACATGGGAAGTGCAAAGAAGAACAAAACTGACATTTCATAGATAACGACCCAACAGAGAACGAAATGACCTCACTAACACGACTTCTACGCTGACTTTCTCTTTCCCTGCCTTAATGTACGTTTGCGTCTTTTGGGGCGCGTGGGCAACGATCGACATAACCTGTGTACAACTTTACTACTTAAGTACAACCGAGCAAAACCCACTGTCCGAATCTCTACAAAATACACCAGAAAAGCAAATACATGCCAACTATCAACGCCACAATGCAATTATTATACTGAAACAAAACCTTGACGAATTGTAAACAAATATCAACAATCAAAACAAAACATCAAGCAGCGCCACCATGAATCAGCTTTGGAAGAAAACAATTTACTATTGATAAGCGTACTATTAAAGAATGATTTAATTAATTAATTTACACCGTAAATGTTGGTGAATCAACACTAACAGTATCTGATAACACATCTGAAGATCACGTTCTTTCATTTAAGGGAAAGAAATACTACAATCGGTTCAGTAGAAGCTCTAAACGAACCCATGGCAGAATACTGTATATTGCCATTTCATCACTGTGTATTACCGTGGTATTACTCTAGATTTGTTATGTTCGTACCTTAAACTACGATCTCAGAGTTGAAATACCTTACTAGAATGATGGAACATTACGTCCGCACCTTTCCGACTCTTTGCCCATTGCACGTGGAGTTCCTCAAGGATCGATTTTAGGCCCTATTCTGTTCCTACTTTACGTAAACGATATGCCCCCGACGATTCGAAACGGAAGAACGGTTCTCTTTGCGAATGATACGAACATTCTTTGCAATAAAGAAACCGTAAATAGTACAATATCAGATGTTTCAAATTGGTTCCAAAATAAATTAATAGTAAACGAAAAGAAAACGGTTTTAATGTAGTTTTCCATTTCAAATAAACAATTCTGTGCTCCATTGAAAATGAACGGTATACCATTGACTGATATTAAGGCAACAAAAGTTTTAGGTCTCTCAATTCAGTCAAACTTTAAATGGAACGTCCATTTAAATGAATTGAACACAAAATTAAGTTCATTATGCTACGCGTTCAGAATTCTTGCAAATTCAGTCAGCCTTCATACTGCTCGTTGTGTATACTTCGCGAATGTTCATTCCCGCCTGAGATATGGCATAATATTCTGGGGAAATACATCTTATAGCTCCCAGACTTTTAGATTACAAAAACGAATTGTACGAACAATAACCAAATCCCACCCACGTGATTCTTGTAAGCCTCTCTTCATTAATCTAGGAATTTTACCATTACCTTGTCTGTTCATTTACGAATCAGTGGTTTTTGTCAAAAATGACTTGCTTAAGGGCGGGAATATATTTTCAGAAAATGCCGACGTCTATTACTATAACACTCGACGTAGAAATCATATTCATCAGGTTTCTATCAACAGGTCATTACAAAAAATTCACATACAATACATGTACATTATTTTACAACACTTTGCCCGATGACATTAAACGATTAAATTCGATAGAAAAGTTTAAATCCCAAGTGAAATCGTTTCTGCTGCATAACTGTTTCTATACAATTAGAGACTATACTGAGCATCACAAGAAAAGTAACATTAATTTTAACTATGATACATAATGCATTATTTACCATTTGGACTGTATAAATGTGTATAAACAACCTGTAACAAGTATTGTACTGCAGCCTCCGGGTCAATGACCCCCAGCTCGATCAGGTTTTTCTTCCAGTTCCCCTGATCCATTGAGCAAATGCTGAGATGGCCCCTTGTTTTGCTTCTGGACATAAATGTAACTTCATTATCTGTGCACGTCTTCTAGAATTCATTGGGAAATATAATTATTCAAATTATCGTTTCCCTGTTGTAGCGGCAGGAAGTATTATTCCTCGACAAAGGACATCATGGATAAGAGCCAAAAATTTATTGCTTATTTACCCTTGAAACTAGATTTTATTAAATGAGAGCTTTTTAAATTTTTTTTATTTTCAAAATTTATGTAGTATATGACTCAGTGTAGGGATTACAGAATTTTGAAAATGTGCACAGAATTCACTTCTCCCCATAGCACGTCATACGCAGTTTCAACTGTTTTTTTGACGTAAAATAAATAAAAATAAATAAAATACCTTATTTTTTAAATATATAGATCCTTAAAAACCATGGGGCCTGAAGTTGGGCAAAATCAAATAGATTTTATACTGGTGTTGGAAAAGATCCCGACGGTTTCGGACTAATATTTTTTACAGCATTTGTTTCCGCTGAGTACATTGTCCTCCTTGCTCCCGCCCTTCTTCCTCAGCAGCTGATATCATCAATTCCTCCATCGAAAGTATTAAACTCTTCATCAATATTGGAACAAGTGGCGCCCCGTGCAGTTCCGATCCGTGCCGGGCCGTCCGTAATAGGTGACTTGCAGGCAGAGCCGAGCGGCACCGTGACTCGCCGGGCTGTGCCGAGCCGAGCCGGGAGCTCCAAGTGGGTTTCTCGCTTAAGACAGGCGATCCCGCAGCTCAAAAAGGGAAGCTCTCGTCTCCCTTTCGCAGGCTAACACCAAACAGCAGAAGTACGTAGTTGTGGAACTAGATGAGAGCGATGCCAAAACTCTCCTAAAGGCTGGGAAGATTAAAGTGGAATGGATCATCTGCAGTATACAACAACGGCTGACGGTTACTCGCTGCTATCGATGCCTGGGATATGGACATTTCGTCCGAGAATGCACAGGGCCCAACAGAGAAGGTATCTGCTATAGATGTGGCGAAAAAGGCCACAAAGCAGCAGACTGCAATGCCGCAGCGAAATGCATACTATATGCAAGCCAGGCAAACCCAAGCCACTCGCATCGCACAGGTTCCGGAGCCTGCGCAGCATTCTGGGACGCCTTAAAAAAGACAAAGGGTGACTCGAAGAATAAATGATGCGGGTTCTACAGGCCAATTTAAACCGATGCAAGGCGGCAAATGACCTCCTCCGGCAAATTGCCTTCGAGAAAAAGGTTGACATCGTGCTGGTCAGTGAACAGTACAACAACATGGACGAGCGACAATGGACTACCGACACTCTGGGCACGGCAGCAATTTGGAGACCTGAACCCCGCAGCACGAACGTGGAAGGGCAGGGAGCCGGAGCAGGCTACGCTTGGATAAGATGCAGAGGTATCACTTTCGTCAGCTGCTACTTAACCCCAAACCAACGGATCAAAGACTTCGAAAAAAACCTTCACCATCTTGAAGATACCTTACTGACCATGCAAGGCGAAGTCCTAGTCGCCGGAGATTTCAACGGCAAGGCCCTTGAGTGGGGAATGCCCTACACAAACACCAGAGGGAGACTCATCCTCGAAATGGCAGCGAGACTTAACCTAATCGTTCTGAACACGGGCAACAAAGCGACTTCTACGAGACCAGGCTGCACAGGGACCATCCCAGACTTCTCACCGGCGACAGAAAAACTGCCCGCAAAAATCAAAGACTGGAGAGTCATAGACGACTACACCGGAATTGACCATCAATACATAACGTTCTCGCTCGCGGCGAGCACCCCCAGAGATACCGCACGACATGCAAAACTTAGAACACCGACAAAATGGACGAGACAACATTTAAAACGGAAATCGACAAGACAAAAGACACACTAGAAGAAGTGGCCAACCAGACGGACGACAGCAACTTGGACAAGCTAGTGGACAGAACGATTGAGGTGATCATACAAGCGTGTAACGCCTCGATGCCACGCAAAGCAAATCTCCCCAACCGAAGGCCCGTGTATCGGTGGAATGAGGAGATTGCAAACCTGAGGTGGGAATGCCTTGGTCTCAAACGCCAAGCCCAGCGCGCCAAGAAGAACGCCAAGGCAAACGAGAAGACCGGGGCATACAAGCAGGCGAAGAAACAACTAAGAAAAGCCATCGCTGAAAGCAAACCCGCAAAATGGGAGGAGCAACTGCAGGACGTGGATAAAGACCCTTGGGGACTATGATACAAACTAGTCACCAAGAAACTACGTACGGGCCCTTCGCCGGAGATCATGGACACAACCACCATCGACAACATAGTGTACGCACTATTCCCAATGCACCCGGCAAAAATAGAGAGTTCCGCATAAACAAGAACGACATCCCCCTTTCTCAAAGGAAGAGCTCCAAACAGCGGCAAGCTCCCTACAAAACAGAAAGGCCCCCGGGCCAGACGAAATGCCAGCTGAGGCGCTGAAGACACTGGCAAACTCCCACCCACACCTCTTCCTGAATATGTACAATGCGTGCCTAAGGGAGGGCAAGTTCTGTTCAAGATGGAAGAAGGCAAGGCTTGTACTAATCAGCAAGGGCAAAGGACAGGAACACTCCCCTACATCCTACAGACCACTGTGCATGCTCGACACAACGGGCAAACTCCTCGAGAAGCTCCTGAAACCCCGCATCCAGTCTGCAATCGACAAGGCAGGAGGCCTATCAGACACGCAGTATGGCTTCTCAAAAGGAAAATCAACCTTGGACGCCATAAGGAAAATAAGACGCAGCAGCCAAAACGGAAGAGGGCAACCACTGGTCCAGACCGCTGTGCATGGTCGTCACTCTGGATGTGCGCAATGCATTCAACTCTGTGCGCTGGGACGATATCATGCAGGCCCTGGAAAACTGTGACGTATCGACGTACCTACAGCGCATCCTGAGCAGCTACCTGACAGACAAACTTCTAATCTACGACACCGAGGATGGACAGAAAAGCAAGCGACTGACGGCGGGAGCGGCGCAAGGATCCATCCTAGGACCAGACCTCTGGAATGCAAACTATGACGCCATCCTCAAGATGACAATGCCCGATGGCATCTTTCTTGTAGGATACGCTGACGACCTTGCAGCAATCATCACTGTACGCACGCTAGAGGGTCTACAAGTAAAACTGAACCAGACTTTGAGACGAATACAGACATGGATGACAGACCACAAACTAGAACTGGCCATAAACAAAACGGAGATAACCCTTTTGACAAAACGCCGACTGGACCCCGTGGTATGGAAATACAAGGGCACCGTATCCACGCGACAAAAAGTGTTAAATACCTCGGGATTGACACTGGACTGCAAACTCACCTACTGGGAACACATAAAAAACGCATCACAAAAGGACGCAAAGATTGTAACAGACTTATGGCCAACACAAAGGGCCGAAAGCCCAATAAGCGCCGAACCCTGCTCTCCATAGCACAATCCATCATGCAATTGGCGCAGAGATCTGGGCCAACGCGTTGAGGCACGAAAGGTACTCTAAACAACTGACATCCGTGCAGAGAAGAGGAGCCCTGAGGATAACAAGTGCGTATAGAACAGTTTCGGATGCCGCGAGCTTTGTGGTCGCGGTAGTAATCCCAATCGATCTACTGCCACAAGAACAAAAGGGTCTATACGACAAGAAACCTCTGACAAACCCGACAGACGCCCGAAGAAAGGCAAGGAAACGCACTCTTCGACAGTGGCAGAAAAGATGGGAGAACGAAGACAAAGGTGGGTGGACAGCCAGACTCATTCCCAAAGTTGAGCCCTGGACAACACGAAAACACGGCGAGACAGATTTTCATCTCACCCAATTTCTCACGGGACATGGACACTTCCGAGCCTACCTACACCGGATGGCTGAAGTGGACAGACCAGACTGTACGTTTTGCGGCCACGCTAAGGATGACGCCCAGAACACATTCTTCGAGTGCGAGAGATGGCACGTACTAAAGCACGAGGTACAAACAAAGCTAGGAGACATCAATCCAGACAACGTGGTGGACAAGATGTTAAACAGCCGTGAAAATTGGATCACGATCGC
Source organism: Teleogryllus occipitalis (assembly GCA_011170035.1). Classification (NCBI taxonomy): domain Eukaryota; kingdom Metazoa; phylum Arthropoda; class Insecta; order Orthoptera; family Gryllidae; genus Teleogryllus; species Teleogryllus occipitalis. The sequence continues at coordinate 27,642 of BLKR01000282.1, forward strand.
AGACTACGCTTGAGACAAGAAAAACGACGAGAAAACTACAAAACACGACTAACCGTAAAACAAACTAGACCCACCAAACAAAACCGACTACACAAGACAAAATACGCTTGACAAACTACAAAAGACATAAGAGAAGCCTACAGGCCAAGAACACGGCTCCACTCTGATGAAATGGTGAAGAAGCGATACCGGAGTGGACAAGGCCAAGAAGAAACGGGGTTTGTGTTTTTTAGTGGGTGCGAGCCTCACACTACTTAGGGAAATGGTGACTCGGCTCCCTAGGTGTCTGGTGGAGATTTTCACACCATCCCCAGGCCAATAATAATAATAATAATAATAATAATAATAATAATAATAATAATAATAATAATAATAATAATGGCAATGGTCGTGTGGTAGTGGTGAGGTGGTGGCAGTAGTAGTCGTCGTCGCAGTAGTGGTAGTGGTAGTGGTAGTGGCGGTAGCGGTAGCGGTGGTGGTGGTGGTGGTGGTGGTGGTCGTCGTCGTCGTCGTCGTCGTCGTCGTCGTCGTCGCCGCCGCAGCAGCAGCAGTAGGAGTAGTGATGGTGATGGTGATGGTGGTAGTGATGGTGATGGTGGTAGTGATGGTGATGGTGGTAGTGATGGTGATAGTGGTAGTGATGGTGATAGTGGTAGTGATGGTGATAGTGGTAGTGATGGTGATAGTGGTAGTGATGGTGATAGTGGTAGTGATGGTGATTGTGGTAGTAATGGTGGTGGTGGTGGTGGTGGTGGCAGTGGTGGCGGCAGTAATAATAATGAAAATAAAATCTTAATTGTGTTTAAGAGGCTTATTTCACTTATTGACCTCATCACAGCTGCTGAGAAAATATCTGGGCCATGATACAAAGAAGGTTGTACTTATGTCATCATTTCTCAATTCATTAAAAATAAACACGAAGAAAGTAAGCAGTGAAAATATTATTTACTTCATTACCTTTCAACTGTAAATTGATTTTAAATGTAACATCCATGCAGATGAACTTTTATGTTAAAGAAACAAGAAATAGTCCAAGTTATAACTCACGATGTATCTGAGCGAGTCCCGGAATCACGCCTAGCTCGATGTTCCCTTAAACTTAGAGATGAAGGAGGATAAACACCACTGCAACTAGCTGTACTACCAGTAAATTCTGGAGCAACAGCTACTTCATCTAAAGGTGACTCAGAACCAACTTCATCATCAGATGATTCCTCTACCACACAATGCTAAACAGAAAACCCAGCAAAATTATGGACATGTTAATATGTATATAAATTAAAATTGAATAGAAGTATGAAGAGGTCTCATTTAATGGAAATTTGAGACTCACCCTTCTTTTACTCAGGACTGGCGTCTTTTCACTAAGACTTTCTTCCAGTTGCCGTAAACTTGATTCTCTCTCTGTTTCACCATCACTAAGAGGGCGTCTTCGTACACCCCAGTTGAAATTGTCAGTACTTTCTCCCTACACAAAGAAATTAGGCTTATTGAGAATAGGAGCAACAAAGGTGAAGCAAATGTGCTACTAATAACTTTGCTTAGCAATCACTACTTGATAATATAGAAGTAATCTAATGGCAGGCACTGCTTTGACAAGAATAGTCCTTGATAAAACATAAGAACTGATTACTTTGTTTCTGAGTGAATTAAAATAATCTTACATTTAAAATGATGCAAGATTCATGACATATATGAGAGCTTTTAAGAATAAATATTTATTATGCCTTTAATTTTGATAAGAAGGAATTGTGAACAACAGGAAAATACTTTCTGCAGGCTTTCACATGTGTTTTCCAAGTCAACATCCTATGAAATCGTAATGTCATTTTAATTTTTTTTAAATTGGGGAGATGTTCTAAGCTTCAACTTTTATCTATTCTGTTTTTTGTTTTTTTCTCAAAGAAAATAAGGAATTTTGACGAATTAATTTGTATTCATTTGTACAATGAAATGTTGCCTTCATTATGGGTATAATTCCTTAAATACATACATGTCATTTAACCAAAACACAGAAAAACAGAAGTGAAAAAATTGGAAAAGAATATTTCAGAATTTGTAACAAAAAAAAATAAAGAAACTTTCACCACAACTTTAACTAACAGTTGAACATACTTTTAAAAAAAACTGAAAAAGATACGACTATTTATTTTATTTACAAATAATTCTGTTAATAATGTGAGCAAGCAATCAAGAAAGCTCTGCTTTATTTTAGTACATATTTTTCTCAAAAATCATTTAAAGAAAATCTTCATTTCCTTTTCAACAAAACAAAGAATTCATCATGTTACCACATGGTATATTTCACCACATAGATAACCTCAAATATTGTAAATATAATTGAACTTCCATAAATTATAAAATGAAAGAATGTGAACAAATTATTAAAAAAAAAAAATGCAGTAATATTTTATTCTCATTATCATCTTATTCTATGAATATACAGTTAAGTGGCATCTATTTTGCATTATTGGCATCATTTAGAAGTCAAAAGTGTTACCACCAATCGCAGTTATTACCAATGTCAAATCCTTCATATATCAATAAGACCAAATTTCATAAAACCTGTAAGCTTTATAAGTGAAATAGTTTCATACAATAATGGTGTGTAAGAAAGAAAATAATTGCTGTACCTCTACACTCTCACTTTCATATTCTAGAAAATCAAAATCTTTGAAGACTCCAAACTGCTCTGTTGTTCCATCATCACGTCGAGATCCTCCAGAAAGGTCATTATTGGCTGCAGATACTTCCTCGGTTGATGAGGCCATACTTGACTGTCTTTCCATAAGATCTGAACTTTGACTGAAGATAACCTGACCAAAAAAAAAAAGACAAAACAAGACATCTGTAAGTTAATGAAGCGTAAATAAAACTAATATAGGAACTGAAGACTACAATATTTTAAAATATATGAACTCAACAATAAGTACTTATAATGGAAGATACAGTAATTGCACTAGCTTTTGAAGAAAAAATCTCAGTATTTTCCGTACACAAGGAGGATAAGTTAAATATTTTAGTGACTGATACGAATGAAAAAGAATTGAGGAAAGATCACAAATACATTACAAATACCTGCAATACAAATTTCATATCATAACAAAAAAATTAGATGATGGACAAAATGTTTATAGTCTTGTCAATATGTAAATAAGAAAGTTGAATACTTACCTAGTTAGTCAGAAATGTACATTACTTATTATATATTCCCTACCAGTGATGGTGTGCACGCTAGTAGTGAGCAACAAACTATTATCTAATAAAGATTCATGCAAAAGCAAAGTATGTAAAAAAAATGCCAAAATGAGGTAAATGTGATTGATGGTAAAGATTCCAAAGGTATCAGACAAATGGTTCACTTTTCTAACATACACATTTTACACCTTAAATTCCCCTCATAAACTACAATTATAAGCAGGTGCTTAGACAAGGAAACTGGATCAGCAACATTTTAACACAAACATTTTACTGATGCAAAATGTGAAAGCAAGCATACATTCAACCAACTTCAGCAATACAGGGAATACAGTACTTTCCCTTCAGATTTTAATGTATTATAATTAACTTTCAGAGAAGTGTTTATCACACTTCTCTAGATTGAAGTTTACAATTATTGTTATAACAATATTCTTCTGACAATGGCTTTCCTAAGCCTCTGAGCAGGCATCTGCAGCCTCTGAGCAGGCTTAAAATGAGCAGGCATCTTGAAATTTATAGTAATGTATCCCCAAACTTTTCAAAAAGGATATTAACAGCAGTATCCATTACTTTGTGAACAGTACAAGTATAAATATATCAAATCTTGGCATTGCCTTATAAAATTATTTGAAATACATATTTGCCCAGCACTGATTGCAAACAACTGTGAATAATATAAATACAGTGAAAATGAAGTACAAGTAAGTATTCAGGACAAGTATTGAAACCCCAAAGCCTTCTGTTCTCCAATCAACTCAAGAGTTGTGTTCATTTTCTATAAATTGAGTAAAAAATGCCACATTTTATGTAAAACACAAAGTTCTGATATAATAAGCATATTGAACTGTCATTTGAATATCTTAAGGAAAAATGCAAAATGATGACAAACACACTGAAATATTATATTCTTAATATATTTATATTTTATTCATAATTTGATTTCATAGGAAGTCTGTACAACACCAGGAATAGGGAATTCCAATACTTGAAGCACTGTTGAAGAACTGGGAAGTTTATTTAGGTCATTTGTAAACAGCAAGTGCACTGCAATTCTGATGGCCAGCTGGTGAGGTCAAGCATGATTCAGGCCTGTCGTAATATGCACCTCAATCATCAATTAAAAAATTATCGATTTTCTTCGTTTGTATATAAAACAATGTGTATTTTTTCTTCAGCAAGACTAAAAGATCTTGACTGGAGCACAACCTTCTGGACTTTATAGCAAAATACTAATTGTGAAGAAACTGCTGTGCAGTAATGAAGTGTTTTCAGCAAAGTGCTGAAATACATATTTATTATCTTTAATAAATAATACTTAGTAAATATAATGTTAAGGAGAAGACTGTGGTGCACTTTTTCCACCTGAAATGATTTATATTATTTGGGGTTGTTCCTTCCCAAACAGTACAAAGACAATATTGCTAATGATTGTATTAAAATCCCCCAAAGAGAATATTTAAAATTACACCAAAAATTTATTTTTGCAGTAGGTTAAAGACATTCACCACTTAGATCTCAAAATAAACAGCTACTGAAAAACTTCTCATTGATAGAAAAATGCTCATTAAAACGATTACAGACTAAGTAAGTCTAGAAAAAGTTTAGGACGTTTGAATTTGCTAACGAGATTTATCACCAATAAATAAATAAAATTAAAAGTACCCCCTAACAGGACAAACTGAAACTTTACCAGTCCTGTGCCATGATGATCTAAGGTCATGTAACAACATGCAAAAAGTTAAATCCCCCTTCAACAACAAGCAAAAGGTTTAAGAAAGGCAACCACTCTAGGTATGAAATTTTGTCCACCTGTACATACAATAACAATTCAACTATCAATCTTCAATTGTTGTAAATCCTCATCCTCCAGGAGTCACATATACAAAAAGTATCTCATATGATACCTGCTAATATTTTATTTTTGTTTTCTCTTTATTACATGAATGAATGTCTGAGAATTATTAAGTTTGCATATTAAGAAATTTGAAATGGAGATATGGCAGTTTTTTAGACACCAATGTCATTTTGTTCTGGTAAAAGGCTATGAGAAAACAGTCTTATTTGGTTGCAATAAGGATTATACTCCGATTTAAACATTGGTACTTCAAGGTCACAAGTGGACGGAGAGAGGAACACTGTCATCCAATTGGGAGCTTAAATTTTTGGTATTGGAGCTCTCAATTGGATGACAGTGTCCCTCTTTCCTTCCAGCTTGTGAACCTTGAAGTGTCACTATGTTTAAATAGTATAAGGAGTATATATCCAGATTCACTTTTAAAAAAGGAAAGGGTCCACATCCCATTGAAACTGTTGCTCCAAAGGATAATACCATTAATCTCAGTTACTTATTTTGTAGGTACTGCTAGTTGTTGGCTTCCGCTCTCAGTCAAACCAATGTTCTCCGTTGTCCGGGTGATGCCGTGTCGAAGGCTGCGATGCTGATGTTTCGACTATCATAACGTGTTGTCAAGAGTATTACAGACCTAAAGACGACCACGGCACGATGGCCAAAACATTGGCAACAGTACTTTGCCAAGATAATTTTTTAACTTAGACATGTTGAGAAGTAATGCCCCCTAATGTTTGAGTCACTGTGAATATAGTACCAGAGATACTGCTTATTTACGTTTCCTGCTTCACGGGCCAACATTTTGCACCTCTACTACCAAAGAGTCCCGAATGTATGTAATTTGCAATTAAATAGACCAGCGTGTAGAATGCTATAATCGAAAAATTGCAAGACGTTTTTTCTCAAAACACAGTTTTGGGGTATAAGCCATTCTTCTAGCTACTGCCTCAATTTTGTCTTTTAACTATTACATCGTTTTTTGGGTTACTATATTATTGCCAAAGATTGTTTTAGTTGTAGGAGGCTACTAGGGTAATCTACAGAGTCAAACACAAACGAATGTTCTGTATTACTATTCCGATATTTGCTTTCTTTTTTGATCTGCGATTACATGCTTAAAAGGAATGACAAAGGGGTCTCGGAAACAAGTAAAAGATGAAAAAGAAAGTGAATAATAATATTATAAATGTTGGAATATATACCTGACAATTGTGAATATAATTACATTTTGAACCTACTGAATGATGAGTAGTCTTCTAAACATACAGGACACCACAAGTTAAACCCATTATTTGAAATAACTTTATTTATATTTACTGGTTGTGTGTGTGAGTGGTGTGTGGTGTGTGGTGTGTGTGTGGTGTGTGTGTGTGTGTGTGTGTGTGTGTGTGTGTGTGTGTGTGTGTGTGTGTGCGCGCGCGCGCGCGCGTGCGCGTGTGTGCGTGAGTGAGTGTGTGTGTGTTGGTATCTGTGTGCGTGTGTGAGTGCATGTACGTGACTAAATATAACGCAATTTATGTAACGCATTTGAACATATTATTCATTCTGTGAGAATACACCGTGGATATTTTACAATACCATTCTTTGATAATGTATGAATGCGTAATACACTGAGAGAACAAATGCAAATATGTGTGTAAGGATATGACAGCTGTATGAGTACACCTAGAATTGTGACATTGTTTCATTGATAAGATAAACTACGTAAATGATCGTAACTCAAAACAATAGGGAATTCTGATGTTTCATTAGAAGTACGCAAGGTTTCTCCATTAATATTGATACTCCTCCAAAACAAGTTACAGTCGACTCCGGATAAAGTGATCTCGGATATAGTGAACCCTCGTTTATAGTGAACTTATAGTTATAGTCACCGGACCCGTTTTACTTACTTTACAAATAAGAATAAGAAGACTTGATTATAGTGAACCAAGGAAATAAGTCCTGGAAATTAATTGGGTCTCTTACATTATTAGACGATTAAAAGGGCCTTCGGAGAGTGGGATACAACAGTGCAAGAGGTATTGAAAGGTGTCAAGACCGCATTACCATACTTAAAGACAGAGGCAAAGCAGAATCAAGTATGTAGAGAGAACGACCTCTGGAGGATCTAATGAAAAATGTACGATGCAAACAATTGAAAATAATTAATTTTTTTACGTACAAATAAATTATTGAAACTTTCAGTTCATGCTGTTCATGAATTTTGCGGTATACTAATAAAATCAATCATTGTGAAGAAATTCCAATTATGTTTTACATCGGATATAGTGAACCAAAGATGTTAGTCCCCAGAAGTTCACTATAACCAGAGTCAACTCTTGCGAAATAAATCATCTCTATTCACATTTCATTGAGCTAATATCACGTATTGAAAAGCAATGTAATTTGTATAAACAGTACAATGTGGACAAAAGCAGGAGACTCGGTCAATTGCAGTTCAGAGTAATAAATATATGCCCACATATAAAATAATGCAAGATTGGTTGAGGATTAACTCTGAAAAAGTATGTCATACATAGTTGCAGAGGCCAGTTAGTTTATTGCCTCTGAAACCAATGCGCGAGTCCGTGAGGCGCGTGGAATTTCGAAGGGCGGAAAATCGCACAGTGGTTAAGTTATGATAGTGGCATGTAAAAAACAAAACAAAACAAAACAAAACAACAACAACAATAACCAACCCTCGCAGGAGCATGGCAAAGTTACATCTCTCCAGCAGTTTCCCGTCCTTACGAGATCTCCAACCAGAGAATTCGGATATGATTAACAGAGACCGAGATCTGGCGGAGAAAGTGAGAATCACACTCAGGCATTTAAGGAGACGCCCATGGGGCGCGCCTGCACGAAGGGCTTCTAGGCGCGCGCCGGAGGTAGGCTTCACTAAAAGTCCAGTTCGAATACACAGGTGGGGAATTACGACTAATGGCAGTGTCCTCGCAAAACAATCCCAACGATAAATAAAATAGTTTTAATAGAGAATTGCATAATTTATGATCATTAAAAAAGCAGTTATTCGAAATGAGATGAAATTGAAAATGGGGTATGGCATCTATTTTTGTAGTTGTACTACATAAAGACATTTTTGTATACATTAAAAACAATTTCTCATGGCACCGAAAAATCTTATATATTGTAATTTGGAGGATTATGAAACTACATCAGTAAACATATGACGGATTATGAAATTAGTTCAATAACACACATCAACAAATAATTGGCGAGAGTGCGGCGTTTTCATTTATTCATAAAAAACAAGTATTATCGACAATTTCTGTACGAAATACGATACAAGAAGGCTCGGCTAGGCTCGGCGTGACGGGATAGGACAGGAGGGGAGCGGAGAGGGGGGCGGGCGGGAGAGAGCAGGCGGGACGGGGCGTGGAGGGCGCGGTGGGGCGGCGCTCTCACTCTCGCTCGCGCTCTCACTCTCGCTCTCACTCTCGCTCGCGCTCTCACTCTCGCTCGCGCTCTCACTTTCGCTCGCGCTCTCACTCTCGCTCTCACTCTCGCTCGCGCTCTCACTCTCGCTCGCGCTCTCACTCTCGCTCGCGCTCTCACTCTCGCTCGCGCTCTCACTCTCGCTCGCGCTCTCACTCTCGCTCGCGCTCTCACTCTCGCTCGCGCTCTCACTCTCGCTCGCGCTCTCACTCTCGCTCTCTCACTTTATCCTTCTGATATCTCATGGCAAAAGTTAATGGCAAAAGTTAATAAGTCAACTGCAGCTTATAAATGACAATTTGTAACTCATTGAAGACTAAAATAATTTTTGAAGATATCAATGAAATAGTTCATACTCACACTTTTGTATCACTGATTCCTGGTTTATAAATTACACATCACCAGACATCAAATGCATAGGACATTTACTTTTATTCAAATGCACATTTTTGAAGGCTTTTTGAATATCTGAACAAATTATGAAAACAAAACAAAACTAGAAGTGCTACAGAATGGCACAGACTTTCTCGTAGCAATTTTTACTTTCTCGTGTACATACGGGAGTAATATACGAAGTACAGAAAAAGTTTTGTAAAGCTGCGGAAAATCGATTTCGAGATTTCAACGGAAATACACGTTTTGGGGTCCCCTGATACCGAAAAAGTGTTTTTTTTCAAAACGTCCGTCTGTCCGTTCCCTAGCATTACACATCTTTCTCTATACTACGTATATTACGCCTATACGTATGTATACGACCTTTTGCAATTTTCGGGAATTCAGAGTTAACCGTGATAATTGGACCGATGCCACCTTTATACGGGTATTTTACTCTATTCTTACATGAAATTTAAAGAAAATATTTGAAGCGGTTTTTGAGAAAATTTGGAACTGCCCGGGGGCTTCATGTGAAATACCCCCAAATTTCAAAGAATGTTTTTCAAAATCTCAAAGCTTGGACTCCAGTCAGATGGTCAAGGGTTTCTTCAATTTGGAAAATATTGTGCGCATGGTTTAGGCTCTAGTGTTCACAGACGGACGGACGCACAGAGACGCCAGAGGAGGGGAAAGTTGGCAAAAAGTCCAAAGCCAAAATATACACTTCAAAAGCTCCATTTCACATGAATGGGGTAGCAAAATGTCTCCTTTATCGTTCCCCGATCAAGAAAGGAAGGGGAAATCACGCCACTCCATTCAGTGCAAGCTTGAACTTGCACAAGTGATGCGCGGCGCACTTTTCGTTCGCGCAGTAAGAACAGAGGTGTGTTTTTCGATGCAAATATTTTTGCTCTCTCGACTAGCAGAATCGTAATTACTTTAAAACTGTATTTCTTAAAAACATATTCCTTGAATAATAATTTCGTAATTCCAAGTAGAAACTTCGCGTGTTACAATGGAATGAAATTTTTAAATACGGTTTTTCATATTGTCTTTTAGTTCCCTTCCGGGCATTTAAGGGCTATAATACTAACTGGATCTGATTCTGGAATTCATCTAGTTTTCAGAACATTATTCAAATTTGCCCATGTTTGCCCCATGCCTTAAGGTACTTTGTTTATGATGATGCATATCTAGTTTTGTTAGCCTTTCTACTTACAATATTCATTTCTTTTATTTTTCCTTCATGATCTAGCACTGATTGCTCTTTATTAACAAGGAGGGATCTGTATAGTGTTATTAAACACACTGAAAAGAAAAAAATAAAGAAGTGTTTCGCAGGCTGTTAATTGCATCTAACACATTGATTTCACAAATGGAATAGAGAAAAATGATCACGAAGACATTGGATCTAGAAGTTACTCTAATGTTAATGGCTTCAGTTCAAATTCACTTTTTGAAGAAGAGTCACATGATGAAAGTTCTCACTTTGAGGATATGTAAATAAATATTTAACGATTAAACAATTAAATAATCCACTATTTATTGTAATTATCAAATTGTTTTAATGCCAAAAATTCCTAAAAACGCTTAAAAATACTTTTTGCCAGCTTTTCCCCTTTCTGGCCCCACTGTGGGGCGTTTAAAAAAACACTTTTTCGGTATCAGGGGATCCCCAAACGTTTTTTTCCGCAGCATTACATAGGTTTCTCTATACTACGTATATAACACCGTATATACGTATGTACACGAGCAAGTATAGCAAAAATAGGAGCAATTTTTGAGAAAATATCATTGACACTTTGTGTAAAGTATCCCCCAAAATTGAAATATTTCAAATTCAAGAGGTCGCTACATCGGCCACATTAATGGGGAATGTGGAATATAAACTTTGGTGAAAATTCGGTCTACGATTCAGGCGGTAGTTTACGAAACAGAAGGACGTTTTGTTGAAAATCAAATTTTCGGTAACAAGGACCCAAGAAACTGTATTCTGACTACATTCCATATTCAAAAAAGTAAATTACTTCATACAGGAGCAAGCCAAATCCGATTTTTCGGTAACAGGGACCTATAAAACGAGATTTTCTTTCGAAAAATCAGCTCTTTTTGCTGCAATATGTAATAGATTACATAGATATAGTTTTTTTGATTGATTTTATTAGGCGCGCACTACGAAATATGTAGTGTACAAGAAAGAAAACTCAAGCAGTGAGAATTGGGTTAGCGTTGGGCTCATTCTCGACGTAACCCACTTCAAACGGCCTGGCCTGCACGGCACGGCGCTGCCTGCTTGGCTACTCCTTATTACTTATTTACAATGTACGGCCCAGCACGGTACGGGGCGCCACTGTTCTATTAGATGAGTGTAATTGATGAAAGAATTAATTCTTCCAAAGAGGAATTATTGATATTTGCTGCGTAAGTGGTAAGGCGAGAACAACAACAATATAACCAGCGAAAAACGAATACCCCATATGATTTGGTTCAACTTCATGCTCTGCAAATTTTACACGATTTTTTTTTTAAATTCAAGGGAACTAAGCTCACGTCACTTCTTCAATATTTTCTCAAAACAACTCCAAAATTTGTCTTTAAATTTGGGTGAATATAGGTCATGATTTAAGTCCAATTTTATTTTTAAAAAATTCGAATTTTCCACAATGGCAAACTTGTAACTCGACGTCGTATGGTAAATGGTAATTTTTTCATGAGGTAATATAGGGACATTCCCAAAACTAGTAAATGTTTTCCAATTAACCTACATTTAAATCTGCCTGTGGATTTCAATTATTGTGTTTCTGTATTGTAAATTGCCGCGGATGAATAGTGGGGTAACGACGCCTATTATCTCAGAAAATATTGTATTTTCTTCTCGATATTCATTATTCGTGACTGTCCCTTGAGACTAGTGCGGAAGGAAGATAGAGATACGAAAGATACTCGATTCACAAGCGCCCTCTAGTCCGGAATGACTGGCACGACGAATTAATATTTCTTTTTAAATCGAAATTCTCATAGCGTAGATCAGACTTTGAGGATGGGTTACACCAACATACACTTTTCGAGACGTTAGTTGACGAGTCGTTAAAATTAATGTCTCTGTTGAGATATTCGAGAGTTTGAGCACGCCATAGCGGACAGTACTATCGATCTTCTGCGCATAACGCAGTGCTTTAACGTTGGAAGGTGCACAAAGTTCCTATTTTCCGTTTCACTAATGTTTCCTCGTCCTTCGTTAATCGTCAATTAACTTTCAACTTTCATTATATATACCACAGAGCCTTCAGTTCATTACCTTCTAAATATGGAAATTTAAAAATATAATACATAGCCATATTCGTAGTGATGGCCGGCGCGGCGTTGGACTCCAAGGGGAATACCAATTTTCTATCTTCGACTGAAAACACCCGTGACTTAATTTTATGAATTTCGCGAGTTCTTGAAAGTACACCAGTTCAGTCAATTCCTGACGGTATTGAATGAAACTATTTATGATTGAGGATTTTCATTTGATGTTAGGTTTGCTGATTCAAAATGTGAATTTGGCGAGTCCTTTATGTAAAGTTGGCCGTTCTGGAAGAAACTCTCTCCCTATCGTTGTTCTTTCACACGGGGCCGGAACTCATTACGCGAGTGTTAACTTTAACTGAAATTTAGAGAAAGTTCGGTAAAACGCAACTTTTCCCTAACGGACAGTTAGCAGCTTCTAAGACCTCGTTAGTAGCATGATGGAAAAACATGGTGAGCTAACGCATCCTATCTCCCAGTCACCATAAAATTAGCTAATGATAAATAGTTCAAAACATTACTTAAACACCATCTTACTAGTGTGTGTCCATATAAGATATCTGAACTGCTTTGACTTTTCTGAAAATAAAAACCATGTACAAGAGTGACCACTGTGTACTTTATTATTATTATTATTATTATTATTATTATTATTATTATTATTATTATTATTATTATTATTATTATTATTGGTACTTGTGTCGGCATGTGCTCCTGCAATTTTCGAAGCTATCTGACGGTGCAACCTCAAAAATTAATGCAAGGTATGTGGGACTCAATCACATTTAGCGCATAGATTCAGCAGAAATAAACGTGGGCTCCGGCGACACACCGCAGATGTAATATCGCGTGGATACGCCACGTCCTTGAGGCAGACCTTGAAGCGGTCCTTCAGACCGCCATTTTGTATTTGTCTTCTCCGTGACGATGCCGGACATTAGCGGTGAATCCGCAAAGGACGAAGCGTGCGCAGCACTGTCCAGCGGCCAGGATGGGAACAAGCGCGAGAGCGCACATGTCGCGGCGGAGAATACGAACCGGAGCGAGGGGGAACGAAACTCGAGAGACTCGTCGCTGCCCCAGCCCACGCTAGAGCAGCGAAGTAAAGAGGAGGAGGCCCTCTTAAACATGCAGAAGCTGGTAACAATCATGCAGGACGCCGTATCCAAAAATACAGCGATGCTTATTAAAAACGGCCTCCTACAACTGGAGGAAATGCTAGAGAGCACACTAGAGCTGAGAAGCCATGTGGAAAATATTGAACGCGGTGCCCACGCCCACACAGGAGACCCTCGTGGCGCTGAAACCGCAGTTGGTCCCCAGATGACCGCTAATGAAGCCGTAGACGATGTTCCCCAGGAAACTGAGGGACAAGAGAAGGGAGACTGGATTCTGATCCAGAAGAAAAAGAAGACGAAAGGGCCCTCTCTGGGTAACAACGGAAAGATGGTGCCCGAAAATAAGACAAAAAACCGCGACCAAACCAGGAGAAAGGGAGGCAAGAACCACCCTGAGGTGGTAATTGTCAAACCGGCTGAGGGAGTGCAATACGCCGAAGTGGTCTCACAGCTGAAAGAGAAAGTTAACCCGGAGGACACGCAAACTGAGATTCAGGTAATCCGAAAAACCCGATCGGGCAATGTGGTCATCGAATTGGGCAAAGATGCTCAAAACGGGAAAAATTTTAGGGAAGCGCTGACGGCCGCACTCGGAGAAACTGGATCGGTGGGGAGCGGCGTGCCACCAATCACCCTCGAAATTCGGGACTTAGACGTCCTCACAACAACAGAAGAAGTAGACAACGCAGTAAGACAGGCGATCCCGCAGGTGAAAAGGGAAGCCCTTTTCAGGGAAAAGGGTCTCCCTTTCGAAGGCTAACACCAAACAGCAGAAGTACGCTGTTGTGGCACTTGATGAGAGCGATGCCAAAACTCTCCTAAAGGCTGGGAAGATTAAAGTGGGATGGATCATCTGCAGCATACAACAACGGCTGACGGTTACTCGCTGCTATCCATGCCTGGGATATGGACATTTCGCCCGAGAATGCACGGGGCCCAACAGAGTAGATATGTGCTATAGATGTGGCGAAAAAGGTCACAAAGCAGCAGACTGCAATGCAGCAGCGAAATGCATACTATGTTCAAACCAGGCAAACCCAAGCCACTCGCATCGCACAGGTTCCGGAGCCTGCGCAGCATTCTGGGACGCCTTAAAAAAGACAAAGGGTGACTCGAAGAATAAATGGTGCGGGTTCTACAGGCCAATTTAAACCGATGCAAGGCGGCAAATGACCTCCTCCGGCAAATTGCCTTCGAGAAAAAGGTTGACATCGTGCTGGTCAGTGAACAGTACAACATGGACGAGCGACAAAGGACTATCGACACTCTGGGCACCGCAGCAATTTGGAGACCTGAAGCCCGCAGCACGAACGTCGAAGGGCAGGGAGCCGGAGCAGGCTACGCTTGGATAAGATGCAGAGGTATCACTTTCGTCAGCTGCTACTTCACCCCAAACCAACGGATCAAAGACTTCGAAAAAAACCTTCACCATCTTGAAGATACCTTACTGACCATGCAAGGCGAAGTCCTAGTCGCCGGAGATTTCAACGGCAAGGCCCTTGAGTGGGGAATGCCCTACACAAACACCACAGGGAGACTCATCCTCGAAATGGCAGCGCGACTTAACCTAATCGTTCTGAACAAAGCGACTTTTACGAGACCAGGCTGCACAGGCTCCCAGACATCTCACTGTCGACAAAAAAACTGTCCGCAAAAATCAAAGATTGGAGAATCATCGACGACTACACCGGAAGTGACCATCAATACATAACGTTCTCGGCAAGCAGCACCCCGAAATACCGCACGACATGCAAAATTTGGAACACCGACAAAATGGACAAGACAACATTTAAAACGGAAATCGACAAGACAAAAGACACACTAGAAGAAGTGGCCAACCAGACGGACGACAGCAACTTGGACAAGCTAGTGGACAGAACGATTGAGGTGATCATACAAGCGTGTAACGCCTCGATGCCACGCAAAGCAAATCTCCCCAACCGAAGGCCCGTGCATTGGTGGAATGAGGAGATAGCAGACCTGAGGAGGGAATGCCTTCGTCTCAAACGCCAAGTCCAGCTCGCCAAGGCAAACGAGAAGACCGGGGCATACAAGCAGGCGAAGAAACAACTAAGAAAAGCCATCGCTGAAAGCAAACCCGCAAAATGGGAGGAGCTACTGCAGGACGTGGATAAAGACCCTTGGGGACTATGATACAAACTAGTCACCAAGAAACTACGTACGGGCCCTTCGCCGGAGATCATGGACACAACCACCATCGACAACATAGTGTACGCACTATTCTCAATGCACCCGGCAAAAATAGAGAGTTCCGCATAAACAAGAACGACATCCCCCTTTCTCAAAGGAAGAGCTCCAAACAGCGGCAAGCTCCCTACAAAACAGAAAGGCCCCCGGGCCAGACGAAATGCCAGCTGAGGCGCTGAAGACACTGGCAAACTCCCACCCACACCTCTTCCTGAATATGTACAATGCGTGCCTAAGGGAGGGCAAGTTCTGTTCAAGATGGAAGAAGGCAAGGCTTGTACTAATCAGCAAGGGCAAAGGACAGGAACACTCCCCTACATCCTACAGACCACTGTGCATGCTCGACACAACGGGCAAACTCCTCGAGAAGCTCCTGAAACCCCGCATCCAGTCTGCAATCGACAAGGCAGGAGGCCTATCAGACACGCAGTATGGCTTCTCAAAAGGAAAATCAACCTTGGACGCCATAAGGAAAATAAGACGCAGCAGCCAAAACGGAAGAGGGCAACCACTGGTCCAGACCGCTGTGCATGGTCGTCACTCTGGATGTTGGCAATGCATTCAACTCTGTGCGCTGGGACGATATCATGCAGGCCCTGGAAAACTTTGACGTATCGACGTACCTACAGCGCATCCTGAGCAGCTACCTGACAGACAAACTTCTAATCTACGACACCGAGGATGGACAGAAAAGCAAGCGACTGACGGCAGGAGCGGCGCAAGGATCCATCCTAGGACCAGACCTCTGGAATGCAAACTATGACGCCATCCTCAAGATGCAATAACAAGTGCGTATAGAACAGTTTCGGATGCCGCTAGCTTTGTGGTCGCGGGAGTAATCCCAATCGATCTACTGCCACAAGAACGAAAGGATCTATATGACAAGAAACCTCTGACAAACCCGACAGACGCCCGAAGAAAGGCAAGGAAACGCACTCTTCGACAGTGGCAGAAAAGATGGGAGAACGAAGACAAAGGTGGGTGGACAGCCAGACTCATTCTCAAAGTTGAGCCCTGGACAACACGAAAACACGGCGAGGCAGATTTTCATCTCACCCAATTTCTCACGGGACATGGACACTTCCGAGGCTACCTACACCGGATGGCTGAAGTGGACAGACCAGACTGTATGTTTTGCGGCCACGCTAAGGATGACGCCCAGAACACATTCTTCGAATGCGAGAGATGGCACGTACTAAAGCACGAGGTACAAACAAAGCTAGGAGACATCAATCCAGACAACGTGGTGGACAAGATGTTAAACAGCCGTGAAAATTGGATCACGATCGCAGACTACGTGACACGAATCTTGAGACAGAAGAAAAACGACGAGAAAACAGTACAAAACACGACTAACCGTAGAACAAACTAGACCCACCAAACAAAACCGAAGACACAAGACAAAATACGCTTGACAAACTACAAAAGACAGAAGAGAAGCCTACAGGCCAAGAACACGACTCCACTCTGATGAAATGCTGAAGAAGCGATACCGGAGTGGACAAGGCCAAGAAGAAACGGGGTTTGTGTTTCATAGTGGGTGCGAGCCTCACACTATCTAGGGAAATGGCCACTCGGCTCCCTAGGTGTCTGGTAGATATTTTTCACACCATCCGCAGGCAAAAAAAAAAAAAAATATTCTTATTGTTATTATTATTATTATTATTATTATTATTATTATTATTATTATTATTATTATTATTATTATTATTACTATTACTACTACTACTACTCGCACTCCGTGCGAAATAACGGCCAGCGTCTAGTCTGTCAACGAAATGCCTGTGTTGTGGGCACGTGGTTCGTGATGTAAACTGGAGCAGCGCAAAATGAGCAAAAATCAGTGCGTCGCACTAACTCGCCCATATATTTCCACCATGGTTAGTAGTGACGGCAAATGTTTCCAAAATATCAATATATCGACATTTCGATACATCACCTAAATAGGTCTTTGATCTCGATTACATCATCGGTTTAAAAAATCGATGTTTTAAATATGATTAAATATATGTATTTTTCCATCCTTTTTTTCATTTTTAATTATAGTTTTTAAATAGCATAGCATATTTTATTGCTTGGTCACTTAAGTAATATATTAATAATATTTATCGAATTAATACAAAAATAAAAAATAATGGGCATCGTGTTTTGCTATTTATCCATTCATTGACTTTCACTTGTAGATCAAAGTAAAACGGCCTTATTGTGATACATAATACATAAATATTAGTTTTAAGTATATTCTGTTTTAGGTTTGAATTTCATCTGTTATTTTCTATCAATATTCTACATAAAAAAGGTTCAAATGCAGTTTAACAATATTACCGTGCACAAAATTATTAAAACAAGTTAACATAAACCTAATAAATAAAATAAAACAGGGCAAAATAATGTGTTCAAAGATTTCTTTTCAAAGAACATTTTTGTGCTTCTTAAATAATTCTTTAACATTCGTACAACTATTTGGAATATTAAAAAAAATGTACAGCTCGCTTCAAACTAACTCTTTAACTAGACCTTTTTCGTTAAAAAAGAGCATAATGCTACTACTGCTTTCGATGCTAGCAGTATAAACAGGGATTGGTGAACACTACTGAAATAATTTTAGATTTTGAGTCAATTCCTGTCTCCTCTAATCGTGATTATAAATTACCCATAATAAACCGCAGAATTCCTTCCTTCATTAAATGATAATTTTCATTGCTTAACGTATACTTACATGTAGTCTATTTTCATTTTTTTAAATAGTGAATTGTTAATCTAAGTAGTGAACAGTTCCCTCAAATAGTGAACATTTGGCAACCTTAGAGTAATTGTATACCCGTAGAAATAGTTTTGAGTTTACAATTGGAAAATTTGTTAGTAAAATTTTATTTTAAAAAATTAGTTTCTTCTTTATCTCTGTTCATACGATATGACGTCATAAGATAAAGTAAAAAATGAACCGGTTCATTCAGTCTAGTCGATCGTTTACTATTTGAATGAAAATTATTATATATTTTTATCAAAATTATAAAAAAGTGGAACTTTTTGAACAAAATCCCCAAAATCTTCCTCAATTTCCTTTAAAAGGGAATAAAACCTCCAATGTAAATCCCGTAACTTCGCAACACTGAAGGAACGTTACGAACCAGAAACGGTTCGTGCCATTTGGAAATTTTGATTTGATATTCGACAACGAACAGTAAAAACTGTACGAAATGTACGGGTGAAAGTACAATCTACGCACCTTGTCTTGAGCATCAGAATCTCTTCCCGGTCCTTTCACTATATGTACATGTGATGAATAACACTACTAACAAAGCATGATTAATATTTGAAAATTAGACATTTCCCTCTAGAGTTATTCAAATGTAATATGCATTGGTAAGCTTACTACAGATTTCAATTATCCTCATACTGTCATTGAGATTTGTGGACTCAAAATCTAAAAACAGAACTACATATTTGTTTCTTTAGTACCGTATTGCTAACAAAATAGTAAACCATGTCCATGACTGTACTCCTAACATAACCGGCAAAAGAAGAGTTCAACAAAACATGCACATAGTGAAACCACATTTATGACCAGAAGCAAAACAAGGGTCCATGTCAGTATTTGCTCAATGTATCTGGAAAACTGGACGAAAAACTTGCTCGAAATGGGGGTCACTGATCCACATGTTGAAGTTCATAACTTGTCACAGACATTCAAATTATTCAGTACTAATGTTAACTAATATAGGGCTAACGTTGTTAATTGTTTTTTCTTTTTGATGGTTAAAGTAATCTGTAATTGTATAGCAACAGTTACGCAGCAGAAAAAATTATTTGGCATTTAAATACAACAGTGGCAGAAGACAATGGCAGTTTGTCTTCAGCAATCCACAAAAAATGGATACTACTAGAAACTGTAATTATATCAAAAGATATTTTTTGTTTTGAAAACAAATGTTTCTGGAAAAAATAAAAATAAAAAACACTGATGTTAATACACTGTTGATTCTGGTGGAAAACATCTATGTTCTTTTGCCATCCCCTCCTGTCACTGTGTTAACAAAGTGTAGCTGAAATCGGCCCTTGGGCTCGTATCTCTGCCAGCGAAAAGTGCATCTTCGTTATGCCCAGAGTTGAGTGCAGCAAGTGTAGTACCCCCAGTGTCACTAGGAACCCACAGTACACTTGTGAGAAGATAGCAAAATTAAAACCCATGAAGGACTGACTATGGATAGACAAATCTCATTTTCATAACTGTGCTATATCTCATGTGCTATATCTTCAATAAAACTGAGTAAAAATTCGTACCAAATTTTAAAAAAGTGTTTCTGAAG
Source organism: Teleogryllus occipitalis (assembly GCA_011170035.1). Classification (NCBI taxonomy): domain Eukaryota; kingdom Metazoa; phylum Arthropoda; class Insecta; order Orthoptera; family Gryllidae; genus Teleogryllus; species Teleogryllus occipitalis. The sequence continues at coordinate 47,432 of BLKR01000282.1, forward strand.
TGATCAAGGAGAGGCATCATTTGTACCTAGTTTTAAAATTTTCAATTCAATTAACAAAACAATAAAAGGTGTTTTTAAATACGTGTTTGCTCAAATAAATTTTATTTTGTTTTCAATTTTACACCATTATTATCTTTTTAGAGAAAAAATGTAGAGTGATAAAAATGATGGAATTACAAAATAATTAAAAAAAGAAATTTCACCAAAACAATTGTTATAATATTCAACTAGTATCTATAATTGGCCCAACAAGGTGACAAAATCATTAATTTTCCCTCTTTTAAATTTTAAGCTAATTTTATATAGAAGAGCATCGATATATATGCGTATAATTGATATTAGAGCCATTTCCCTAAAAAGTTTTTATTGTTTTGCCTTTTTTGTCTGCTTATTTTATTCTCTTAGTGTCCTTGTAGGTGTCTAAATTTTATTTTAATTAATTAATTGTAATTTTTATTGCTTGAACCTTCAATGTCTAATCCCTTATGAGAACACAGCTTTGTTAACATATTTTCATTTAATTGATACCTCTTAGACATTGGTGATTACCGCTAGAATTATTTTTATGACATTTTGACCATTTTGTTTTTAAAATTTGAGTTATTATTACATCGTTAATGGATTTCTTTTCCTCTAAGAATTAAGTGTTTATTTTGGTTAGTTATTTATTTTGAAACATTTTGATCTTTCATATATTTCTAATTTAAGGATGGCTTAAGAAAGACTGTAGTACCTTTGACGCAGTGTACCTTTGAACAATAATTTTAGGTTGTGTCAGTGCCATCTTGTGGTTACTAATCATGTTAGTTTGTCCATTATGTGCTAGATGATACTACTGTTCTGATAAAAGTGCGTTAAGAAGTTATTTGCTCCTTGCAGCCAAGTTTTTGTATTTTGGCACTGTAAATAGAATTTTGTTATGAAAATTTTATTTTTTGCAGTTTGCGACTTGGTGAAACTGAACACATTTGATCATGCATATTGATTGCTAATAATATTCTAAGTATTTTTTTGTAATTATATTCATTTATAACATAACTATTTACGTAGCAGCTAGGCTTTTTCTGAATGAGACAGCATTTGGTGCCTCGAAACTGTTTTATCTTGAACCTGTGAATAAAGTTTACTACACAAATAGTTCTACAGAGTTATTCTGAAGAGGTTTTTGGAGTTATTACCCTGCAATTAGCAGTGGGGAAGATACTTTTGATATTGTGACTCTATTCTGATGAACGTCGATGAAATTGCAATGAAATGTCAATGTAACAATTTTGAAATTAGTGACTTTTTTCTTTTATTTTCTTTCTTTCTTTCTTTCTTTTTTAATTTTTTTTTCCTTTCCAATTTTTAAAGCAGAAAAGCAATGTTGAATAAATAGGAGAGTAAGGTTAAATGAGTATAAGTCAAGCAATGCACAAAATGTCAGTCTGCCACTTTATAGGAGATACATTTTTATTGTTTTTGATTAACAAGTATATGTAATCCCTGAATAATTCCTGAGATTTTCATTTTCATAATCTACTTGCTAGAACTAAAGAAAACAATTTTTTTTTAAATTTTTTTTTTTATCATCTGGTAAACTTAGATCTCCCCTTTTGAAAATTTTCTCATTCATATTCTTCTAACGCAACACTCTAAAATGTTGATAATGTACATTCCGAATGTCATCTGTTTGATGGCTATAATCAATATTCTGTTTTCATTTTTCACTGGTGTACAAGGTTGTGTTCAATGGATTCAAGACATTGTGTATTGGAAAACAATTTTCCAAATTTGTTTTTTCTTTCAAAAGAGGACAATGTGTAGTATGTAACAATTTATATTCAGGTAATAGTCTAAAAATAAATGTGCTTGTTTCTATAATGATATATTTTGAAAAAACAAAAAATAATAATAATAAAAAAAAAAGATATTTGTACTTAAAATGAATTAAAATATTCAAAGATACATCAGATTACCCTACTATCACAGTAATAGTAACTATCATCAGTAATTTGTTTTAGTAGTTAAAAACAGCATTTTCAATGTTAAAATAATGAAGTATTATATAATTATTGTAAAAATACTCAAAAGTATGTCTTGCCTGTTATTTTAATTTTAATGTAGATTGATAGTATTCATTATTACTTCTTTCACTGCAGATTAAAATTTGTATGGATGATATATAGTATTTCAATAGACTTTCATTTCATTTTTTGAGTTTTTTAAAAGCAATTTTCAATGCATTTTACGGGGGGTATCCTAATATACATCATTAAATATGCATTTTGAACTCTCTAAAATGCTAGTTTTCTCCTGAGAAACTGAACAAGTAGTATTATCTATTTGGACATTGTTTATTTTTATTTTAAAAAAATGTGATGTGAAATAATTACATGAAACCATCCTTTTCCCTTTATTTCATCTCCTTAATTTCAGGAAAATTTACTTTATTTTGGAGAGTTTTAAAAATTCAAAAAGCCACATAAAAAACATATCAACAGAAATTAAACATAATTTAAAGTTGTTGACAACACAATAACCGCTTTTTTCTCCCTCACTGTCTGTGCTAGCTCACTTGAATACATATGAAAGAGGTACATAACAAAATTGAGCACAATGACATGGGTAAACAATATGTCTTGCCTTCACTCCACACAGTCATTAAAATGGCTAGAACTATTATAAGCATCTTGGAAAGAAAAAAAAAAGAAAAAGAAAGAAAAATATAAATTAAACAGCAATATCTCCATACAAAAATCCAAAACTACTAATTGTGCGATCTCTGTGTGAGCTTTTCCAGAAATGTAATGAAAAAAATTCTTAACTTCTACCATTCAAAATTTCGCAATTTGTCAACGCTACTAACACTGATTATATTCTGATATTGGAATGTAGCTAAGAAGAGAGGGGTGAAAAAAGGGTATACCATTTTTCAAATCATCAAATAAAAAAATATTGATTTATTGTAAGTTATTTTATAATTACCGTTTAGTTTTTCATTAAAAACGGTCAGCCTCAATTTGACAGAATCACAGCTCCACATAAAAAAATGCACCATCAAAATTAACCATCGCTATTAAATTTTGGGAAATCCGATGAATTTTTGGCAGAATATAGTAAATGAAGTTATGTGCTTGTTTACAGATGCAATGACTGGTATTGCATGATTTAAAAATTCTGATATTTTAATGTACAAATCAAAAGAGAGAAGAAGCAGAAAAGAAGCACACATAAACACTATATTTCATAATTAGTGTAACTTAGAATATTGAGTCTAATGGTAAAGAGCTCATCAATTAACCCTAACACTGAAAACAAAATACTATCTTTGCAGGCTGCTAAAAGCATAATTCTCACAAAACTAAAATGCATAATATTAGATAAGCAATATTTCAGAAGCTGAAATACAAACAACTCAATTTTATTACAGCATTTGATCTATTTTAAGAAGCAAATGTAGAGTGGCATTTAGCACAGCACAAACTATATAATGTTGATACGTTAAATGTGATTAAATTACTTGTTATGTGTAGAATACCAACTGCAGTGATTGTATATCTCAACATATAGTGAGTGAATTGTGAACGGTACAATCAAAGGATCATGCAGTTTTCCACCACCAAAAGCATCTGTCCAATTTTTGCACAAGAAAAGACTAGCAATACAGCAGGAGAAAAAGGTGTTAAGTTTACCTTATTTATCGTGTTAATAAACCCGTCCTAGACACACGAAGATAACCACCAAACCACCATCAGAATATGCAAACAAATGAAAGACTCAGAGTTAGAAACAAACCTTTGACTTAAAAATATATAACTGGAACCATGAACATTTCAAAAGTTAAAATACTTAATTTTTACTATATTTTTCGGTTTTAACAAGATTTTCAAATTTGAAAGCAAGATAGCCAAAATATTATTTTCCTAAACAAATTCTGAATGTTAATAAATGTAAAGTTTAAAACAGATAAAGGAAATGAAGAAAATAGTTTACATTTTATGTCATTACTCTGTCATCCTACATCTTACGTATCCGTTGGATGTGATATCTAAATGAGTGTGGGATCAATTTTGTTAACATAAAAGTATTGCAATTTCATTTAACTGATTATATGAGACTTAAAATGTTTCACATCAATAAATCTAAGAAATGAATTATGTAACCATGAACACATTAATTATTTATTGAAAATTGTCAAACAATAATATCTTATTGTGTTTGGAACTCACAAAAGAACAAGGACATGAAAATGGCATACAACACTTTGGGTCAGTGACATTAACTCTTTCTTGTGTTGGACCTGATTGCTTCAGAAGAAAATATCTTTGAACCATTCTAGCTGAAAAACACAATATTTTAACTTTCAAAAACTGTACAATGTATTTTGTGTTCTGAATTCATATTGCAGTGCTCTTATACCATATAATTAAATATTAATTTATTGATATTACAGATGGGCCTCCAGAAGTAAACATCAAGATATGATGGATGATGCCATATGTTTGCTCATGAGATTAGCAAATACAGCACTGAGGTTGAAATATGAATATTAATATTGAGGATAATAATCAGGTTTAGATGTGATAAAATAGATAAACTATCTCTGATAAACAATTGTTTCTAATGTACCTTTATTCACGCTTTTAAGAGCACACTTAATACTTCAAATATTTTAAAGGACAAAATTGTTTATTAGAAATTATTTTGTTTTATACTAAATTGAGATAAGACAATAAATTTTTAATTATCATGAAGACCCCTACAAATTTAAATACAAAAAGAAAAGTTACTCCTCACTAAAATACAAATATTCAATTACAGTTGTAGAATGATGAATAAATAGAACACATTTAAATTCAGCAAAAATAATTTCTAAAATTAAAAAATCATAAGACCATCTTCAAATACACATTACATGAAATGTGCCGTGGGCCATGGAAGTGGGTAGTAGCCGGAGAAGGCTACATAAAAAAAGATTTCTCACATTCTTTAAACCCTAAGCAGTACTGACAGTACAAGGCGAAAAAAATCCCTTACTTGAAATTAATAAATAAATATTTCAAAATTTTATTGTATGCAATAGAACATTATGAATTATCTCAGTGAAAGGGCAAAATAATCTTCAGCTACAATTTAATTAGAGAGAGAGAGAGAGAGAGAGAGAGAGAGAGAGAGAGAGAGAGAGAGAGAGAGAGAGAGAGAGAGAGAGAGAGAGAACGAGGGAGAGAGAAAGAGATGGAGAGGGAAAGAGATGGAGAGAGAAAGAGATGGAGAGAGAAAGAGAGGGAGAGAGAGAGGGAGAGAGAGAGAGAGGGACAGAGAGAGGGAGAGAGAGAGAGAGAGGGACAGAGAGAGGGAGGGAGGGAGAGAGAGAGAGGGAGGGAGGGAGAGAGAGAGAGGGACAGAGAGAGAGAGAGAGAGAATGATGTCCTGACATTGTGGAAAATGTTCACTGGAATGATTCAATCCGATTTCTCTAGAACCGAAATGAAGAAGGGAAGAGAAGTATCATCAATTTTTTTCTTGCAGAGGAAAATTTGACGTTCTCATGATTTACATTTTCCTGCCATTTACATTATTTGTCAAAGGTCCCGTCGTAAGACTATATTTACAATAAATTTCCTCCCCACCATTATCCACTTATCGCTTTGATGCGAAGGTAGAATCGCAGTTTGTGATACGATTCGTTCACGTGCGCTGTCGATTCCGATAATGATCAGTCGTGGCGCGGGCAGAGTGTGCGCAGCTGACGCACTTTCCAGCGAAAAATTACGCCTTCTCTACGCAATTCCCGCAGCTTCGAGCAAATTTTTGGACCTGGAGCGACACTAGCGCTTCAAGCTGCCAGTAAGCTGGTATGTCTGTTTCTGCTTCTAGTAACATAAGGTTATGTGCAAAACATTTCGAGAGAACCAGTTAATGCCCAATTTGCGCATCTTCCGAAGAGAAATATTTAAATATAATCCGAAGAAAATATTAAAAGTAGTCCGAAGGAAATGTTTAATTGTGAGTAATTTAGGGTGCTAATAGTTAAGATTAGTGTCCCATTAAAATACATGAGTAGCAATGGAAAACGTTGGAAATTTGGAATGTATGAAAATAATTGTGTACACATAGTTATTTCTTTTGTTTATTTCTTGGGTGATCCGTAAATATAAATATGAAGGTTAAATAGAGCTTTTTGTATATATGGGAAATGTATATATAGAGCTGTTGTATATATGGGAACATGGAAGGAACCTCTTCGTGGTGTTACTATTACCAAGAGGTAATAGTAAATAAATTGGCAAATCACTCCACTAATGTGTGCATCTTTCGCAGAGAAGATAATTGCTGTGACAGTGTTATGACACTGATGTAACATCTAAAAAATAATAATTGATAATAAATATGTGTAACTGAAATCTAATAAATATATTTCTTTCTGTGTGTATGTGTGTGTGTTTCGTGTGATTGTTCTGTGTATAAATACTCGCTTCCTGTTTATTTGTAGAACTGTTCACTGGAAGAAAACCAAATGTTCGTTTAATTTCCACATTCTGGAGTATATAATCCACAAAATATAAAGAAATTCCTTCGGAAACATCGAGTGTCAGATCTCGCTCAGCCGACCTTGGAAGAAATTCTACAGGATAGGTATTAGATGTTCTTAGGTGTATATACTTTTAAGCTTTCGTTAATAACAACAAATAATAAATTGGACTAGAATGTGAATTAGGTTTTCAAAATAATATAATTACACGTCAAATTCTTGATCTAGTATACACAAGGTATGATACGAGGGCGTGATCAGCTTACTGACCACTTGGAGCGCTAGTGATGCTAAATCTGTCAGTGCGGCCCCATTTTCAGCATTGGGGAAAAAGCATAGAGCCGCGGGACTGTTATTACACTGTGGTTCCAAGTTGAGGGCGAGGCTCGGGCCTTCGGCCCTCGGATTAACATAAAACTTCCTTGAGTCTGTCCAACGCATTTCATGCGAACACACCTTAAAAATAGTTTGGCGTTTATATATTTTCGTAATGTTTTCCAGGCAAGCCTCCATTTTCTTGCCGTCTGCTTACCCCACATATTTTTTTCCTCCATGTATACTAGCGCGTGAACGAATCGCGCGCGTTCTAGGGTGTGAACGAATCGTATCACAAAGTGCATTTCAGCCGCGAAGAAAACTGCCCTTAATTTACTTTTTTCGGGTGCCAACACTAATTTTTAAATCGATTCTGGCGGAAGTTATCGCGCATAACTGATTATAGGCGCGTCAGCGTCCTATAGCATTTTGCTTCCAGTCCGCAGCCACTGCAGTATCTCGAGTTCCTTTAGTGATTGCTTCGAATTATTATGGGGACAAATGCTTTGAACTGTGGTCTGGTGATTGTTGTATATCCCTGAAGGTGCTAAGTGGCAGAATGAAAGAAAATATCTTTTCGTGGAAGAAAAGATACACGGAGATTTTGCGTCGTGCAGATTCGCACGTGAGACCACTTGTTCAATTAGCGAATGAACTTCAACTATCAATCTACACACCACACACTACCATTGATTGAGCACTGAAATTAATCCAAAGCAGAGAGGTGCTACGTCAAGGACGAGGAAATGTATACGGCCGTAGAACTACAATGAGTTGGACAAACTTGTGGTTTGATTTTGCTTGTTTCGAGAGCACCGGCTATTCCGAGCGATAGCACCGTACTCCCAAGTGCAGTCCCTCTAATCTGCAAAATTGAGAATCACTGGCTTCACAGCATTAAACGGATGACCTGATCGATTCCATACCTGTCACTATATTGTCTACAATCAGGTGCGAGGAGAAAGTCAAAATATTGATTAGAAAACCGTAAACCAATGGAAACATGAATTCAATTCAACGATAAAGGGTATATATATGCTGTTATGGAGCCAATAAAATACTGCATTATACTCGTAAAAGAGAAAAGTGACATGGTGGGTAACTCAGAAAAGGGGAAGGGACGTAACCTTTTTTTGTTAATGGTGAATGCTGATGGATCTAAAAATATACCAACATTGATGTTATTGTAATATTTAAAAAGGCAAGAGGTTTTAAAATTTTTAAAATTATTAAAATTTTGTCTAACCTGTGTGCGATGGGTGAATTTTCTTTTCGGGAAGATATTGATGTGTGATCACTTCAATACTTCCCATTGACACGCAACACGCGCCATGTAAGGGATTCGGATTTTTATGAGACTTGCAGATAGTGTAATTTCGAAAACGTACGTAGTCAAATTTTGAAGTGCTTTTGACCAAACCATTATGAGCGAAAAACAAATATGTACGGACTCCGTCAGCCGTTAGACGTATAAGAGCAAGGTATGGAGGCCGCGGACCCAAGCAATTTCCCATGCCGAGCGCGAACTTGGATCAACTCAGACTGTTGCCAGTGGGGTGTCACCCGCAGAAGTGTAAAAAGTCTGTTAGTGTAAAAAGTGCACTTACGAATTCTGTTTTGGGTCTGTGGAAACTGTGCACTGGAGTTAGTGACAAAACATAGCGATCTTGGCAACAAAAGGAATCTTCCTTTATTTTCACAAAACTAAAGCAATAACTCGATACTACTGAAAACCAGAAACACTGCGTCGAAACGGGGTGCAAATCGTCTTTGCACACAGAGACTATTTGCTACAAAACAACGTTCTTTGCAATATTTTCTAGGATTGCCCTTTGTACAGACTACAGTACGTAGCCTGGCTTTCATAGATTTCACATGTTTGTCGCATATTTGGATAGAAATGCTGTTCCACTTTTCTTCTAATGTTCTCTAGAGATCATGTTTGTTCCATTTTGCAAAGTTTGTTTCCGAGATTCTCCATAGATGTTCAATGATTTAGATCCAGTAATTCAGGGGTGAGTGTGTAGTAGTTTTAGTACGTTGTTCAGAACCCAAAATTTTGTATTCAAAGCGGTACTGTCATTACAGTGTTGGACAATGTAGTTGTTTTCCAAACTCATTTTAACAGCACTACGTCGCAAATTTGGGTTTAGAATACCAATGTACATGCATTGATTCAATACCTCTCTCATCTATAAACTGTAATTGCCTCCACACCACTGGCACTCATTCGTTCCTGCACGAACACCGAACCATCGCCGTGTTTGATAGTGCGAATTAAGTTTATAGCTCTATATTTGTTTTCCTCTATACCATGTGGCGACCAACTGACCCCAACATGGAAAATTTGCTTTCGTTTGAAAACACGGCCATCATACCAGAAATTTACAAGATTAGCTGCAAATGCTAAACGTTTCGACCTGCGCATTTTATTCACCCCATGCTTCTTGTAAACTAGCGTCGTACCACACTGCGCATAATACCAGGCGAAACTCGTCTCTCACTACCAAGGTCGGGGCCTTTGTCCACGGATTAATACAGCACGAACAATGATTCGCTCACCTTACACACATAAGACCTGAAGGTGACCAGTGTGCGCTTTTTTTTATTCGCTGTTTTCGTCTCTCCAAAACGATCTATAATGACATGATTTCCGTCCGTCGAGGTATCTCCCGTATCATCGCGCACACATTGTATCAACGGATTGTCCCTTTGCATTCTTCAACAGTAAATCTCTACCTCAGAACCATTTCACCTCAGTGATCCAACACCTACAGAGCTCAGACGACAACTGATAGCGAATGGAGACGACAACTGATAGCGAATGGGCGTGGGCGACAGGAATATTGAAGAATGGCGCAACCCGCTTACTCAGCCATTTTCTATAACATAATTCATGTTATTAAACATTTACTTCCAGGTGTCCAAAAACTTTTTGCACTCCATTCCTACGCAGTGTTCCTTGTTTTAATTAGTACCAAGGTATTGGTTTAGCATTCTGACATTTTTGTGAGAAATGAAGTAATTTTTTATAGCCAAGATTTTATCTTATTGCTGTTAGCTCCTGCTACAGAGCATCCATTGACCCAAAACAGAGATAATATCCACGCACTGTTTGCACAGACTATATTTCCGAGTAGAAATAAATAAGTAAAAAAAAATAAATAGTAGTGAGAACGGGACACCAAAACCAGCGGGATGTGTGTGTACATACATACACTATTTTGCAAATATATAGCATTATCTAATATATAATATACAGAACACATATCATAGTACCGTATACGACTGGAATCATTATTTTGTTAGTATTAATTACATTACGCATATAATCAAAATTTGAAGTCTTTTGACGTACAGAAGAATTCGTCCGTTTCTTGGCGGGCCTTTTCACTCCTAGTGATTTGGAAATCGCCACTGATAACGAACGCTTGTCCAAGAGAAGTTGCTAACATCATATCGAGGAATACGATTATTACAGTATAGACAAAGAAAGTCATTGGCATGATCATGTGCACACATTACAAATCTAAAACAATTGACTTGCAAATCGCAATTTGAAATCCAATTATAACATTTCACGATTTCGTATTATTAAATTGTTTCTAACGAGATAAAAATACAACCAGTGTAATATTAGCAATGAAGGGGAAAAGATGCAAAAATGCAGCAGACCGAAATATCGCTTTCGATCTGGTCCCCGACAACTAATCTGGAACCTGATTTTCACACTTGAGACGGTTGCGTAACCGGCCGACTGCTGTCACCGGGTCCTGGGTTGACTCTTCGCCTCCGAAGGCTCTACCTCCCGAATGGGCCCGCCAAACGGCCAATGGTGACCGCACCAAACTTAATTTGTACATAACTCGTGTCCTAATTCTCAAAATCTTTTAAGCATTTGACTGTATTTGCATTTCCGATTATTTACTACCTGAATGTAAAGTCTCATAAAATCCAAGTGTTCGACATCGCGTTACGGATAAGGACATAAGTTTTCAATCACCTTGAAGAAAGAGAAGTTGATTCAGAACCTGCTATCTTAACTAGTTAACGAACAATGGTTGCTACAAATGTCTGAGGTAGTAGATTGCAAGTGCATCAGGTGATGATACATTCAATGCTCTGTGAACTATGGAGAGGTAGATGGAAAAAATACGACTTGAGAAAGGGCAAAAATTGATGACAATGTTAATTTTTTAAATGGTTTAATTGAACTGTATGTAATCAAATAGACTACGAGCCCTAGAATAAATTATTAATGTATTCTCTTACCATATATCGGTTTCCTGTACTTTACATTTTATCCAATCAGTCCGCTGAAAAGTTAAAATTGGGTTTCACTGTATCTCCTATTCCTCTTAAGTTTCCCAATAAGAAGTAAAATTAAGGTTTGTATTTCATATCTCATTCGTGAGATGAAATTATACAAAAAGCTTTGAAAGAAAAATAAATATAGTATTTACTTTTGGGTGTATTATTAGTGAATTTACGTGGATATGCAGAACATTATATCATGCATACAGGGTATAGTTCCTATGATTGTTTCAGGTTTTGTATCAGAGGAGATGGTAATCAAACTATAGCAATTTAAAACGTGAAGGCAATCGCAGTTTTTTTTTTAATTCTCACATATTATATAGAAAAAAGACCTGAATTTTTGACACACAGAAAACAAGTTCTATTTTTTAATGGACATGAAAGTTTTGAGGAAAGCTAGAAAACCTAGTCATTGCAATGTTGTACATTTTGTTAATGATTTTCGTAGTTTCAAAATAAAACAAATATTTGGATTTCTTTTGGATATAGCTCTTGGTTCAAAGATAGTGAAATTCTTATTTTTGAATGTCATTTAATTTGGGGTACGTAAGGGTGGAAACATTTGCCGAATGTAAGCAAGTAAAAAAAATAGATTAAAACATGTCCCCGGTATTTACATTTTCCAGTTGTTTACCCAAATCTTTCCAGTCCCTTCAATTCCCCATTTGTTCATAATGTAAAATGCCTTTATTCTTTCCATATTAAAATTTCACGCTGTTTACACTTTACGACAGCACAAATGCAAAGAAAACAGTGTTAGTTGTGAATCTAGTCATTCGTCTGGGATGAGAGAAACTATGGAAAACTTCTGATTGCAGCAGCCAGCAGCTAGAATTCTCCTCTGTAGAGTATTAGACCCAGCTATTTCGTTGGTGTCGAAAATCCGCCGTCGAGACTCTAATCCTAGTATCTCCCGGTCAATGATGCAGAGGTAACGGTATTGCCACTGAGCTAACGCAGCGCGGCTTGTTTTCAATATTATGTGCCACATAATTGTATAGAAGCTTTCCCCCTTTGGTAAAGGTTAATTGTTGAACATGATGCAATTTGTGCTTATGTAAAATCTCCAAACATTGTTGCAACAAGTGATCACAAATATGACATTACCTCTGGTAAAGAGGTATCAACCGAAAGCTCTATTTCCTGTGTTTTTATAAAAGAAGTGCCTACTAAACCGTGAGAAACAAAAATTACTCTTTGTTTCAGAAGAAATTTAGTATAAATGAAAGTTAACACATTCTGGCGCAGTCAAAGATGTTTCAGGTACCTGCCAAACACCAGTGACAAATGAGGTGCCCAATCTGGGACAAAGTCACTTGTGTAACATTGTCACACGAGATTTCCCACGAAATGTTCATTGGAAAAAAAGAGATAATCATCGACCTCCTGCTTGCCCTAGAAGTTTCTCACAAATATTGAGACATTCTGTGTTTAGTATGGCAGCATATAATGGAAAATTTCTTATTACGAAGTCACACATGTGGCATCTGCATGTGATTGTTAGGAAACTTTTCCTGTGTTCGGCAGGTCACGTTCTGACGCAAAGAGATATAAAAAAACTACTCATGGTTTCAGAAGAAACGCGGTATACAATCGAGGTTACGTTTCAATCTTCTTTGCTCTTGATACTTCTTTAGTTAATACATACATATTATATGAAACTAAAGTATCAAGAGCAAAGAAAACTGAAACGTAACCTCCGAATTATAAATATATATATATATATATATATATATATATATATATATATATATATATATATATATATATATATATATGCATGTATGTGCTAAAAAATAGATTTGAATCGTTTAGTGTTAGTTTTCGATGTAAAAACATCTGTACCAAAGATACGTTATTGGGGTTTACAGGTACCACAAACCCTATAAAGATTCTGTTTTTCGCCTTTTCAAGCTACTTTTTAGAAACTAAGGAGTAATTATTATTTATCGTTAATTTTTTCAAGTGATGTTAAGCTGACATGGTGCCCACTATATCCTCATCACAGAATTTTGTTCCCTTCACAAATTGTCACTGTACTCGGAATACGGCCAATTTTACGCGAAGAAAAAAACAATTTTCAAATGAACATAGTTTCGGAGCGGGCTGCTCGGAATTGAAATGTTAAAAAATGGATAGGTTGCCTACCAATCAAAGGCAAAGGCGCATGTATAACTTCCGTTACATGAAATTTACATGTTCATTGAAAAAAGTGAATATCGTGGACCCCCTATACGCCCTCTATAACATTTATTTTGGGACATCTGTTTATCTGAATTGCTAATTTATAATGCGCGCCCAAATGAAAGAAAAGTATCCAGTTACAGGCCAGATGAGAAATGTATGGTTTCGTTAGAAACCCTGAAACTCGGGCAAAATCCAAAAACAATGTTTCGATTTTACCTGAAAAAATACAAGCATTTGATTGCATTATCCAGCCTATTCTCATATTGAATTCTCATACTCAGTGCGTCACTACTTACAACAAATCTGATGCCATGCGACAGGAAAACTCCAAGGAATAAGCCTCCCACCATTAAATAAATGCGCAGGTCGCGCGGGGATTTTGCGTCAGGGAACGAGGCTACGAGTACCGCGGAAATCTAGACAGGACGTTCGGTAGAATCGCCGTAGAGGGAAGGTGGCTTTTCGCTCCCGGATAGTTTGAATTATCCTCACGTTATAGTAGATGCTGGAACTGCTCTGTCGCCTCCGATGCGTTCTTGACATCTACACAAGTTCTGGTTCTCTTGGTACAGGATCACTGGTGCAATTGCAGAGATAAGTTCCTGTATATTACCATTTCTTCCGTGTGAGGATTTGTCGCATATACGCGATCTTTCAGGGATCCTCACAGAAAGAATCGCACGGAGTCAGATAAGGAGAGTGTGCAGGCTACAAATCACGTGTGATGATTCTGTCTCAAAAATGGCATCTAAAGCCCCTAAATAAACTGAAGCAATATGGGCGGTTGCGGAGTCCTAATGAAAATGTCCGCAATTACGTTCATCGTTTGTCAACATTTGGAAGAAAGGCTTCAGGATATAATTTACATGCATGTTTGAGTTTATCGTTTCCGTTATAACTAAGGGCTCAAGTATTCTCTTAGCACCATACATCGACTTTTCTCATGTAACGGACGTTGGTGAGCAAGACGTAACAGGGGTTTGCGAGGATAATTTGAATGGCACGCAATTTCTCTTCAGTTAAGACGCGGGGCATGCGCACTGTTGTTTTGTTCACTGGTGTTGAATATATGGTTGAATATTTCCACCAGCTTTTCAACCATATTTTGACTCCAGGATCTAATAAATTTCTGTTGATACTTTCTCGCAGATTTGCATTTTACGTATGTGTCTTATACAGAAACTCTTGAGAGTGAACTTCGAGCGAGCTATGACAAACCGACTACACATCAACGCTGGAAAGCACCTTTTGCAAGGCGGGACCTTGAAACCCTCCCGTCCGCAACACCCAGTGGAGTTGGGTGCACCGTTCCGTAGGGAGTGACAGGGGGTTTCACACGATGGCCGCACACTAATAAAATAGTCGCACTGCATATTACAGTATGTACACTTCTTGTATATTCCATTCTATATTACTACAGTCTTCGTGAAAACTGTTTTTGTTAAAATATTTAATTTATTGCAGCGTTATACAAAAGTAAAAACAGTTGAACAGTGTGCGTGCTACTTTTTGGAAAACCATTTTCTGTGGTTTTGTTCAGCAGCATTTTGCTGCTGCAGGTCACTAATATACGTGTGTATATTGTATGCTCACGTATTTCACACACATGTCAAACTTTTCTCTCCATATCTAGAGAGAGAGAGAAGTCGGACATTTGTTGTAGTGTTGCGGGGTGTTTCCAGACCAATGGACCACGTATGTGGTTGCTAATCAACATTTGTACTCAGCTCCATTATTTGTTTCTGTGTGCAAGCTCTGATAATAGAAATAAATGTTCCAACAGGTCAGCAAACAAACAATTAACACTATACATATATTCAATTGAACAAGTGCTATGAATCAGATTCATCCTTTACAATAATGGAAATAACGATTTTCTATGTTTGTGATTCATGTTCAACAAAGGACAAGTTTGGCTTTATTTTAGCTTTCCTAGATTTAATACATACAACAAAAGACAGTTTAACAAATTGATTCTTCACGCCAAAACTTAGGATCTGAAATTCTTTAGGGATTTCTATATTCCAATGTACGGTGAAGAAATCGTAGAAAAAATTAACAGAGTACAATTTTTTTCAGAATCAAAAGTGAGTATTTTCAAAAGGGTAGCACATCTTTGTTACAACCGACCTGCTCCCCAACTGCTGGATAGCATCTCGAGGGGAATATTTGAAATTTTAAATGGAAATCATTTTTTTACAGAACATTCAGATTCATGAACTTTGGTTGGAAACATCTTTTTGTGTTAGTAATACTGTAATAAATAGGAAACAAAGTTTTTTTTCAATTTTTAACATTTACACTTCATTTTGTAACAAATGTGAGATAATCAGTACCATTGTTTTCAGAAACATTTTTGTAATTAATAACATTCAGTGCAACATTTAAAAATTAAGGTAGAAATGCAAATGAACGGGAAATAAACAAGTAGTAATATAAATTAACTGGTACACTGTGTGATGGTAATATTGTCTATGGAGTATTTTGTCAATGAACTCTCTCCACGGTCCACTTCTGCATTAAATTATTAAAAAATCTAATATTGAGAAATATTATGCACTTTTAAAGAAATCTCAAGTTTTAACATTAAGTGTTGGGCAGACTTGAAAAACATTTTACCTTTGTCACTCTACAACTTAAAATTAGTATGCATAACCACCTAATTTTGAAGAACAGATTTCACTTAGAAACAAATTGTATCTTCAATAACAAACTTGGTAAAGAGTGGGAAAAAAATTTTAACTACTGCAATTTTTGCAAATTCAGAGATTTCAACGAAAATCTAACCTGCACCATTGTAATAAGAGTATTTTGCTATGTTTCGAAAACGTCGTTGGGGCTTCTTGTACAGTACTTCCAAAAATTACAATAACAGTTTCAAATTCACAAGGTCCCCAAATCAGCCATATTCATTGCGGAAAATCAAATTTTATAAAATTCTTGTGAACGGTTAGCTGCTCACAAGCAGATGGATGGACGTTTTGCCGAAAACCAAATTTTCGTTATCAAGGACCCACAAAACGTGGATTCTGCCTGCAGAACATATTAAAGTAAATTACTTCATATTGACCAAGAAAAGTGCAGTTTTCTGTATCTTCAGGTCAGCAGTATCTCTAATGAATCAAAAACAGTTTCTAACAATAGTAAGCCTTTTTTTATCACAGAATTCAAATCTTAAAATAATGAGGGAGGATTCTCATTTAAATTTTCAGTTTCCTCAGCTCATGCCATTTGGCAGGCAAGGTACAGGGTAAAAACATAGGCCTTTTGCTCTCTTGAAAGTATTAACCTTTTTCATTTTCTAAAGGTGAATTTTGTAACAAATTCACTGTATAACGAAGTGACTGACCCAACAGGTCGACGTAAATCACTGACATGATTTACACTGACCTTTCTACATAGGATAAAAAAGAATTTCTATTTATAGGCTTCGGAATCCCTCATTGTGTATGGCTTCTGGAGACCGGTATATGTCAATTTAAATTGAAATAAGAAGCATCAAAACACAGTAATGAGTTAAAACAATAATTCATTCATATTATATGGCCTAGTCAAATAGCACAAACCAGGGAAAGTTTGGATGTAGTTTTGATATTTGGTCTTATATTTTTTTTGGGGGGTCGCTGCTCCGAATATAGGTTTGCCCACAAGAATTTTGTCTGAAAACGTGTTTTAAGCAAAAAAAGTGTAAACAACTTTTTTCAGTTTTTTTTTCCTTCAAAATAACTTGATAACATTTTTTTTCGACCTACATTTTATGTCTGCAAAAACCGCGGAAAAACAGGGATAATCAAAATGTATATCAATTATAGGTGAAAACTAATCATTTTTCGTAGGTATTGACCATAATATAAAATGAAAGAGGATGAAATTACCTACATTTCATGTTTTCGACATATTTTCTAGGATCAATGGATTCGCTGATCGTGTGTAAAATATGCATGGATGTTATTGTGAGAATGACACTCCACTTCTCCTCCTTCACTCCCTCCCTCGTCACTATACGAAATTACATGTAATAAGTCGTGTGCAAATAAATAGGGTGCCTGTTGAATCACACTACATATGCCTTGGCAAGTTCATAACACACATCGTAAATTTTGGAAGCTGATGGACCTCTCCGTGACCAATGCATTCTTTTCATTGAAGGTCCTGGCTTTACATAGACGCCTGATGCATCCAATGAAATTAGCGGATGTTTTATTGCATATTACATTGGTAGGTATTACTTAATAACTTGTGGAATTTCCAAGTCTCCTTGCATTGGTTCGCCTGGTTCAATGGCTGGAAAATCCGGCTTCATCTTTGTTGTTCATTTTCAGCTGGTGATTTGTTGTCCAGATCGACTTTAGAAATGACTGTCATATTGTCGCGACTCTTCTTGCAGTTGATATAAAAACTAGAGCATTAGAGCCTTCTTTCAGCTACTTTATTTTGGCAGTTTTGGGAATTTTCAGAAAACAGCTTCAATTAAGAATAGGGAGCAGGTAGTAGCAATGCTGTCACTGGCACCAGTCTATTTTTTGTTCTTGTTCATCTCCACTCTTTTTGGTTTTCATGAATCTAGCCGTAGCTGCAGATAGTGGTAGTGCAGCAGAGCCATTCTACATCAAATCGCTCAAGAGTTGACACGACTTTTTTTAAAATGTACGATAATATTTTTCTTAAATCTGGACATCAAAAAAGGAGACACTTTTTTCTTATTATTTGCCTATTTCACAAAATATGATCAATTGTTTCTCCGAACGTATTTAATATAAAAATTTCTGATTTGTTTCATTTAATACTTTGAAATGTGAATTTTATTCTTCTGTAAATGTGTTTTTCAAAAAATAAATATTTAATTTAAAAATGTAATTTCTTTAAAAAAAAAAAGAAAATTTCTATATAAACTCAATGCGATAAAATTAAAAAAAAAAAATATAGGCTTACTCCTAGTTCAATTTTCTATAAAATACACTAAGAAGAAAGTGGGCACTTCACATATACAGTTCTAAAAAATCAATTGTAAGTATGAGGGCACGCTCTGTCTCCCCATGCACTAACGAACTGTGTTCGGTTAGTCGTTGATCCAAGAGCTGAAGAACTATAAAAAGAATGACTGCCTGATAAGGTTTCAAGAGTTATTAGTATTTCAGATGTTCACTCTGCCCCCAGAATGGATGGGCGACAGCGAAACGACTTCAAATACAAGCCATTCCACGTCAAATCGCACAAGAATTGACCCTTTTTTTAAATGTATGATTTTGGTATTCAATCTGGACATCAAAAAAGAGACACATTTTTCTTTTATTTACCTGAAAATTGATTATTGGTATAGTTATGCCTATATTAAATTTAGGAATATATGCGTACTCCGCAAAATATGATTGATTGATTGATTGATGCTCCGAATGTACATAACATAAAAATTCCTGGTTTGTTTCCTTTAATACTTTGATAAGCGCATTTAATTCCTCTGTAAATTACTTCCTCAAAAAATAAATATTTCATTAAAATAGGTAATTATTTAAAAAAAAATTAAAAATGTATCTATGAACTCGCTCACAAAAAAGAGAATTGAAAAAAATATAGGTGTATTCCTTGTTGAATTTTCTATACAACACTTCGAAAAAAAGTGGGCACTGAACACGTACAGATCTAAAAAATCTATTGTAAGTATGCAGGCGCTCACTTCTTGCCCCTGCACTAACAGTCTGTGTTTAATCAGTCTTTGATACAAGTGCCGAAAAGAATGACCTCTACTTCATTAGGGTTTCAAAAAATATTAATAACTCATATGTTCACTCTGTTCCCAGAGGGGATGGGAGACAGCAAAACGAATTTTACTACTGCTTTTCATCGTGTCAGCTAAACGAATTTTACTGCTGAGTCCTTTAGCGTCCTAGGGATGGGGTGCCCTCCTGACCTTACTCATGAAATAAAACAGACCACTTGTCAAGGGACTTGCGTAAATTTTTCTGAGCATCAGTCGCAATACGCATCTTATAAAGAGAAGGGTGCTTGAGTTTGTTCTGTGAATCGTGTGTACACTGTGCAACATGAGTGGCGATTGCCATATCAAATAAGACATGTTTCAATCAATTTAATCTTTCTGATCACGATTTTAAGAAAAGAAAATCTGGAAGTCGCATAAACCACGATTGACTAATGAAACTTGATTTAGAGGAGTCATTAGATTGGCGTATTTGTGATTAATGTCAGAAAAAGGGAGTCGGCTTCCAAAAATCGTTTTTGTTAGTAAAGAGAGCGTCAAGATCAGTGGCTCCCGTGGCATTAACGAAAGTAGCGGAAAGTCCAGTGAATGTAGTGAAAACAGTGGAAATCAGGTAAATGACAATTTAAGCTCTTCAGATAGTTCAAGTGTCTGTGAAATGAATGTTGTGAAGATAAAGAACAGTTAAATTGCAACAGAAGTTACCCCTGTGAAAAAAAGAAAATTGCAACAAAAGCGGTATCCCCATGAGAAAGTTTAGACAGTACAAAGTGCTACCACAGATAATTTTTCTCACATTAAAAATCCTTCATAGTCATTTGAAAAATCAGACAAGAAAGACATCATTAACAAACTTATCAATTAGTTCCACTCAACAGATCATCAGACATTGAAAATTCAAATTTTGACAATTTTTGAAAGTTGGAAATACAATAAAATGACAATAAAATGAAAGACGCTTCGCAGACACCAACCAGGTGATAAAAGTGGCTAAAAAGTTGGATTAAGAAAATGGATTTTTTTTGTCCAGACCTGAACGTATATTCGGTAAGGCATTAGAACTGTGCACTGTGTCGAAATATCAGGAATTCTAAGGTAAGCGAGTACAAATATTTTAAGTGAGTAATGAGGGACCAGAAAATTTCAAAATATCAGTCATAACATGAGTCAAGAATCCGTCATTTAGTAACTAAATACAATGGTTAAGTTGTACCACTTCAAGAAGTACTTAAATTACTGCTTCATCCAAAGAAACCTATTGCCAGTAACGCAAGAAACACATCTGTTGCAGCAATCTACTGCACACTGGTTTGTAAAAGTAGTATATTTCTTAAAGTTACTGAGATCCCACTTTTGAATTTTTCCTGGAGTTGTCAACAAAACTCTTGTGCATTTATTAATATATTTTTTTTTTAAATAGCTCATCAAGTTTACAAAAATTTTCAATTTTCAATAAAAAAAAAAAAATTAAAATTTAGGAAATTAAATATTTTGCAAAATCTCAAAAATTAAACATGTTTTTAACCTTCGAATGGAATTTGAACAGAGTTTCAATAATTAGTGTATTCAAATATGTAATATTTTTAAGCTAGTGATGTGCATGATTGGTAGCAAATTTCATCATGCAATGTTTCCGAAAATAATAAAGTCAGAAAAAAATATTACACGTGTTAACTTACTTGATCCATATAATAGCAACAAATTATAAAATAATTAAAAATGTGATGGTCAAATTTTGGTCTTTTTCGTGCGATTTGATGTGGAATGGCACAGCAATGTTCGTCTTGTATCAGAAGGCAGATTTGACATACAAAAACATAATTCAACTCGTTGAGTTAAGGTACGTTCTTCCGTAAAGCCAGATCGATCACGGAATATCCATTTTGGAAAAAATCCTTCGTGTGGCTTAGACGCCAGTGGTGTTTACGGTCGTCTGACTGTTTTGAAGAAGGGAAAAAAAAAAAAAAAAAAAAAAAAAGAAAAACACTTTTTCAGTATCAGGGGAGCAAAAACGTGTATTGCCGTTGAAATCTCAAAATACATTTTCTGCGGCTTTACCTAACTTCATCTATACTACGTGTATTACTCCGTATATACATACATTTACGAGAAAGTAAAATCTGAAAAATGGTTCCATTTCATTCTGTATTTTTTCTTCCTTGGCTACAGCAAATAACGTTTCAAAACATGATGCGGATCCTATTTTTGGTGAACACACGGTGTTTTAGAAAATTGCAAATAGATATTTCGTGTTGTAAACTACAATATTGAGGATAGAAATTTTTTCCCTTTAATGAAAACGGTTCTTGAAAACTAGATATTAAAATAATGTAAAATAAAATCTCCAAAATTTTGAAAATTGCAAAGGCAAAGGTTGATCGTTTTCTCAGTGTCGCACATAGGATTATTGTGTATCAAAAGCTGGCCAAAATGATTTCTTTGCTAGAATTTATTTAAAATTAGTTGATATTAATGCAAGTTCCCATATTTTGGTGAGAGATACTACTTAAAAAAGCTTACAATACAAATTATTAAATGTGGGTTAGTTCACATGGTAAGTAGAAGCACTATTAAATAGTTCTGGTTAAATGTGTTGCACTAGTCTGTCTACTTGAGAATATAATTATCTAATACCCGATATTCCCAGTCGCTAATATTCTTTGGCACCATCTTCATTTTTTTCTTCATCATCATCATCATCATCATCTTCATCTTTTTTATCTTCATCTTTTTCATCATCATCTTCATCTTCTTAACCATCATTATCATCACCTTCTACTTTATCTTTTTTTTCGCGTTGCTGAAAGCTTGTTATTGCCTTACCCACTTTTGATGTTCTTTTCAGAGATTTTGATATCTCTTTCACAACAACAGATGCATCTGTTTTACCAGCAGCTCTTAAACTCATTTGAGCAGCATAAGTCATTGTGGACTCAGATACTTGCTTCCAGAACTCTTGCATTTCGCGACGTTTGCTGCGGTCACTTGAATCTCCGAATTCCTTTCTCAGTCAACCAGTCCTTTGTTTAGTCCATATTGGTAATTTCACAGCACCGATAAGCCACTTTTGAATATTTTTTGCAAATCTTTCTTCACTATTAAATGCAGCTGCTCATTTTTGTTGGAATTCAGACTTGAAAAATTAAAATTACGTTTCAATTCGTTCACTTTTTCCGATAGACAATTAGTGATTTTCAAAAGATGATTCTCCATATATTTAATCTTATCATCAATTAACCATTCAGAACACTGCTTGATATAGCCGCAGAGTTCTCCTCTAGTCATCTCGTTAACACATTCTTCGGAATACACAATAAAAAAATCTCACCAATATTCCTAAACTCCACGCATTTTCTTACCGATCTTTAAATAAAGTGCCATTACTAAAATTGTGGAAATATGTGGGAATTTTATCTTTTTTAACGGTTAGAATACAAACTTTAGAACCACTTGTAATAAAAATGTTTGCTTCACACGTCCTGACACTAACTAAAATGCTGATAAAATCAACTGAAAATTTGAATGCATTATACGGTCATTTAAAACATCTTAAATTATGTAAATATTAATCATTCGTGTGTGTGTGTGAGGTGTTTTTTTCTCTTTTTTTCTTCTTTTTTTTACGAGGGTAGGTGGAAATCTTCAAAAGACACCATGCGGCCCGTACCACATGATTGTGTGAGATTTTTACCCACTAAAACCAACCTCCCTTCTCCTCCATCCTCCCCGCGGAACCGCCGTTAGGCATTTCATCACGGGGAGTGGATTAGAGTGGCCTAGTCACCAGACACTTCTCTTCGCCAAAACGTAGGAAGGATCAAACGAGGATCAATCGACTTCCCTTCTTTCCCTTTCTATTCTCCTCAGCTCAGCTATTATGGTCTGCGCATATGCGCTCACCGCATCCCAGTTGGTTTCTGAAGCGAGCATGCACACCACTGCTTCGGGTGTCAGCGGGTCGATTCCGAGTATACTCATAACGTGCCGTCGCTGCACATGGTATCGCGGGCACTGGAAGAACACATGCTCGGCGTCTTCGACAGCAGGTTCACATAGTGGACAGAATGGGGTATCCTCCAGCTTGAACCTGTGGAGATATGCCAGAAAACATCCATGTCCAGACAATAGCTGGGTCAAGAAGAAATTTACTTCGCCGTGTTTACGGTTGATCCACGGTGCAATGAAGGGAATCATGCGGTACGTCCATCTTCCTTTAATGGACTTGTCCCATCGATCCTGCCATTCGAGCAGTGTTGTTGAGCAGTCTGGGTTCTCCTCTTCTTTGTGATATCGCCTCCGTCTCTCCTGCGCCAAGATATCGACAGGAGGCATCCCTGCGATGACGCACACTGCATCGTTTGACACAGTGCGGAATGCACAAGCTACCCGCAATGCAGATAACCTGTACACGGACGTCATCCCTCGGATGTAGCTATTTATCAACGTGGAGTTGGCCCATACTGGGGCTCCATAGAGCAAGACGGACCTCACAACCAAGGCCAGAAGCTTCCGTTTCTCCTGACAGGGCCCTATGTTGGGCATTAGTCTCGACAGTGCTGCATTAATTACCGCAGCTTTATTGCTGGCGTACTTCAGGTGGTCAGCAAATGTCAGACGGGCGTCAATCATGAGACCAAGATATTTGATCGACGGCTGTGATGCAATACGGTGGTCTTCGACTTTGAGAGTGATGGTTTCTCTCTTTTTCCTGCTAGTGACTAGGATAACCTCAGTCTTGTGCTCAGCTAACTGCAGCCCTGAGGACTTCAACCACTGACTAACAATAGCGATCGCTTCGTTGCAAATATACACAATTTCCTCAATGTACTTCGCAACGGCGATGATAGCAATGTCGTCCGCGAAACCAATAATACTGGTGCCTTCTGGGAGGGGGAGCCGAAGAACCTCGTCATACATCACATTCCATAATGGTGGACCCAATACCGACCCTTGCGGGACACCAGCCGTGATATTATGTACCTTCGGCCCATTATTTGTATTGTAAATCAGGGCTCTATTACTCAGATACTCGGCCACAATCTTCCTCAAGTACGTTGGCACATTAAATCTGCGGAGAGCTTGGTGAATATTACTCCACCTGGCCGAGTTGAATGCATTTTTAATATCCAACGTAACGACAGCACAGTACTGTTTTGGGCCTCTCTTCCATCTACTTCCTCCAATTGCTTGTCGGGCGGTGTTCATGACAAGCTGGACTGCGTCAACAGTCGAGCGGGCTCTGCGGAAACCATACTGATTTTCCGAAAGGCCTCCTCCACAGAGAGTGAGAGACTGAGTGAGTGACTAAGTGAGTGAGTGACTGAGTGAGTGAGTGACTGAGTGAGTGACTGAGTGAGTGAGTGACTGAGTGAGTGAGTGAGTGAGTGAGTGAGTGACTGTCTGACTGAGTGACTGACTGACTGAGTGAGTGAGTGACTGAGTGAGTGAGTGACTGTCTGAGTGAGTGAGTGAGTGAGTGAGTGACTGTCTGACTGAGTGAGTGACTGACTGAGTGAGTGACTGAGTGAGTGACTGAGTGAGTGACTGAGTGAGTGACTGGGTGAGTGACTGAGTGAGTGACTGAGTGAGTGACTGAGTGAGTGACTGACTGAGTGAGTGACTGAAAGTGACAGTGAGTGACTGAGTGAGTGACTGAGTGAGTGACTGAGTGAGTGACTGACTGAGTGACTGACTGAGTGACTGACTGAGTGAGCGAGCGACTGACTGAGTGAGTGACTGAGTGAGCGACTGACTGAGTGACTGACTGAGTGAGTGAGTGACTGAGTGAGCGACTGACTGAGTGACTGACTGAGTGAGTGACTGAGTGAGTGTGACTGAGTGAGTGACTGAGTGAGTGAGTGTGACTGAGCGAGTGAGTGTGACTGAGTGAGTGAGTGTGACTGAGTGAGTGAGTGTGACTGAGTGAGTGAGTGTGACTGAGTGAGTGAGTGTGACTGAGTGAGTGAGTGAGTGTGACTGAGTGAGTGAGTGAGTGTGACTGAGTGAGTGAGTGTGAGAGTGTGAGTGTGTGTGTGTCTATATATATGCATAGAAAATACTCCTATGTGCATCGCGAAGGTAGAGTTTAACTGTGTGGCTGGTGGTGTAGGGGTAACGAGACTGACGTGTTAACTCTAAGGTCATGAGTTTGAATTCCAAGAAGTAGAAAAATTTCTTACCAGTTTGAAACATTAAATAACACCAAATAATTAAATTTATTTTCTTTTATATCGTATAGGGTAATTGACAATTTTCGAATTTTTTAAAAAAATGAAAAAGACAGGATTTTTACATATTTTTGTTTAGAACGTGTTTATAGGCCAAATTGTTGTTGTCAAGCCTGATAATCATGTTGAGCGACCCATAACACAAGGAATCAAATGTCAAAAACACTAAAACTTACCGCTATTTGCTCTTTTTGAGCACCATTTGACTGAACTATTCTGTCTGTCCTGGGGAAGTCACTTCAACAATATCACGATAATAAACAAAACAATTGTGCAAAAATGTCTTCAAAACCCAACTTATAAAACGAGCGGGGAAATTCCTTAGTGAACATTAGCATCAGTGGCGGCTGCTCCTTATGGACAAAAGGGCAGCACCCCTCTCCAGAAAAATCAACATCGGTAAACGTTGCAGAACGTATTAAACTTCCACTAAATCGACTCGTTTAATTTGTGCCAACCACCAATTCAAATTTATAGGGAGAATTTAATTTTATGTACCCACTTAAGCGAGTGATCAATGTTTTTCGAATAGGCTGCAACACGGACCATCGCATCACTGTACATGGCTGGAGCATGCTAGGCCATGAGGTGGGGGAGAGGCACTGGGAGTTGGGTTGGCACAGCGTGGTTGCTATTACAGTTCCGTTTGGCATAGCCCGCGCTTGGTAAGCTCAGAATGGTAACGCTTTCATTTGATTTCATAAATCACTATTTCCTTTGCAACAAATATTTTTTGAAACTTCTCTTATTTCCGTGAGTACAGTTGTATCTTCCGTTTTCAACGTAAAACTTGTGTTTTAGACAAGGAATTCCTTTCCTAGCAAATTGGTCATACACGCCCTCGGTGAACAAATATTTTGAAGAGACAAAAGGTATCGTTCGGACATACATGCCTCCATTCCTTATTTGCAACGTACCGGCCGCCACTGAACTTTCTCGTAAACAATACAAGGGGAAATGTAAGAAATATAAACAATAATACTAATTTTAGTATTGCCATTCTGATTCATTTCTTTTATGATAACTTATTTCTAACATTAAAATCATGTATTCATAGATAAATCCCTAATCTACCTGTCAACAAATTAACAATATTAATAAAATAAATGTGTATCTCAATATTCTGTTCATGAACTTACAGGTACAAAGTATGAAAGTAAAAATAAAGAAATTACTGAAACAAAATATCTAAATTTGCAAAAGCATAATTATCACATCAAAACAATATTCTGCAATAGCATTCTTTGCAGCTACTTTCGATCACAACTACACTGTAAAATAGACAAGTCTCAACGAAGATGAGAAAGTTGACATGCCTGTCATTGCAAAGAAGCACGCACAATAAAAGTCAAAGATACTTACCGAAGGACTTTTTGGTAAACCTACGCGTTGTCCACATGTCGTCAGCAAATTTACAAGACATTCACGTACTCTTCCCTTGAAAAATAGTAAGAAAGAATATTTGTCAATGGGCAATAACTGTTCAATTTCACAGGAATACATCATATATCCAGACATACCTTTACCAGCTGCATTCATCCTCACAGCTTGATATCAGAGAGTTATATTTAAAATAATGTACCTGTGACATCCAAGGGCGCTTCCACCCGGCAATGCTGACATTATCAGCAGGAGACAACGAAACTGATCGTCGTGGGGAAGCAGCTGAACTACCCATTGAAGGAATTTTTTCTTCGCCTTTAGAAATATAATGTCGTCCTATGACAGGAGTCTGGGATAAATCAAAGGTGAAGTCCATAGTTCGCCCTATGGCCAAAAACAATAAAAATTACAAATTACAAAAAAATAAAAATTACAAATATCAATTACAGGTCTATCAACTTAAATCTGTACCCCATAACTTTAGGTATATAAAGCAAGAAATATTAATAATGTTGAAAAAGTGAATAATGTAAATAACATTCACTTTGTTAATTACATTTAGGAAGCTAAACAGCGAACTACATCTCTTAAGTAGTATACAGATTAATGAGTAATCAAAAGTCTCAGTAAGGAATATGATTTGACTGTCTGAAGTATGTATTCATAAATTTAATTTGATTTATTTCCACGGTGTAAACTAAGTAAACTTTTTTCCCATATGTACATCATGCATATCACGTATTGCACGTATGTAGCTGCTTAGGGCTAGACAGAAGTTAGCACTCCTTTTCTTTGCCTTTTCTGGCAACTACCGCCATTTCAGGGCCCTCTGTACAATCCCTGTTATGAGTGTCTATATGTCTTACTCTGCCTTTGAATTGAGAAGGGAGCATGGCGAGCACCATGCTTCAGCTGGATCTTTTACCCAACATTACCTGTTAATGAAGCTAGTAAATATTGAAACTCATTTGGAAAGGAGGCTGACTGGATATCAGGGCCCCCTTGAATAGGACATGACCGGATAAAATCCTCCACTTTGCTGGGGTTTGAACCCGAGCCCCTCAGGTTAGCACACGTGTCCTAATCACTATGCTGCCGTGACACACCCATTGTTTTTGTTTTATTTTATTTTTATTGGTTTTTATTTTAATGGAAAATACAATCCAAAACTTGTATTTACTCTTCACAATTTTCCTTCATTGTTAATTCAATTCACACATTTTCAAATGTGTCAACATGTTTTACCTCTCCTTGATGAAAATCTCTTAAAACGTCGATGAATGCTGTGGTCCATTGAGCAAGAACATTAAATATTTACACGTCATTGAAATTTTCTCAATTATGATTACTTAGTGGTTGGATACAATGAAGTATGAAAGAAATGGTAAGTTCGGTCTTACATGTAAATTAGAATTATCAGCTTCCAAAATGTTTTTCTTGTGGAATCTTATTTTACTCTTTTGTATCTTACTATAAAATAAATTTTTGAAATGAGGAGGGTTTGTGGGAAATGGTATTAGACAGCGGTTCCATAGTGACTAACAGGACCATGTCCGGGGGCCCATGCTAGTCCCCAAATTCAAAATGAAATATGCCTTTTATCTAAAACTGTGTCTGATAAAATCATAGAAGAAATAAATGAAGTACCGTTTTTTACTTTCTCGCACTTACTTCGTAGGAATTGAAAGTTATGTAATAGTGAGCCAGAAAACAGTGAATTTTCAGAAGAAAAATTCTTATTGCCGGACCCAGATAATAAAAAGGGGGATAAATTCGCTTACTATATATTGGAAATTTCTTCCTCTAACACGTGGTATAGCCAGAATCCATGTTTTGTGTGTCCTTGACATAGAAAAATCGACCGACGGCAAAATGCCTGCCTGCCTGTCTGTCGTCAACGTTTGCATCTAAACTGAGCTTTGGGAGTTTCAACTGGATATTTTGATTTTTGAGAACTTTGCATGAAGCCTCAAAAACATTTTCAAAATTTTCTTAAAAACGGCTCATAATTTTTTTATTATTAAACTTTGTCCTCAGATAGTGTAAAGGACCTTAAGAAAAGCTTAAGTGAAATGAAGCTTAAGTGCAGGTCTCATGTTCGTTGAAATCCCAGATTGTTTGAAAATTACAGAAGTGCAATTTTTTTGTGCGTCTTCCTACAACTATAATATTGAAGATAGAGATTTCTTTTAGTGAAATCTGTTCTTTAATAACAGATCTTAAAATAATATGTTTAATTTTTCGAAAATATGAGTAGTTTTTGTATAATTTTGCGTGAAATATAGGTAATTTAAAAACTTTTAAAATATTTTTTTCTCAGAAACCGCTCCAAATTTTTTCAGTACGTTTTCTCCTTGGATGAATCAAGTGACGACAAAAAATATAGAGCTTGTCTCATTATCGATGAACTCTCCATACTTTCGAAAATTGAAAAATGTTAACTTTCAAAACTACAAAATTGATGATGGCGATTCTTGCCTTAAACAAAGTGTGTTCTAAAAAATTAAGATCTTTAAAAAGGTTCATGTACAATTTTTTGAGGAAAAACAAAGCGAGTAGTTTTCGTGTGATTTGTGCTTGAAATTTATTCAATTTCTAACAAAATTATTTTCTCAAAAACAGCTTCAATTTTTTCTTTAAATTTTTCCCACAGAGAGACGCTTAAAAGAATGGCGTGGGTGTCCTTTTCATTGTAATCTCTCAATTTTTGAAAATTGCAAATTTAGAAATAATATGACAAAGTATATTGTAAGCACCACTAGTTTATTATAATATACGCAACGCATGACGCATCAAAAGTTGACCACTTAAGTCAAATTTTACGAAATGTAACAATGAAGAAAAATTAATCCGGCAAATCGATTAAAATAAAAATTAATGAATCTTAATTGGATTTAAGAAAGTCGAAGATCAATCAGCACGGGGGGAGGGTGCATTTTGATACTGTAGAGCGTAAAAGACCAAGGCATTGATTTATCAAAATATAAAGGTCAAGGAGATAATGGCGCAGTAGTTATGAGTGGAATTTACAAGCAGAAAAAAGAGATGAAGTTGACAATGCATTACACTTACTGCCCATACTGACGTACACTTTTCTGCCCATAATTTAATTCTTGTGCTTAATGATGAAAAATGGGATATTAAAAGTTCAGAAATTTTACTGTTTGCTAGAAGGAAATTATGTTTCCTTTGGTCATCGGTGGAACATATCAAACGTGATGGTTTCAAATAAAAAGCGAAAACACCTTACATTAAATTGACTTTGACTTACAAGATGGTCATCACGGAGCGTTTCCTTAATAGGTATATAACATTTTAATATTTTGCCAGCTTTAACAAAAATTTCATTTTCTAACAAAATGTCTGAAACGAATGTAGCCCGTAACTTGGAAAAAAAAAAAAAAAAAAAAAAAAATTTGTTTTCCATGTACTACTGCATTCCAAAAATACTAACATCAACCAACACAGTTTCGAAATACCCTCAAAGCCCTGATTCGGATTGCAAATGGCACAGAATTTACGCAATGGAGCTCAAGAAGAACTGAAGACTGTTTGGAATCACAATGATAATTTGAAAATTGATGCAATAGCATTATCTTGTCTGGAAAGTAGAAGTAAATTGAATAATAATGATAAACCAGTGAGGAAATTTTTGGCGAACTTTGCTACGACCCAAGCTTCACTGACGGTCAACAAAAATACAAACTTAATATTTACTATAGATACCTAGATATTGCCATTTACTAGCTGGAGCAATTATTTGTTGGATTGAAAAATACAGTGGCAATTTTAAGTAATTCAGCCACAAGTTTTGATAACTCTTTCGGAGGATGAAATTAACGAAGAAGCACAAAAACATCACATCCTGCAGATAATACGGAAAACATGTAACAGTTATCGTCTTTGCACATTTGTTAAAAAAGGCAAATTTCAAAGCTAAGAACTTTTAAAGATCTTGCAAACATAATATTAACTGAACATTGCTCACTATTAACAAGTTTTCCTGATGTGTGTTATGGACATTATTTTTGACACTTCCTGTCACGCTCGTTAGAACGGAAAGAACGTTTTCAATATTAAAGCAGATTAAAAATTATTTACGCAGTATAATGGCAAAAGACTGAATAATTTAAGTATTTTATTAATTGTGCACGAAAAAAAACGAGCTGGTTGAAAATTATTACTTCTGTTATTGATAAATTTGTAAACGCCAAAACAGACCAAAATTTAAATTTTAAATTATATAATGAAATTGCAAAACTGATAACTTATTTTCTCTAATAGTTTATTTAATAAGTGTCCTCACTCCTAAAATTCAGTTTATAATCACAAAATTAGGTTAATGAAAATTGTCACGTTTCATTCAAATAATAGCTAATAAAATTAGCTTGATGTACGTCTATAAATCATTCCACAGGAATCGATACAAATGCCATCTTTTATGAACAGCAATTAGCATCTATTTGCACACCTGATACAATTTTTACGTTGCCTTGATTTCATTTAACGGAATTACTGATAACTGAATCTATCAGTATCTTCTGTGGAGAAGAACTGGGGGTTCACTGAGTTGATACTTGTATAACACAAAAGGGAAAATATAAACCTGAAAAGACTCTAGCTTTAGCAGAGGTATGAGAAAATAATTTAATTGTACATGTATGTAACAACCCAAAACTAGGCCTGAATGATATCAAAGCACAAAAAAGTTTTTGTATACCAGCATCATAACTGTTTCCGTGGCAAGAAATCGTTCATAAAAAGTCATTTCATGGCATAGCCCGTCCTCCCTATCCCTCGTCACCCCAGTCATCATCGTTCGTCTTCACTGCCCTCCCACACACGTCGGTAAAGCTAGCACCCCCACTTTCGAAAAACTGAAAAATTTTTGCGCCATAATTTTGGGCTAATTTCAGCCCCCATTCAAAAATTTTGGGCTACCTCCCAATACCCCGAAATTAAAATTTCAAAATGAGGCTGGTAAAGCTAGCACCCCCACTTCCTCAAAATTCAAAACTTTTTGTACGGTCGAAACAAGTGAATTTTGGGCTCCTGAGCGCCACTTTTTGAAATTCCAAAACTCACCCCTAAATAAGAAAACCAAAAACCAAAACCACCCCAAATTCTCAAAACTCAAAAATTCTTGCGCCATAGTTTTGGGCTAATTTTGGGCTCTTCAGGGATGCCAAAAACATTATTTTTTGTACCTCACTACCCCCCCAAATAAAGGTTTCAAAATAAGGGTTGGTAAAGCTAGCACCCCCACTTCCAAAAAATTCAAATTTTTTTGTACGGTCGAAATCAGTGAATTTTGGGCTCCCAAGCGCCACTTTTCGAAATTCCAAAACTCACCCCTAAATAAGAAAACCAAAAACCGAAACCACCTCAAATTCTCAAAACTCAAAAATTCCTGCGCCATAATTTTAGGGTAAATTTGGGGCTCTTCAGTACCACCAAAAACATTATTTTTGATACCCTAAAACCTCCCAATTTAAGATTACAAAATAGGGGGAGATTAAGTTACTACCCCGACTTACTCAAAATTCAAACTTTTTTGCGTGATCTAAACAATTGAATTCTGGTTTTTCTATGGGCCGCTACTCAAATTTTTGAAACTCATCCCTAACTACGAGAGAGAAATGAGAACCACCCGAATATTTCATAACTAAAAAAATCATGCGCCATAATTTGGAGTCTTTAATGACACCGAAATCATTTTTTTCACCCACACTACGAGTACAAACACCCAAATTCAACTTAGCAAAAAAGGAGATTGAAAAGCTCCACATGCTCAGAACTAGAAGATCAGAAGAAATCACACACACACACGATATTACGGTTCAAAGAAGTTAGAGCCACAATTCCATCCATTATAAGCAATTGCAAAATTTTAGTTAATGAAAGATTTAATATAGATAATTTATCACATATTTTTTCATTTCTTTAATATTTAAATTGTTATAAAACCTAAACTACATGACATTCTCTTCCAGGAATCGAATAATCTCTAAATTACATACACGTAAGTTCCACAAACTCCAAAACGTGCATACGATATTACAAAGTTTCGAGCACGTTTCCATTGTTCAGAAATAAACAAAAAAATAATGAACGTATACGAACAAGACATTTTTTGACAATTGTCCACATAATTCTAAATCACACGCGTTACTCAAATCATTTTGGGCTAGTACAGTATTGATTAAAAAAATTAAAATTAATAAAAATAATCCCACAATTTACCAAATCTTTTTTCTTATTTTGTAATAAAACCTAAATTACACGACGTTCTATTCCAGTAATCAAATATATTCTAAAACACTTACAATGGAGTTTGAAAATGCTCAAAAATAATTTTGAGCTTCTCTCCTTTCCTTTCCAAAAACTCGATGATTCTCGTGCCTACGATATTTCGACCTTATGAGTTGTTTCACATTACCTAGTAATAAACTGATAAATAATTAATGTATACGAACAAGACATTTTTTCACAATTGTCTGCATAATGGTTAATGAAACGAGACACACAAATAAATTTGCGCTAGTGTAGTAGGTATTAAAAAAATTATAAACTAATAAAAGTTATCCCAAACTCTTTCCATTCACCATTCCTACAATGTTATAAAACCTAAACTACACGACATTCTCCTGCAGTAATTAAATATTGTCTAAAACACATACGAGAGAGTTAGACCATGTTCGAAAATAATTTTGGGCTTCTCTACTTTCCATCCAAAAAATCGAAATCTCGTGCCTACGATATTTGGAGTTTTTTCACATTACACACTAATAAACAGAAAAATAATGAACGTATTCGAACAAGACATTTATTCACAATTGTCTGCATAATGGTTAATGAAACGAGACACTGAAATAATTTTGGGCTAGTCTAGTACGTATTAAAATAATTAGAAATTATTAAATTTAGCCCAAACATTTTCCGATCACTGTTTTTACATTGTTATAAAACCTAAACTACACAACATTCTCTTTCAGTAATTAAATATTGCCGAAAACACATACAAGGGAGACTGACAATGTTCAAAAATAATTTTGGGCTTCTCTCCTTTTTTTCCAAAAAATTGATAGTTCTCGTGCCTACGATATTTCGATCTTATGAATTATTTCACATAACCTAGTAATAAACTGAAAAATAATTAACGTATACAAACAAGACATTTTTCCACAATTGTCCACATAACGATTAATGAACCGAGATACTCAAATAATTTTGGGCTAGTCTAGTTTGTATTCAAAAAATTATAAACTAATAAAAGTTAGCCCAAACTCTTTCCGTTCAACATTTTTTACATTGATATAAGACCTAAACTACACGACATTCGCTTCCAGTAATTGAATATTGCCTAAAACACATGCAAGGGAGACTGACAATGTTGAAAAATAATTTTGGGCTTCTCTCTTTTCTTTCCAAAAAATTGATAGTTCTCGTGCCTACGATATTTCGATCTTATGAGTTATTTCACATAACCCATTATAAACTGAAAAATAATGAACGTATACAAACAAGACATTTTTCCACAATTGTCCACATAACGATTAATGAACCGAGATACTCAAATAATTTTGGGCTAGTCTAGTACGTATTCAAAAAATTATAAACTAATAAATGTTAGCCCAAACTCTTTCCGTTCAATATTTTTTACATTGTTATAAAACCTAAACTACAAGACATTCTCTTCCAGTAATTAAATATTGTCTAAAACACATACAAGGAAGATTGACAATGCTGAAAAATAATTTTGGGCTTCTCTCCTTTCTTTCCAAAAAATCTATAAATCTCGTGTCTACGATATTTCGACCCTATGAGTTATTTCACATAACCCAGTAATAAACTGAAAAATAACGAACGTATTCAAACAAGACATTTTTTCACAATTGTCTGCATAATGGTTAATGAAACGAGACACTCAAATAATTTTGGGCTTGTCTAGTAAGTATTAAAAAAATTATTAACTAATAAAAGTTATCCCAAACTTTTTCCGATCACTTTTTTTTACATTGTTATAAAACCTAAACTACACAACATTATTTTCCAGTAATTAAATATTATCTAATACACATACAAGGGAAATTGACAATGTTCCGAAATAATTTTGGGCTTCTCTTCTTTCTTTCCAAAAAATCTATAAATCTCGTGTCTACGATATTTCCACCCTATGAGTTATTTCACATAACCCACTAATAAACTGAAAAATAACGAACGTATTCAAACCAGACATTTTTAGACAATTATCTGCATAATGCTTAATGAAACGAGACACTCAAATAATTTTGGGCTAGTCTAGTACGTAGTCAAAAAATTATAAACTAATAAATGTTGGCTCAAACTCTTTCCGTTCAATATTTTTTACATTGTTATAAAACCTAAACTACAAGACATTCTCTTCCAGTAATTAAATATTGTCTAAAACACATACAAGGAAGATTGACAATGTTGAAAAATAATTTTGGGCTTCTCTTCTTTCTTTCCAAAAAATCTATAAATCTCGTGTCTACGATATTTCGACCCTATGAGTTATTTCACATAACCCAGTAATAAACTGAAAAATAACGAACGTATTCAAACAAGACATTTTTTCACAATTGTCTGCATAATGGTTAATGAAACGAGACACTCAAATAATTTTGGGCTTGTCTAGTAAATATTAAAAAAATTATTAACTAATAAAAGTTATCCCAAACTTTTTCCGATCACTTTTTTTTACATTGTTATAAAACCTAAACTACACAACATTATTTTCCAGTAATTAAATATTATCTAATACACATACAAGGGAAATTGACAATGTTCCGAAATAATTTTGGGCTTCTCTTCTTTCTTTCCAAAAAATCTATAAATCTCGTGTCTACGATATTTCGACCCTATGAGTTATTTCACATAACCCACTAATAAACAGAAAAATAACGAACGTATTCAAACCAGACATTTTTAGACAATTATCTGCATAATGATTAATGAAACGAGACACTCAAATAATTTTGGGCTAGTCTAATACGTATTAAAAAAATTATAAACTAATAAAAGTTATCCCAAACTTTTTCCGATCATGTTTTTTTACATTGTCATAAAACCTAAACTACACAACATTCTCTTCCAGTAATGAAATATTGCCTAAAACACATACATGGGAGTTCGACAATGTTCGAAAATAATTTTGGGCTTCTGTTCTTTCCTTCCAAAAAATCGATAGTTCTCGTGCGTACGATATTTCGACCTTACGAGCACTTTCACAATACCCAGGAAAAAATCAATAATAATGAACGTATACAAACAGGACTTTTTCTGTCAATAGCCTATAGGTAGCGTAATAAAACGAGACATTCAAATATTTTTGGGCTAGTCTAGTACTTTTTGAAAAAATTATAAACCAATAACAATTATCCCGTACTTTTTCGTATCACCATTCTTTACACTACCATTAAACCTAAACTACAGGACTGTCTCTTCTAGTAATCGAACATTGTCTAAAACTCATACAAGGGTGGTCGAAATTGTTAAAAAATAATTTTGGGCTTCTCTATTTTCCTTCCAAAAAATCGATACTTTTCGTGCGTACGATATTTCGACCTTTCGAGCACTTTCACATTACCCAGAAAAAATCAATAAAATAAAACGTGTAGAAACAGGACTTTTTCTGACAATAGCCTATGAAATGGGTAATAAAACGAGACTTTAAAATAATTTTGGGCTACTCTAGTACTTTTTGAAAAAATTATAAACGTATAACAATTATTCAATACTTTTTCGGATCACGATTCTTTACACTGCCATTAAACCTAAACTATACGACTGTCTCTTCCAGTAATCTAATATTGTCTAAAACACATACAAGGGTGGTCGACATGCTCAAAAATACTTTTGGTCTCCTCTGCTTTCCTTCGAAAAGATTGAAGATTCTCGTGCGGACGATCAATCGACCTTTCGAGCCCTTTTTGATTATTCAGCAGTTAACTAAAATATGTTCGGCAGTACCAAAAATTATTACACAAGAAACCCTCATTTTTAGGTGGCGGCGGGCAACCAACGATAGCCATACGATCAAGCGCGTCACCATACCCTGTAAAAAATGTTAAAACATTACCATTCTGTTGTACCTGGTATGTACCGGATTGTTTTGCCCAAATTGTTTTTGTACAAAGGATGGTAATTAAGATAGAGCTATTTAAATGTGGCGTCGAACGGCTAATAATAGAAATACCATCAAGCGCGTCACCATACCCCTTGAAACATGTGAAACCATTACTATTCGTTCTTACCTGGTTTTGTACCGGATTGTTCCAACAGAAATTTAATTGTACCGAAGTTTTATTTAAGGTACAACCATTTAAAGTGGCGGCTGTTTGCGCACGCTAAGAACTCCAAGCACGTCTCCACCACCGTAAAGAATGTTAAACCAAAACCATTTGTCTGTTGATTGCAAATGATTTTCACCTTGAATGAATTTCTTAACTTTACTAAGCACTAAGATTTCAGACTCAATTTTGATAATCATATTTTATTATTAAGTATACTATAACTGTGTAACACTTAAGCGATGTTATTCTCTTGTTTCTTTCTTCTCTTCTCTCTGTTTAAACAATTTTACTTAATAAACAGTATGGAACATTATATGTAATGTTTTTCTGATTTGGTGACAATGCCTATTTTAATTTCTTATTATTAAACTGTTATTTCTTTCACTTTAATATGCAAAGCTTTTCTTTTGTGAAGATTGATGAAAGACTTCTTTGTTAATTCTTTTAATTCAACAAAAATATTTGTCACATATGATTTACTGTATCTATTATTAATAGTCTTTTGAGAGTTTTAGAAAATTGACATCAGTAGTTAATGTACACTCGAAATTCATTGAAATATTATGTTGCAACACAGTGTCTCCTTGTACGTACGTGTGTGAGTATATGTAAACAATATTAATTTTTTTAACTGTATGTTTCGCCTCATACTCTCAAGCCAGTTTACCGACCCTTTTAAAACTCAATTACATATCAGATATTCAAATTGACAAAAAGAAGAATTTATGGAGACATGCTGTAACTATAAAAACGTGTGAGTTAATTTAAATATTTAGGCCTTTTTAATAATTAATACTATTACATAAAAATTGAATTTTTTTACAAAACCTCTGGATTATTTTTGTGAATGTTTTACTTAAATTTTCCTCTTTATACAGGAATACATAGCCACTAGGAAAGTACATGCTATTCTGACACTAGTCTTCGCACTGCCTGCGACGCCGCAAGGAAGCGCGGGACAGCTTGGGCCTCGTTCCAGGTACTGTCATAAAAGAGCCGGCGAGTAGAAAGGAAGTGCCGAAACGGTCGGGCCTCGACCACTATGTTGCACACGACGATGTTGCAACTAGGGAATAACAGATCATAAATATTAGTGACCCAACAGGGTCCTCCCAGCAGAGGCTCCGGAGGTGTGAACGGTAAGGGTCAGTTGCACATTTTGTCTAGGCTCCCTGGAAGCGAAGCGCAGACCGTCTGTCACCCCCTTCTACCTTGTGAGCTCTATCGGAGAATTATGCGAGTACTACAGTAGAATGTAGCAACCATATACTTTTCCGTATTATCAAATTAACTGGAAACATAAATGGGATTGATATCGTTTTCAACCGAAAATAACTACTAAAGACATTTATAATTTAGTTTGATAGTTAAATAATTATAATTTTCTGTAATCAGTAGTTAAAATAAATATGAAGTCGTGACAACCCTTTAAACAACTATGTGTATACTTACAGTATTAAATTTACGGGATTTGTTTTCGCCGCAATCGGGTTCGGACAATAAAACCCATACCGTCGATAGACGGTATGGAATTTATAGACAGAATTCTTGACGCTTTAGTATGAGTATACACTTTTATCCAAATAGTCTAAGAATTATAAGGGTACAACTAGGTTTTCATCATTTTACACTACAATGGCAATAAAGTTTGTAAATTCTGTATCTCACTTAATACTCCAAAACCACGTAAGATATTCACTGAAGGAAACGACTGAGATTTATTGCGGCGGCGGTGGTGTAATATATTTAATATATTTTTTAATTATAATTAATTTTAATAATATAATAATTATAATATATAATAATAAATATTCTTAATACGTAAATAATTTTTAACATAATAATATAAATATAATTTTTATATATTTAATGAAATATAATATAATTTTAATATATATAAATTATAATTTTCAATAATAATTATAATTATTTTAATACGTATTAGTCTAGCCCAAATTTATTTGAGTATCTCGCTTCTTTAACCATTATGCAGACAATTGTGAAAAAATGTCTTGTTCGTATACGTTAATTATTTATCAGTTTATTACTAGGTAATGTGAAACAACTCATAAGGTCGAAATATCGTAGGCACGAGAATCATCGAATTTTTGGGAAGAAAAGGAGAGAAGCTCAAAATTATTTTTGAGCATTTTCGAACTCCATTGTAAGTGTTTTAGAATATATTTGATTACTGGAATAGAACGTCGTGTAATTTAGGTTTTATTACAAAATAAGAAAAAAGATTTGGTAAATTGTGGGATTATTTTTATTAATTTTAATTTTTTTAATCAATACTGTACTAGCCCAAAATTATTTGAGTAACGCGTGTGATTTAGAATTATGTGGACAATTGTCAAAAAATGTCTTGTTCGTATACGTTTATTATTTTTTTGTTTATTTCTGAACAATGGAAAAGTGCTCGAAAGTTTGTAATATCGTATGCAC
The DNA here is from genome assembly GCA_011170035.1 of Teleogryllus occipitalis. NCBI lineage: Eukaryota > Metazoa > Arthropoda > Insecta > Orthoptera > Gryllidae > Teleogryllus > Teleogryllus occipitalis. The sequence continues at coordinate 86,852 of BLKR01000282.1, forward strand.
GTTTTGGAGTTTGTGGAACTTACGTGTATGTAATTTAGAGATTATTCGATTCCTGGAAGAGAATGTCATGTAGTTTAGGTTTTATAACAATTTAAATATTAAAGAAATGAAAAAATATGTGATATGTCATTAAAGACTCCAAATTATGGCGCATGATTTTTTTAGTTATGAAATATTCGGGTGGTTCTCATTTCTCTCTCGTAGTTAGGGATGAGTTTCAAAAATTTGAGTAGCGGCCCATAGAAAAACCAGAATTCAATTGTTTAGATCACGCAAAAAAGTTTGAATTTTGAGTAAGTCGGGGTAGTAACTTAACCTCCCCCTATTTGGTAATCTTAAATTGGGAGGTTTTAGGGTATCAAAAATAATGTTTTTGGTGGTACTGAAGAGCCCAAAATTACTCTAAAATTATGGCGCAAGAATTTTTGAGTTTTGAGAATTTGAGGTGGTTTTGATTTTTGGTTTTCTTATTTAGGGGTGAGTTTCGGAATTTCAAAAAGTGGCGCTTGGGAGCCCAAAATTCACTGATTCCGACCGTACAAAAAAATTTGAATTTCTTGGAAGTGGGGGTGCTAGCTTTACCAACCCTTATTTTGAAACCTTCATTTCGGGGTGTAGTGGGGTACAAAAAATAATGTTTTTGGTATCCCTGAAGAGCCCAAAATTAGCCCAAAACTATGGCGCAGGAATTTTTGAGTTTTGAGAATTTGAGGTGGTTTTGGTTTTTGGTTTTCTTATTTAGGGGTGAGTTTTGGAATTTCGAAAAGTGGCGCTTGGGAGCCCAAAATTCACTGATTTCGACCGTACAAAAAAATTTGAATTTTTTGGAAGTGGGGGTGCTAGCTTTACCAACCCTTATTTTGAAACCTTTATTTGGGGGGGGGGTAGTGAGGTATAAAAAATAATGTTTTTGGTATCCCTGAAGAGCCCAAAATTAGCCCAAAACTATGGCGCAAGAATTTTTGAGTTTTGAGAATTTGGGGTGGTTTTGGTTTTTGGTTTTCTTATTTAGGGGTGAGTTTTGGAATTTCAAAAAGTGGCGCTCAGGAGCCCAAAATTCACTTGTTTCGACCGTACAAAAAGTTTTGAATTTTGAGGAAGTGGGGGTGCTAGCTTTACCAGCCTCATTTTGAAATTTTAATTTCGGGGTATTGGGAGGTAGCCCAAAATTTTTGAATGGGGGCTGAAATTAGCCCAAAATTATGGCGCAAAAATTTTTCAGTTTTTCGAAAGTGGGGGTGCTAGCTTTACCAACGTCTCCCACACAGCCTGAACCTCCCTGTCCCTCCGAGACAAAATAGCAACATCTTACGTTGCAAAACTTCTTTTAATATTTGTTTCCAAATATAATATTGGTTCTTTTGTAAATGTAAAATGCTGTTATAAAAATGTGTATAACGCGTATATAACGTATAACGCGCTTTATTGCATTCGTACTAACTTGAAAACACGTAACCCTGATATAATAAAAACTACATGCCACTGCGTCCTTGTACGACGAACCATCTGTATTGTAACAGCACAGAATAGCACGCGCTATTACAATTTATAAACCGCTCAGCAGCAGAAAATAAATGAAAATATAGAATCGCGTCTTGCTGTATAAAACGCTGAGGAGTTCGCTACTCAGGAATTGTGCAGAAACGGTGGAAATGCGCGTGTCGCCAGGGATATAATCCGGCGAGGGGTGCAGGTAGCTATTGTTCACACCGAAGACAGAAGAGCCGTGACGTCAGGAGTTAGGTATGCGGCCGAAGACTAGTGACGTGGGAGCCCACGTCACGGAGCATTTCGGAAAGACTACTTTAGGAAGCGCCACCTGACGGTGTAAGACAAGCCACGGAACACCCAAACGGGTACGTGATGGGCGGGGAGTCACAGCGTCATCTGCGTAAGAGTAATCTATAAATACCCGCGATTCGAAGTTCTCCTCCTTCTTCTGAAACTTTTTCGTCGAGCGGTCTTCCGTAATTGTGTGCCGAGCGATTTGGCTCCTCGGAGTTTCACCGTACGGCTGCCTAAATGCAGCCAAGTGTTAATCGTTGAGCTGAGTGAGACGTTCGCCGCAGTCTCTGCGATTGAGGCGAGACAGCGGGAGACGTATGATTTCTCCCCTGAGTCATCGCTCTCGCTACGCCGCTACATCGCCGAGGGACGAATGAGGCCGCCACACCCACGCTCCTAAAGGCGGGGCCCGGACCCGACGAGACATCACTGTGTGGGGCGATCTTCTGATCCCGCGCTCTCCACGGGAGCCCGTCGCCTACCAGCGCCAACCAAGGACAATTCTGGGTGAGATCGCCAAAAGGGCACATGAACGGAACAATGAAAGGTGGAGAGGGAGAGAGGGAAGGAGGTTATCATTAGATTATAAGGGTGCAGTAGGCGTGATAATCTATAATGTTGCTTGGGTAATTGTTCTGGGTGGGCTTGATAATTAAATTAATTATCTTTGTTTTTTCAATTAGTGACTAGAGTTAGTTCAATTAATGACTAGAGAATTGGGAAACCGGTACGTGCATGCCTCCTTAATCCTTCGCCAGATCATACATGTAGCGATGCAGGTGAGTCTCACTACCAACTGGCAGCCAGGCAAGCAGCGAGCCTACGTGGACGAGGGCAAAACGTTACAGTATATAAGTATATATGATCCGGATAGGCTTCCCTCATATCCTGAAACTGCATCTGGCAAACCAGAGGACTAGTGGTTTGTTTGGGAAGATTGGAGAGTCTGAGAGCAATATTGGGGTGGAGGAATTTCCAAGCGGGAATCCGGTCACTTCGGGGTTTCACAGGGGTGGGAGAACCGATATTAAGTTCCCCCAAAAGATTTCGCAATGGAATTCCTGGACGCTGAGGTAGCGATGTTCGAAGAATACACGCGGTCTCATATCGAATGGATAACAATTCGGCTGGATAGGGGTCAGTAAGGATGGTTAAAGAGTCCTGACACATTAAGACTATAAGACGCTAATAGAATCCCGCCTGCTTTTAAAGGATGGATCCTCAGCCTCAGCTTGAAGACATTCGATTCGGCCGGTGCGATACGCACCTGTTGAAAGGGGTATACCACCGCGGTGTATGCAATTGATGTGTCGCAGAATGGAAGGAATTGCAATTATACATTGCACTACCGTAATCCAAGACTGATCAGATGAGTGCTCTATATAATTGCAAAAGGGTAATGAGGTCGGCTCCCCATGACGTAAACGAAGGAGATAAAGGTGGAGATTTCTGGTTTGTTATCTGTGGATATGAGCATACCACGTGAGGGATTCGTCAAACGTGAGCCCAAGGAACCTGACAGATACAACGAATGGAAGCAGATTTCCTCCCAAGTAACGGACTGGATTGCTATGCAAGTGCTACATACCGCAGAAATGCACGCCAGTAGATTTAGTAGTAGAGAAGTTAAAACCTGTTGACGAGCTCCATTCGTGAAGCTTGTTGAGCATCAGTTGAAGTTGTCACTGGAACACACTAATGTTGCTGGATGAACAGAAGATAGCAAAATCATCCACAGAGATGCCTTTGCAGGTTCTCGCACGATCCACGCTATACTTTTTACGGCAATGGCAAACACAGTGACACTTAGCGCCGAACCTTGGGGGATGCTGTTTTCGCGAAATCGGAAAGATCTATTCGATAAAAGTTTTAGGAATAGGGGGAGCTTCACCCTCAATCCCCAATGCAAAGTTCGCAGAATGCCGTACCTCCAAAGTGTGTCGCAGGCGTTTTGTATATCGAATAGTTCGGCGGCAAGATATGGTCTCAAGACGATGTTGAAATTTCTGGTGCGAATGCGACGAGATGGTCCAGGATTGATCGTGTTTTCTGAATCCGCACTGGATTGGTGTGAACAGATTTCTGCACTCAAATATCCAGATCAAACGCTGATTTACTATCCGTTCCAACACATTGCAAACGCAGCTGGTAAGAGAGATAGGACAGGAGCTCGATGGCAACGACCGAAGCTTTCTTTCCTTCCTTCCTTTAAAGATGGGGCTATGCCTTCTGACCAGAGAGAATGGATGGTGTGCTCTGCCCAGATGCGATTATAAAGGCGGAAGAGAAATTGCATCGCCACACCAGAAAGATGCTGTAGCATTTGGTTGTGTATTCCATCAGGACCTGGGGCAGTTTTTTTGCAACGCAGAAAAGAGCGCAATTCCGACATGGAGAAAGGGGTGTTGTAATCGGCAGACGCTTTGCAAGAAAATCCCAACGGACAATTCTCCATCCTTTCTTGAATCAAAAGAAAGTCAGGAGCGTAGTTCCGAACTTAATACGTGCTCATTAGTACGCGGTGAGATCCTCTACAACAGGGTTCGTCACGTTTTCAATCCATAGAGCCAAGGACAATTGCTCTCGGCTCTCAGCGGTATCACTGTGAGAAAGCCAAGTGTCAAACACCGAGGTATGAGAAACTCATCAGCCAATGCACGCTGCAGCTTCTCGCTCCACACTATGCCGCTTTCGTCCGTAGACACCCGTGGGGGTCTACAAGCGCAAATACCAAAACGGCAAATACATTTTTCTGCGGTTAGTCATTGTTGCATCCACTGACATTAGATATCAATAATTAAACAAATAATTCAGTGAAAGAAATAATTTCTGCGAATACTCTTGAGAACGGTCGCAACAGTAACAATTGCTGAATGTTGAATTGTCATAAATAATGTAAATGTATATATCTAAGAGTTATAATACAAACTATCAAAAAGTACATATGAAGATATTACAAATTATTTATTTCCTTTATTTTTAAATCTTTTTTCTAGCACATTGCGTTAAATATTTGGCACAAATGATTGAGTGCAACTTAATTTCATTTGTCTATTCACATTTGTCTATTCTGATCTGTGAGAGAGCTTCTCGGTCTCGATTTACAAATTTTCATACTAGAAAAGAATTGCTCGCAAACGTAGGTAGACCCAAACATACGTAAAATTTCGCCAGCGAGTTTGTGGAGTTTAGGAACTTGTCTCTGGGGAAAGTATTCGTAAAAATGAAGATCTTCCTTGTACTGGCTTTGTCCTCCAAATCCGTATCACTTTGAAGATCTAATATTTCCAACTGTAAATCGTGATTTACGCTGCCAACATTTATTTAAAGTTGCGAAGCAAAAGCTTCAATATTTGATTCCATATCAGAAATTTCATGAATTCTATTTCCAAATTGGGTGTGCAACATTCGTAACCCTTCCATATACTCGCCGAAATTTACAATGTTGATCACAGCGTCGGGGATCAGAATTGACGGACGTTTAGGGAAAATGCCAAATTTTTAACCATCACCTGTCTTTTCCACAAAGATAATTTCATCTTAAAATCGGAGATTTTGTTGAACAAAAGTATTCGTAAACATTAGCCCTGAAGGAAAAAATTTAGATCTCTAAATGAGCAAATAATATGTCCTAAAAGTCAGATCGTGAATCCATTTTTCATCAAAACAACTTACAAACCGGACAGTTCATTTCTAGAAATAGATGTATTTCTGCACGTAGATCTAAGAAACGTTCTAATATCTTGCCACGGGAGAGCCCCCGCATATCACAATGGTAGGGAACATCTCCGTATTCAAATCCCAAATCTTCAAGAAATTGTTTGAACTGCCGACGGTTCAATTCTTTCGTTCTAGGGTTAATATTTTTGGTGCACAGATTTTGCTGATGAACTAAGCAATGTACTGGAATAATTAGAGGCTTTATTTGCCATTTTTGTTTTCGGAAGCCCTATTAATCCAGTAATTCCTCCCGACATAGCAGGAGCACCGTCACACAACAGAATAGAGGTATTCCCAATGAAGACCAAATTTCTCTATCGATCTTTCAAGTGCATTAAAAATATCTTGCCCCGTAGTTATACTTTTCATGGAAATTAAATCACGCATATCTTCCCAAACTTTCAAACTTGAATTTACAATTCTGATGAAAACCACTAACAGAGCAGTATCAGCAACATCCAATGATTCCTCACGAGATAAAGAAAATGCAACAGCATCTGAAGCGCTCTTCGTCAATTGTATTTTCAAATCTTCAATGTGATCTTGAACTCGTCTCATTACAGTCGATGCTAACAGACTCACCGACTGGAATTTGTTCACAAGACTTGGACAAAGTTCTTCTGCCGCAAATACCAGGCTTTCTTTCACGAATACGCCTTCAGTAAAAGGTTTCAGTTCCATGGCGATTCTATGTGCGATTTTATAACAAACTCTCATTGATGATTCACTTGACGTATTTTCTTCATACTTTACGAGAATCAAACAAAATACTATAGAATTAGAGCATTTCACCATTCACTTATGTATTAAAAATCCCGAGGTAAAAGTAAGATCGATTTGGCTAATCGTAAGAAAGAACTAACCTGGCAGCTAGAGCTTGTTTTCAAACTATTAACAACTGCTGCAAGTTTCCCATCGGTATACTTGTACTCAGCTGCATTATTCAACGTGTAATGTCTCTTTAAGGGGCGTTTACACGTAGAGACAAAGTCTCCTAACTTTTCTGAAGTCAGGAGATAAACTCTCTTAGATGCCTTTACACGAATGGAAATGTCTCCCGAAACGCGAGTCTCCTAACTCCCGGGAGAGTAGTTTCCTGAGATCTCTCCGGAAAAGTATCTCCTTGCTGTTTACACTAGATACAAATGTCTCTAGATGTTCTTTGGCGCCGCCATGTTGAATAAGTGGCCGATGAGCAGCGGCGAGCAGTTTGAGGTTAGAATGTGACAGATCTTGCATATGCCTGTACCGCTTTAATAATTTTGAAGAAGCGGAGAAAAAGAAAGACAAGTGTGGGTGATTCTTTTTACAGAGAAGAGCTGAATATTTATAAAACTTTGATGGAGGAATTGCAGGAAGAGAATCTTGAAAAAAATATTTATTTCTTATCGGTTCAATTGCATTGCAATTTTTGGGATTAATAAAATAAGTTATAATTAATGAAGGACTAAAAATATCTATTGGAAAACGTGATCGTCTTCGAGAAAATAGTTTTGACCTAATGTAAAGTTTTGAAAAATGGATAAGTTGATAATTTCTTATAGAATCTTTTTGTGAAGTTAAGTATAAACGATTTGAAAGAATCAATTTTTAATCTGTAAATTTGTTTATTGATATAAACTAGGGAGCATGTACATTTTTGGAATGAATTTATTTTGAATTATTTGAAATTTGTTAAATTTGGTAGTAAAGGCATTTTACCATATAGAGCAGGTGTATGAAAGAGAACGCCTTATGATAGTTTTATAGAACAAAATTCCACAATTAATTCGTAACTTCGACTTATTTATTGAAGGAATGTATATAATTAATATAACTATTATTATTATTATTATTATTATTATTATTATTATTATTATTATTATTAAAAAGGAAGAGGATTTGTGTACAAAAAATCGCAGGTGTAACTAGAGAAGGATTTGATTTGTTATTAGGAAAAATATCTCAAGCTATTAAAAACCAAGATACCGTCATGCGGAAATATATTTCTTGGGGATAGATACTAGCTTTAACGCTATGGTTTTTGGCCACAGGAGATACATACAGTTCTTTGTCATTTTTATTTATAATTCCTCAGGGTAAAATTTCCCCAAAGATTAGAAATCCAGGGACCACACTGGAACGACGCGCAGACATAGAAAGGCTGATCGAGTACGTGGACACATACCAAGAGAGCACAAACTCTTCCAACTCTCTTTGAATACTATTTATCTCCCAGGAGATACGATTTCTCAGCGATACCAGAGCCTTTACACTGTTCTCTCTTGGAAACTTCGAAGATCTCCTGTGACGTCATGCCTCCGGAGAGAAGATCGCTCTCCTGAGAGTTTACACGTGTCTCCTAACCAATTCCGGAAAGTTAGGAGAGAAAACTCTCTCCGTGTAAACGCCCCTTTAGATTATACTTTTTAACATAATTAAAAATTTTATGACAAACCAAATACTTTATATTATCTCCAGTTTTAGAAAAAAAATGTAGTTCTTCCCATTCATTTTTAAAAATAACCGTACTCTTGTACGAGAACAGCTTCCTTCCTTTTCCATTTTAACACAGATGTTGCAACAATGTGAAACGATGTGAAACTGGTGTGAAACTGAGCCGTCCGACATATCACTTGTACTTCTCAATGCCCCCCTTCCCCCCACGCACACACTCACAGGCATCGCTCCCGCCATCCGCTCCGGCCGCTGCCGACGGCTCTTTGTTCTTTTATCGAATCGTCTTTCCGTTGGGTCCTGCTCTACATCTCGGGAAGTGATAATCTCTCCATTTTTAAGGAGACCTTGCACCGTATTTGGCGAAGACAGTGCTTTTACCTGACGAATTCTTCTCCACACCAGACTTGGGATGTGGCAATTGAGAGAGAGGAGGCGTATGCTCTCCACGATGCATTTTTGCTCCCATGCATTTTAGGGCTATTGAAGAATGCAGCTATTTCATTCACATCTTGGAAGGGACCATCTAACAGGTCATCTAACAGGACCATCTAACAGGTTAGTTTGGGATGTCGACCAGTCAGCACGTTGCACGATTCTTTGAGCGGGGCGAGAAAACCCACTACGTAGTTGACCAATGTGGACAATTGTGAGGAAATGGTTGCCTCCATACAAATCTCCAAATATGGACCTTTGCATAGTAATAGCGAGTGAAGGGCTACAAAGGGCTTCGTCAATAGCCGTTCTCGAATTCGTAGCTGTGGCGAAATGTGTTGGTTCACTAGTATTGAGAACCAGCAGATTATAATCTGACACTACCCGAGAATGAAAATGTCTCGGGCTTAAAAATACTCTTCTTATGTATTTCAACCTATTGGATTAAAAAAATCACCATAAAAATGATTAACTCTTGCTTTGGAGATACAGTATTTAGTCTACATTTTCAGTTTGGAGAAAAGTTTGTTTTTGAGAGTTGTCACCCCTGTCAATTGACGAAACGTTTTCTGGCTATTTATAGGTTATAAAAACAATTATTACTGCAGTGATCGAGGGTTTCATATTGCTTCTGTGGTAATTAGTACATGATTTCTGGTTTTAGAGTGCTTTTGAAGTGTACAATTTGTTAAATCAAAATGTCACATAAATGTGTAAATTCAGTAAATAACTTGTGTTACATCTGAAGTGAAATTACATGTTCGACATAGAAAAGCAATTTCACGTCTCTTGTGAAGACTATCAGCATTATTTTCGTATGAAGGAAGGGGGCCAACACAAGTCATGTGTTCTCTGTTGCAACTCTTGTTATATGCTGAGCACAAGTGGAAAATCTGTGGCGATTGGAAAAATCTGTGACTGCTGTTTTTATGTATGTGGGGCGGCAGAGACAGGAAATCACATTACATTCAAGCAGATTGGCCTACAAGAAATCTTAATTCCAGCGAAAAAATGGCGTTGCCGATCCTTTCGTACACCTACAATATGTTCTTCTTCCATGTCTACATATAATGTAGCTGGGGTTGATTAAAAATTTTGTGAAAGCTATGAACCAAGAAAGACCGGCCTTTAGGTACTTAAGAGAAAACATTTTTTATGTTAAATAATGCAAAAGTTAAGGAAGGTATAGGTGTTGGACGACAAATTCTACACCTTGTAAATGATGCTACATTGGAAAGAGTTTTGGAGGGCAAAGAATAGGATGCTGAGAAAGCATTCAAAGGAGTCATTCGAGGGTTTAGAGACAACTAAAGAGATCATAACACTCACTTTCTGGCGATACAAAAATACCATGAACTCGGATGCAACATGTCTCTTAAAATACGAGGACGAATCAAAAAGTAAGATATCCTTCTAAGTTAAGGCCATTAATGAAACCACCTACACATAAGCAACATGGCTATAACAACATACAATGTAAGTTCACTTTTCCACATAGTCTCCAAAAGACTGTAAACATTTCTCGGAACGATCAATCAACTTTTCGATTCCGGATGCATAAAAATCACACCCAACGCTATGTAACCACCTGGATACGGCTGCTTTCCCCTCATCGTTTCGGAATCGTCATCCACCGAGATCCTTTTTCAGCTTACCGACCACATGATAATCCCATGGCGATAAGTCTGGACTGTATGGAGGACGTTGCCAAATTTCCCACTTGAATCGCTGCAGCAATTCGGACGTTTGACGGTCCGTGTAAGGTGTTACATTTTCGTGCAACAAAATCACACCGGCGATCAATTTCCCCCATCGCTTATCTTTAATTGCCCGGTACAGTGTTTGACAATACGAATGTACCTCCAATTCGGAGTGAACTTCCAGTTGACGCGCCATTAAGCCTATCCCACTTTGCACACACAACACGACGAGATACCACATCAACCTCCCTATCGGATGTCTCAGCAGTTAGTGAAGCTTGCTCCGCATTGGTCACGGTCATGACACACAGGGTGCTCTCGTGGCGAGCTAGTGTAACTTACATTTTGATTGGCCAACGTACATTTTCTTCACATCCACCAACACGTTTCCCCTCCTAGAAGTGAAACAGTTGGTGATGAAAACGGAAACAGATTCGATAAGGTAATTTCTTTAATGGAGCAAAGATATCAGGGCTGTTGAAACGTAGCAATGCTTGCGGATTGCTGCTGGCCTGTACGTAGAAATGCTTCGGAACTCACAAGAAGGTAGCCAAAATATCTCATGAAGCCACCACATAATTCTCTTCAAACCCAACAATGAGGTATTTTTCCATCACTTAAAAACCTTTTTTATGTAACTGTCATTTAAAAATATTCAAGTGAACTTTCAATGTTGTTGGCATACATTATTCACTTCTATAATTTTTTCTTAATGTGTTAAAATAAAATATTACATCTATTGAATATAAGAGAAACAAGAGCTAACACACTTTCTATATCATATTGGTTTTTCTCAACCCCAAATTACTTATATTTGACTCATTAAGCGACGGAAACATTCATTTTTTTGTTTGACAATGTTATTTGTGTCGATGACAGATTCCAAAACGACGCCCCTTTGACAAGTACGGGAAGAACCCCAAAGGGGGCTGCGGGCGTTTACATCACCAACAATCAAGGAAGGTGTGGGCAGTTTATTAAGCCCAGGAAGTCCTCGACCGATACAGTTTGTCCTGGGGGATATAGATGTTACATACAGTGAGCGTGAGGGAACTACACCTGCACAAGCACTGAAGGTCGGTCTGAATAGGTACATCTGCAGAAAACCGATTCGTGAACCAAAGTAGCAACTCCGCCATGAGCACGGAGGCCGTCATTGACATCAACCCCATATGGAATAAAACCGTGAAAGACTAGGGGGCGTAGTGGAACAAGATGTCTTTGAAAACAAAATATTGAAGGCCTATAACGGGATCATAAGAGTTTTAATTCGTTCCTTCGGGAGAAAATCCGTTAATATTCCAGGGGTAAGAGAGCCGTAGTTAAGTTTAAGAGGTTAAGAGGACTTTTTCTTTTTCCGTTTCCGCCTCTGCTGCCCCAAGGGGTGAGTGTCCTCCCCGGCTTAAGTATCCTCCTGAGCACTGCTCGACAGGCTAAGAGATCGCTCAGAGCGAGTCTCACGAGATGGGGTAGATGGTCAGAGCTTGGAAGATCGGTCATTTTGAAGCGTGTTTGGGCCGGATGGCCGAGTGACATCAACCTTCATGCGGGGCTGAGAAGTGGATGCTTGGTTCGACTTTATCTGACTAGTTTTTTGGACATTTTTTTTGTATTGGGAGGGAATTATTATTTTTCCACCATAGGCGAGGTCTTCTCAGGGGAGTCCCCAGGAGACACCTAACAACAGAAGTGAGCAACTATGGGAGTAGCAGGTGAAGTCTGTCAACTCGCTGTTGCTTTCACCGTCTTGGTAAGACGTCTGATTACATTTTTGGCGGTTACGTAAACACCCCCAGCCTCGGGGTGAGGGTGGCCACACGGGCAACACATGCACGCAAACGGGGGGGGATCACTGTCTGCTCACCTTGCGTCAATGGGGATCATGACTGCCCACAGCTGGCCCTGTTATGCGCCGCCCTTTGTTTCCATGTTGCTGCCAGCCTTCCAACGCCCGCTAGCACGTTCGGTAGCCTGGCTGCCAACTAGTGACGTTACAAGCGCAAGTCTCATTTTCGTTCATATCTCTAATTTTTCGGAAGTTGCAAAAGTTCAAAAAATTGTCCGTGTCTTCCGACAACTACAATAATGAAGGAAGAATTTTACTTCCTCGTATACATACGTATATACGGGAGTGATATATGTAGTATAGAGAAAGTTATGTAATGCTGTGGAAAATCGATTTTGAGGATTCAACGGAAATACACGTTTTGGGCCCCCCTGATACCGAAAAAGTGGTTTTCATCACAACGTCCGACCGTCTGTCAGTGAGTGAGCACTACTAGCGCCTAATCTTTTCCAAATTGAAAAAAAAAAAAAAAAAAAAAAACAAAAAAAAAAAACTGTCCATCTGGCTCTAGTTGAAGCTTTGAAATTTTGAAAAACATTCTTTAAAATTTGGGGGTATTTTACGTGAAGCCTCCCGGACATTTTCAAAATTTTCTCAAAACGGTTCCAAATTTTTTTGAAATTTCTTGCAAGAAATACACTTATAAAGGTGATATAGGTCCGATTTTCACGGTTAACTCTGAAGTTTCGAAAATTTCAAAAGTTTGAATTCTTTCGGCGTCTTCCTACAGCTATAAAATTGAAGACAGATTTTTTTCTTCAAATGAAATCTGTTGCCCATAAATACTTCTTTCATTAAGGCCATGTAGACTTTCTTGAAATTATAGTAGTTTTCGTTCAATACAGCGTGAAATATTTGCAATTTTAAAAAATAACGACAACATGATTTGCTCAGAAACGGCTCTAAATTAATTCTTTAACTTCTTGGTAGGGTTAGTGCTAAACAAACTCTATACGATGACATAAACGCCATATTGTTCTATTCCTTTGTATTTTCAAAAATTACAAAAATGTAATTTTTTTGACTTGTCTCTCGTGTTGGTATATACGATGACATAAACGCAATATTGTTCTATTCTTTTGTATTTTCAAAAATTACAAAAATGTAATTTTTTTGACTTGTCTCTCACGTTGGTAATATTTACAATAGAGGTGATTTCTTTTTATTATTAGATTTATGAGTACATGAGCTTTAAATAATGTCAAATAACGTTTCTCTAACACTCAACAGTTATCTGTAAAAATGAGCTCAAAATTGCAAATTTTCAGAAACGCACTAACGCCATTTTCTCAAAAATGGCTCAAAATTTTTTCTTCAAAATTTTTCAATGGATAGTGCTAATTACACTATTTAATACGACGTAAAGTTTATTTTAGTGTACTGATTTTTTTTCCAAAAATCACACAAACGTAATTTTTTTTAAATATCTCTCACGCCGTTAATGTGCGTATTTCCATCGATTAATATGCATTATTACATCTTCAAGTGGAAGTGCTTCAAATGAAGTTTTTCGAAAACTCAATAGATTCCCGTGAAAAAGAGCTTCAAATTTCGCACATTCAGTAACGCTTAATCTCCATTTTCTTAAAAACGGCTTCAAAATTTTCAATGAAAATCTCTATTTTGGACGAGGTTTTTACTCATCTTTAATATTCTTGAAGTCATATTTCCGTTCTACAATTAAGAAACCGAAAAGTTGAGAAAATATATTATCGGCGATGATAGATGGCAGCTGGCCAGAAAATGGAGCAAGAAGCTAGTCCACACCAAGGAAATAAGAAAAAAGTGCTACGAGAAAATCCGTGCAATTCTGTAGCATCTCTATTTTTTTTAAAAGTGTTCAATGACAGATTTTGGAATAAGCAAAGAACAATTTTTCGAAACTACTACTATTGATTGATGACTCCGGCGCGACAACTAATGAGATAATGTAGTGCCGTAATAGTCCCGTAAATGTAGTGCATGCTTATCCCGCGGGAAGTGGCAGTGATTTTCCCCGCAGGATTGCGAGATTCGGCGCCGACCTACGACGACTTGCGGCGATTTTCCTCAACCAGGTATGTTCCACTAAAGCGTCACAGTCCCAGCCGGCACAAACCCTCAGTCCCGACAAGTGTGATAGTGCAGTATGTGTGTGTGTAAGTAAGGAGTGAGGAAAGAAAGAGGAAGGAAAAATCGCGCGCGGTCAGTGGCCCGTTTGCTAGGATACTGCATTCGCCTAGTTTTGATAGAAGAAACCACAAAAAAACTACCAATCTGAGCAGCCGATCGCTAGAATTCTCCTAAGCGACTGAATTTAACCGAGCTGACAAGCTAGTATCAAACATACTCCCACTGTCGGGACTCCATCCCTAGGACCTCCATGTTAAAGGCACTTTAGTGGCATCAGTTGATGCCCTGGAGACTACTTCAAGTTTTCGCGTAATTTAGAGTAAAACATACATAATTTTTAAATAATTATTTTCTTAAAAACTGTTTCAAATTTTTTCCTCATATGTATCTAAGGGCAGTTTTAAAAATTGTAGGTAGCCCCATTGTTGGCTCTCTGTTATATAAAAGATAAAAAAAAGGGATAGAGCAATATTGACGATAGAGTTGTTACCCAGTTGATAGACCAAATTATAGGTTATTAAATGTTAAATTATATGTTTAATTATTAATTTAAATATTAAATTATATGTTATATAAAAGATAAAAAAAAGGGATAGAGCAATATTGACGATAGAGTTGTTACCCAGTTGATAGACCAAATTATAGGGGGGAAAAATTGAGACCGTACTCCATTATCATGTTGAAAATGAATTTCAAAAATTTATTTATTTTTTTCTATATGAATTTGGCCTCAAAACTTGTTGACAAAAATACCTTCAAATTGAACTATGTTTGCCCGTCTCTGCAATTTTTTTCAGCCTGAAACCCGCGAAAGATGCTGAGAAAAAAATAAAACATGCAAAACACGTTTCTTGTATCTCTGCAACAGATAGCCCTCCGAGACTGATTTTTTGTGAAACTACAGCATTTTGTATTCTCTTTCATATGAGCATCACAATTATTGATTTGGTTTGGGGGCACTTTTCACCACCACCTTTAAAGAATAAACAAGTATTGTGATTGTTTTTTTGGAAAAAAAAAAAAAAATATTCCTGAAAAATTTCGTTTTTGACACTCATAGTGTTTCCCACAAACCTACCTCAATTGGGTATCTAATTTACTTTCTTAATTTGGTAGATGCACACTGGACTAATTCAGCTGTGCAAAGGTTGAGTAATGCCATCAGTAGGAAAATTAGATGCAATAAAATGATTTTTGTCAATGAAGTTTAAAAACTTCACAGGTTCACAAATTAACTCTTCGTCAATCTGTGAGATACAAGCACTTTGTATTTTTTATTTTCTAGTAAGTGATAGTTAGTGGTCCAGCGTCAAGTTTTGCGGCCACTTCCTTCCTAACGTCTTAGAAACTACTAAAGTGATATCCTCGTTTCTTGCGCTTATGTTTATTGTCCAAGAGATTTTTTGTACATGAGAGATAAAGTGGAAAAACATGTGTCACAGAAAGAATCTTCAGTCTAGATAGGCAGATTGGTAAATGATCCTCAAGATAAGCAACTTGCTAAAATAAGCAATTAGTTTCATATTGTTGAACAGTTATAATCTCAAATCTTGAAAGGAACAGCCATTATCTCAAAAGTATTCATGCTTAAAATATGAGAAATATTTACACTCATAGAATGCACAATTGATTTGTAACACACATAAAGGTACAACTGATAAAAAAACATAGATTTCATCATGTACAAGTAATAACTACAAAAGTGTTCATTGCATAAAATGTAACATAAATGATAATTGATGGAGTAAACTGACGAATTAACTACAACTGATGGATGTTGAAAAATGAAAATGTTTTGTAAGCAGCAGTACAAACCTGGAAGTTCCTTTTTTGAGAATATTTCATTGTCAGTAAATGACGGATGGGGAGAACTTGTGCTTGTATCCCAGTAGGAAGAATGAAGAGACGATGTAGGAGGTGCTACCAATGAAGAGGAGCGGGTGACGACGAGTTTAAGTATTTTTAAGGCTTCTCTGTAATGAGAACCCTGTAACAAAAAAGAGAAGAATAAAAAATCAAAACAGACCCTAATATGACTCTGTAAAACATAAGAAAATGTAATAAAGGTAACAATTTCAATTCCCATATGAGTATTAACAGAAAAATTTCTACTGTAATAATTATGATTACAAAAGAACATGTAACTGGTTCCTTACATAAATTAGTGCATTAGATGAAATAGTGGAGAATTGAGAAATTCTATCAGAATAAGGTTCTGCAAATATAAGCTTTTTGCAACATAGTTCCGCAAATCAATTAATTTTAGTTTACAGGAGATGGGCTAGTGATCACTCCTTGTTATCTCCAAAACTTTATCTCATGTGAACTCATTATAGGTAGTATAATGATTATATTGATATTATCTTATTAGATGACCACATCGCAGATAAAGTTTGGTTCATTTCTGTCAAAGATGTTCTACTTATACTGTGGTTTTTACAGAGCTGTGTTTGAAATAAATCAGCTGTTATGGTACCATCCAATCAGAAGGCTGAATGCCACCATTATGACATCACTGTACTGATGTGTAAGGTCCGGATTGGATGGCATCGTAACAGCTGATCAAATGTCAAACACAGCAATGTAAAAATCACAGTAAATGGCAAATATATTCATGAGGATGAAGAATAAAAATTAACTCTCCTTGAAAAGGAGTTATATTCTTAACATCTCTGTTCATTAAAAAAAATTATGATGAATGGAATCAAAATACGAAGGATTCTGGACATGTCATGGCAGTCAAACTTACTGTCATTAAATATTTTTGATTCTATGAATAATCAAACAAGAAATGTATGATCAGTGAAAAATGGCCACCATGCAACTGGGGAAAAACCCATCACTCTGACTTCCATCTTCATTCTAATGAAAATGGAATATCAAGTTACTCAAAGTGTGAATGTGAGTAGGAATGTTTGTTTTAAAAAATCATCAGTGATTTTACTAATGCAGGTAGTTGTAGTAGTAAAAGTTGCAATTTAAGCATCTACCATCTACTTCAGTGCATCAAACATGGAAATTAATTAATAAATAATTTATTTCACAATACAACAAATAAAAAAAAATCCATGAAGTGCTGTTTGTGATAGGAATATACAGATCATATTTTGACTCATTTAATAATAATTAAAATAAAGCATACTGTAATAGATAATAACTAGGAGGCGGAATTGATGTCCTAAAATATCGCCAAAAATTATCAATAAAATGCTTGTAAAATGTTTCAAAAATGCCCTAAAAGCAAAGAAAACAGACATAAGAAATGTTATCAAAATCAGTTAAGATGAGCAACTCAACTTGTTTGATATGTTACTGATGTAATCAAGGCTTCTTCCTTTCATTCAAGTAAACTCAGCTTGCAAACTTGTGGTTTGGGCTGTTCTTTTCCAGGAAATTGTCTCTAGTTATTGCGAAATTGGCAGAACCAACAATGGTGCTAATAGACATCACAGGAACCTTAGATTACATACTTACAATGGTTGAAATTACAATATCTGTGCAAAGAAAGCGAATAGGCTATTCAGGATTTCTGTGAAGGATGTTTGTTGCATCTCATAAATATTACGGGAAGCAACTACTATTAAAATGATATTAAAATGGATGAAATCAGCGAAAAATGCTTTAAAAATGACAGAAGAAAGTAAAAAAGACTTATAAGTCAACATCGATGAAAAATGCATAAAAATGTCATATAAAAATGGGTCTTTTCCTTTGGTCACAACCTAAAATTAATGTCTTTACTAAAAGGTATTGTTCTAAAGTGAAAAGAAAAAAAAAAAGACATTTCATTAAAATCCGCCCACTAATAATAAACAACATCTAATAGCCAATGACAAAATATTTAGTATCACACACAGTGATACTAAGACATAGGTCCGATTGATTGATTGATTGGTTGGGTTTAAGGAATTTTTGGAATCCTTGATTCCCGTGAGCTTATAATCTAAGTTATGCCACTCTGTTTGCCATTCACTGCGGATAGAGCGTTTTATAAACAGCTTAGTGTCTTCCGTGGGGACTGTGAAGATGTCCAATTCTCTTTTCTTCGAGGCAGATTTTGCTGCCTGGTCAGCTATTTCATTTCCTCTTATTCCCACGTGTCCAGGGACCCAGCAAAAGACCAAAATATAGTGGCGGACCAAGAGATGGTGGATTTGCTGTTGGATTGTCATTGTCAGTGGGTCACAAGACGAGAAGGAGGAGATGGATTCAAGAGAGCTTTTTGAATCACTGCAGATCACTACTTTCTTTAGTGACATCGAACCAGCATATTTAAGTGCCTCCAAGAGCGCATACTTCTCTGCGGTATAGACGCTGCACAAAGAGTCTAGTCGAAAACCCTGCGTGGATCTACTGCAGTAGAAGGCACATCCGACTTTGCCGTTTTGGGAGGAGCCATCGGTGTAAATAAACAAGTGCCCAGGATACGTAGATTTTATCGCCTCAAATTCCGATAAGAATGTACTGGGGGGAGTCAAGGATTTAGGAAGGTTAACCAGTCTAAGATCTATTATCGGCCAGTGTAGTTTCCAAGGGGAAACAAGGTTTCGGGGGAGTTTCACAGGGTTGGGTAGTTTTATATGAAGCTTCTTTAAGAGCATACGGAGACGGACACCCAGGGGATGGGGTAATGACGGTCTAAGCGCATATGAAGTCAGGTGGGTTGGATGGAGGACTGCTTGACGCGAGGGAGTATCAACGTTGGATAATTTCGCGCCATACAAGGCAATCAGAATATCCCGCCTTCGGCTCAGGCATGGTTCTCCAGCCTCGGCCAAGAGGCATTCGATGCGACTCGTGCGGTAGGCGCCTGTACTAATCCTTATGCCAGCATTGTGTATGGTATTTAATGGCCGGAGGGTTGATGGAGACGCTGACCCATACACTATGCATCCGTAATCCAAGATAGGGCGGATGAGAGTTCTATACAAACGCAGAAGACAAACACGGTCTGCGCCCCAAGAGCTACCAGTAAGAGTGCGAAGGAGATTCATAGGTGATACACATCGGCCCTATAGTTTACGGATGTGTTTTCGCCAGGTTAGGCTCTTGTCGAATGTGAGTCCAAGGAAGGTTGCGGATTCAACGAATGGAAGCTGCTGTCCTCCAAGAAGAAGGTCGGGGTGATTATGGAGGTGGCGGATTCTGCAAAAGTGCATGCAAGTGGTTTTTGAGGTAGAGAACTTGAATCCTGTTTCTTCGCTCCATTCCTGCAGTTTCTTGAGCACAAGTTGTAGTTGTCTCTCAATAACGTGCACACTCTTGGAGGAGCAAAAACTTGCAAAATCGTCAACGAACAGTGATGCTTTCACAGGCTCCCGGATAACTGATGCAATACTATTGATAGCAATGGCAAACAGAGTGACGCTCAAATTGATCCCTGAGGAACACCGTTTTCTAACTGGTGACTAGAGGATTACATGTCGCCAAGGCGGACGCGGAAAGATCTTGATGAAAGAAAACCTACTAGAAACAAAGGGAGCCGTACCCTAAGGCCCCAAGTATGCAAGGTGCGAAGAATACCGTACCTCCAGGTGGTGTCATACGCTTTCTCTATATCGAAGAAAATTGCTACCAGGTGCTGACGTAGCACGAAAGAAGTGGAAATCTGCGTAGCGAGGGTGACTAAGTGGTCCATGGTTGACCTGTGCTTCCTGAAGCCACATTGGAGAGGTGTAAATAGGTGCTTTTGTTCCAGGAGCCAGACCAGACATGTATTTACCATTCGCTCTAAAAGCTTGCACACACAGCTTGTGAGCAAGATTGGGCGATAATTTGAGGGGGTTGTTCTGTCCTTTCCTTCTTTAGGGATTGGGAGAACGATGACTTCACGCCAAATCCTTGGTATAGCATGTTCAGCCCAAATCTTGTTGAAAATGCCGAGGAGAAACGAACGAGAGTTTTCAGGTAGGTGTTTCAACATTTGGTTATGTATCTGGTCTGGTCCTGGAGCAGAATCTTTCGCACAAGCGAGGGCACACGAGAGTTCGTCCATGCAGAAAAAGGCATTGTAATCTTCCTCCACGCGACTCGAGAAGTCTAATTTACAGTTTTCCATTTTTCTTTTCGTGTTTTGAAAGCTGGAGATTTGTTCGTAATGAGACGCCATTTCTTCAGCAATTTCTTGTGGAAAGGTTAGGAGATTGCCATTTACCATAAGCCCTGAAATAGACGGCGAAGGGAGTCTTCCACCGATCTATCGGACCTTTCTCCACACAAGTTTAGGGGATGAACGGCAAGAGAGTGACGAGATGTAGGATCTCCAGGACTTACTCCAGCCTTACTTTCCCGTATCGTTAATCTAGCTCTGGCTCGGGATCTTTTATAGTTTATTAGGTTTTCCATGGTTGGGAACCTACTAAGTTTTGCCAATGCCCTCTTCCGATCCCGGACCGCGGTGGCACAATCATCGTTCCACCATGGCACAGGGGGGTGTCGTGCATGGCCCGACGACTTCGGGATGGCAGATGAGGCCGCATGAAGGACGGCGTTATTAAAATGGGCAACCATAGCATCGATGTCGTTTGGGCAGTTTTCCGATATTCGTAATTCTTTCTTGAATGTTTCCCACTCAGCTCGGTGGATTAGCCACCGAGGAGGGCGAGCAACGTTCAGATCGGGAATATCGAGGTTGATCCGAATGGGAAAATGGTCACTGCCATGCAGGTCGCCAAGGGCAGTCCACTCGAAGGTTGCAGAAACGGAGGGACTACAGAGAGCTAGGTACACGGACGAGAATGTGTTAGAAGCTACGGAAAAGTGTGTGTTTTCGCCAGAATTTAGGAGAATTAAGTTTTGGTTATCTATGATATTTTCAAGTAACCTGCATCTCGTGCACGACCTTGTGCCACCCCAGGCAGGGTTGTGGGCGTTGAAGTCCCCCACAATGAGAAAAGGTGTAGGCACCTGAGAGAGCACATCTTCCAGTTCTTTTTGTGACACGACTTGTCCAGGCGGGATATAAATGTTGCAAATGATAACAGAAATAGTTCGGAAATTTACACGAACGCAAGATATCTGCAGAGTGGTTCGTATGTCTATTTCTTTCGATACCAAAGAGTTTGTGATAAACGTGGCGACTCCGCCATGGGCGCGGAGGCCATCGTCTACGTCTTGCCTGTAGCAACAAAACCCGCGTAGAGAGATGGAGTGCTCAGAAAGGAGATGTGTTTCCTGCAGGCAGATAACCACGGGTCTATGTATAGACATTATTAACTTCAATTCATCCAAACGGGTTCGAAAGCCATTTATGTTCCATGAGAGGAGAGCCATAGTTTCTAGTTAAGTTTTTGGCTCAAGGGTAGGTTATGTATCATGTTTCTTTTTCTTCTTCTTTCTTTGTTGGAAAGTAATGGCTTGGTTCATGCGAGGTTCCTCATTCCCAGCAGTCATCTTGACTACTGCTGGAGAAGGTCGCATGTATTGAGACACCACGGTCCCTTGAGACAGGCGACCTAGATCTAGCAATAGGGCCTGTCGGCCTCAGCTTCTCTTGATGTGTTTGGGTGTTGGTTGAAATATTTATGGTTTTTGTTTCCGATTTTGTTTCAGGCTGGACAAGAGATTTGGGATTTGCATCTCCGCCGATGTCATCAAAGGACACCTGGCAGGCAGAATCGCGAAAAGTGGAGGCTTTAGGCGTTTGGGTTTCCGAATTGATTTTATGTTGACCCACGGTGTCAGCGAAACTTCGGGCCATGTCCACGGGGTTTCGCGTCTGGTAACGGCGTCGTGCCTTCGGAAAGGAGACTTTCTCATAGACCCTGATCTTCTGGATCTCTCTTTCTCTTAGGAAAATCGGGCACTGGTTGGAATTAGATGGATGTTTTCCACAACAGTTTACGCACTTTGCCTCGGCGGAGCAGTTTGAGTCATTACAAACCTCCCTTCCACAGTGCACGCAGACTGCGGCGCTCATGCAACGAGGTTGCGTATGGCCAAACCTCTGGCATTTAAAGTAGCGCAGAGGGTTTGGAACATACTGCCTGACACGGAGATTGTAGAAGCTACACGATATCTTCTCTTGTAGCGATGGACGGTCGAAGGTCAGAGTTGAGGTAGGAGTGGGTACCCCATTTACTCTCCGCTGAATCCTGTAGATCTCTGACACACCATATGGCTCGAAGAAGGGTTTCAAATTTTCTTCCGATTCGGTAGCGAAGTCTTCGTGGTTTACCACACCCTTGCAGAGGTTTAAGGTCGGGTGGGCGGACACATGCACCTGAAGGCCGGCTATTTCTTTGAGGTCAAGGATCTTGCTGATCTGTTCGTCAGAGCGACATTCGAAAAGAATTGTGCCATTTCTCTGACGGACCACCGACTGAAATATACCAAACTTTTCAATTTCCCTGGCAAGTTTTATAGGGCTGACACTCTTCATAGTTTCATTTTCTCTTTTACTTGACATGACGAGAAAGCGGGGCTTAGTAGGTCTGTCTGACTCGTTACAGAAAAAACTCTCAAGATTTACTGTTTCACCAACAAATCTCCTCTTCCTTATGGAAGAGGGCGGGGGG
This sequence comes from Teleogryllus occipitalis, assembly GCA_011170035.1. Lineage (NCBI taxonomy): Eukaryota > Metazoa > Arthropoda > Insecta > Orthoptera > Gryllidae > Teleogryllus > Teleogryllus occipitalis. Next base: position 109,402 of record BLKR01000282.1, read on the forward strand.
GTAGGTTTTTTATCCATTAAGAGGATATCAGATTCATCCCCGTGGTCCCCACCCACCACGGAGCCCAACAAGGGGACACTCCATCGGAGTGCCAGGGTTGCCACGGGGATATAGTGGGGGGTTACCACAGCGCTGCACCGCCGTGGATCCCCCCGCTCACCCTGGAGTTCAGTACAAGACCTAGTCCAAGCCGGTTGATCGGGAGTGGGTTAGCTCCCGACCGCCCGTCTAGAAGAGTCCGTAGCCAAAGCAAGTGTATCGAGACCTACAAGGAATGTTCCCCAAAATACGTAAGAGCACGTATCCTTGGGTGCCAAGAAAAAAAGGAGCACGAGAGTAATTGGGAAACAGACAGGCCCCTCAACCGCCAGGACATACATTCCCTCCGACAGGGGTCGCCATGCACGGCAAACACATGGGTGGGCGTTCAGCATACAGAGGGGGCCAGTGAAATAGAAGAGGGAGAAGAAAAGAGACAGGATAGTATAGACATAGTAGTATATCCCCCCGTCAGGACGTGGACCAACCCACCTCGACGGGACATAGGTCTGATTTTCATTAAAATATCTAGTTTTAAAAAACGACAAAAGTTCAATTTTTTTAACCTGTCAATAACACTATTAATATTGAAGCCATATATTCCTTTGTTACTTCAGTCTAGTTCTCAATATTCTAACCATAAATAATTTTACGTACACTTTTTTTAAAATATTAGTATTTTCTGCTCGATTTTGAATTATGACCATTTTGGAATCTTTTATCACATCATTAGAACATTTGAAACAGGGTTAACATAAGAATCCGTAGGATAAAGAAATAACTCTTTCCTCATGAACCTAAGCGCTCAACCATGAGTAAATATTTTTTCTTAAAACTTTTTATATGAACAGAGCCCAATACATTAAATTCAATGGCAGATAGCCATTTTCATTCACGCTTTTGAATTTTCAAAAAGTTAATGATTTGTGTATTTTTAAACCTCTCACGTTTTGTTGGACAATTTCCCAACGTGCAAACCAATGTCCTAAATTAATCAGATGTTTTCTTATTTACCTCTATATATTTAGCAATAACACGTAAGAGATCAGCATTAATAGGCTGAGCTGCTGCAGAAACTAAATCCACATAATGCAGCATGCAATGTATGATACTCAACACAGGCTGTTGAGTACTAGTGGGACCTTTCTCCAGAACCTAAAAAAAAGAGTTGTTTATTAGTAAATCAACGTATGTTGTATTTCATAAAAGATTAATTCAGTCAATTTTTTAAAAGAATAATAGGAACGAGACTAATCAATATCTCATAATAAAACAATTTTTCAATGTATTATCCAATTAACTATAAAATGCATACCAGAATTTAGATCCAAAAATTAATAACTGTCAGATATCTCTCAATTTTTTCATTATACCCACATTTGAAAGTTAAAACTCAGTAGTATTTGGGGGATTTTTGAAGGAGGGAAAAACCTTCTGTGTGGTTTGTAATAATTGTAAAATGTACATAAATTCTGGCAGGTGCAAAGCAAAATTAAATTCTCAGACAATTAATCAGGTCTCGCAGTCACTCAATCACAGAATAAGGCAAGTAACGGATTAAATATGATTAAGACGATATTGCTGTGACATTCCTTAGAGGTAAATTTATGCGTCAAAATTAGGTGTTGATTCAGGGAGCTTTTGCAATGCCAAGTAAGGAATTCCAAGCAATGTGTTGGGGGAAGGCGAATAGAAAAAACGCATGAGACCTGTTGTTAGATGCAATAATGACATTTTAAAATAATAAGCACTAGTTCCTTCAATTCTTTTAATACATATTATGGATAATTTATTCAACAGAGAAAAAATACTAACTTCTACAAGAAATGCCAACATGTTTAAGCTCAAATGAGCATATGTATCGTATAAATACTTTACAACACATTTTGTCCATTGGAAACTTTCTTTGCTAAATGTCCGGCGACTGTACAAGGTCATAACTGTTCCCAGATTTTCAAGTTTCTTGCTTTTCTCTGCACTTGCCTACAGAAGAGAAACCCTTGTTAAAATGCAATACAAATATTGAACATTGAAACATTGATATTGAATATATTATTGAATTATTTGGTCATAAAATAATACAAGATTTGCTAAACAATTGTAAAAATTTGCAATTGATAATAGTTGTGTATAGAGTGATTTTCAGTGACATCATTTTCCCAATAAACATTATAGATGGAAATTTCTTCATATATTGTTTGCATAAAAAGGAATTAAAACCTGAGCAATGTTTTCAGCACTTCTTATACAAAGTTCATTGGCATCTTCATAATGTAGCATCATGTAAGGCAAAAGAGCTATAACATTCATGGGGAATGCAAGACTCTGTGTGGGATCCACAACAGGAAGATCAAGAATTGGAGTAAACTGGGATAGTAGAGCCACTACAGGCTCATACGTATTGGGATTTGTGCAGCCCTGAAAATAAAAAAAGATAAAAATTTAATTATAATTCCATTCCCTTCATACAATACTCAGAATACTAAACACTTCAATGTACAATATTACACTGCATAATTAGAATTTCAGACAGGGTGTACAACGTAGGGCGCGACATTGGTATTGAAAAATGAGGGGCGGTAACATGCGACTTGATATCAGTGGCGAATTCTCCGATACACCGTATATACCGCATGTATATTACCTAGTGATTCGAAGTATATAATTAATAGTATAAGTGTAATTTAATAAGTTTGGTAATCCTCTAAAAAGTTATTGAGATTTTGAAAGCTTTAAAACAGATGTGAAAAAATAACTGTTTTGCTACCGAAAGCCAGTCAGTCTTCCGCATTCGTAAGCGCTATGAAGTGCGGTAGTGAGAAGTGTCAAACAGTTCTTAATGCTGTCCAGAGAATTCGCTAGCACAAGCGAAGACACCGCTTACCAGGCGCGATAACCTATGGCTCATGTTTCAAGGGTGGGGAGAGGGGAAGATGCGCGTCTGGACGGTCGGTAGGCACAGAAAAATATTGCGGTGAACAGTATTTCTCTGGTCGTTCGTAAGTTACGCTTCTCTCAAGTTTTTGTAAAAATGGAGTGTGTTAAAGTCCCAGAAGTTAGTGGTTAGGATAATTGTCTTATAGAACAATTATTAAGGACGGAATGTCATAGTTTTGGGATTTCAGAAAAACTCAAAATAAACGTCAACGATAGATGTAGTTTCCATAAAGTGCGGTATACTTCAAATAAAGTTCAGGATCCACCACTGCTTGATATGTTATTAAAAAAAATATTTGCCAAATCAACCAATTTCATTTTGCTAGGTAAGTTGCTGAAAATAATTTTTTTTTTTTGGTTTAGATGAATTTCTAACTTTTTAAAAATATTTAATTCTGGTCCAGGAAAATTTTAGAAGGAAACAAATACGATTGAATATTGTAATGGCTTGGAATATTACACTTCCCATAAATAAGAACTACTTCCTGATGTGGCTACGCCAGGTTAGGAGTTCATAAAAAACTAAAAGTGTTAGGAAAATTTATTTTCCAATTTCAATATTCTTATTTCGTTTAAATACACACAAGAGTACAGCAAGAACATGCAATATGACATTTTTCTCATTTTTCTGGTATCAGTGTGGTAGTGTCCCTTTGTCGCCGTGCGGATCGCTAGTCACTGATCAACACGTCGTCATGGAGCATTAAATAACGAGCTGCGCTACTGTCATGTATACAGTGGCCTTACTTGCGCTCTTACCGATGTATACGAAATCATTTCAAAGAGCGCCCGTCGAGCGCTCTCTGTCCTTGGCATCTTGGTTGTATAAGCCAGGCAGCGCACTGATGTCACGCTCTTACCATGTTCTTAATTGCGTTTAATACTGGCCGCGGGTGCCTACGCGCCAACACTGCACCCCGTGCGTTTTCGTATTGCAACGATCTCATAGAGATGAGTAAGGGAGAAACATATACTAAATACTCTTTGCAGAGGCGCATATATACAGGCTAAAGTAGTATAGAGAAAAACCTTTTGGAAACTGTCAGATATTCGAAGTCAAGATTTGGTGGTAAAATTCGTTTTGCAGATCCCAGAGAAGAATTTGACATCACCACGTTCCGACTTTCATTGCATGAAAATGGGCATTTTATAGGCAGAAAAGAGGGGAAAAGAGATAATAGATGCGCGGCAGCTCTTCGTTGTTACGAATTAGGGCACAGAAACGGTTATATTGCACCGAACCCGGTCTCCCAGACCTACCTTTGCTTACCTGGGCTCGTGTGGCCGGCTAGCTCAGGAAGCATGTAGAGTAAAGAAGAATAGATGGTGGACGGATTTTTAAAAATAAATGATGAATTTAAAATAAAATTATTGAGAACACAAATGGACTTTAATGAAAAAAACTTAAATTTTAAGCATACAAAAAATCAAGGTCTGAATAATTACTTATATTTTTTTAATGCTATAAAACTACTGTATTACAGGGAACTTAATAATGTAAGGAAATCGCCAATGCGCGGCGAGCACTTCCTTGATAAGAGTTTCTGTAAACAAGCGTCGCGCCTGAAGGGCGCACTGAAGATCTTGCCGCAGCTCGACAGTCAAAACACAGTCACCGTTCGCAGGCAGGTCCGCTGGGGTGGGCAACCTCCACAGGTCGCCGAACCTCACACCAAGTGGCGTGTCCCGTGGGTGTCGGGGAAGGCCCTTTGAGTCCCGCGTCGGCGGCGGTGGTTGCGGTGGCACAGCGTGGCCACGGCGACGGCGGCGGCGGCGGAGTGATGAAGACGACGAAAGCGACGACAGCTCAAGATTCAGGTGTCCAGTAACGCGATTATACTCGTCGCGTGAATTGTGACGGGCGAAGCGGGCGTGATCGGCAGAGATCAAAAGAGAATATATTCGACAAATGAGCAATAGGAGGAACTACTCGTCCTCAATTTAAAACAAAGGGACACTGCCCTTCTCCGGCTTCACTGCTCTGTGAGCTGAGCGCACCTCAGCGCTCACCTCTCCTACCCTTCTGCTTCGCCTACCGGGATCTCTCACACCGTTCTGATCTGGCTGCTCGGCGCATGCCAGCGCTCGCAAGTCTTTTCTCCCCCCCAGTTTCCCAAATGTTCTAGAAGTTTCCAAAATTTTTCTAAAATGTGCTTCTATTGGCAAAAGGTTCCTACGTCTTACTTAAATTTGGTCCAATAATATCTTGCGTTTCGTCGGTGTGTCGAGCGGAATTTTCCATGAGACGCTTTCACTCGCACACTTTTCGTAAATAAACGCAGGTGGTCCCTCCCAGAGTTTCCAAACTGCGCAGCCCCCCTTCCCAACTAGATCCCCAGGGATAGACCCGCGTCGGCGTTGGCGAAAACAGACACAGTCTCCCCGTTTTCTCGGCGCCGAGGTGTCGCGACAGCAGTTGTGCGTAACGAATCAGCCGCCCGACGGCTCAGGAAAGACGCAAAAGCGCCAGTGCGTGATTACGCAACACTTTGTTTTCGATTAGCCTGGGTATAATATTCGGTATCGTTACAATATGAGGGATGAGGTTGAATGGATGGCTCATGGGGTGAGAGGGGACAGAAAACCTAGTGGTTTATGACTTTTCAGAAGGCAAGCGGAGTGCCGGCTACTCACCTACGAAACCGAGGGGAAAAGGCGTTTGTCTGTGGTCCACTGCGACAAAAGAAATTCTGACAATGACGAAGGGTGAGTCCGCTGGAGAAACTAGTAATATTAAGGAGGACATGGACACGACAGAGAAACGAGACCAGACCTTTGTTTTACCAAAGTGCGCCATAGAACACAAGACAAACAGCGGCTCTCGACAGACGAAATAAACTCGCAACTCGAACGACCGACACACCTGACTGACCAATAAGACGAGACATGTGACTAGATCGCAGCAAAGTCTCAGCCAATAATATTACGCGAGTAGAAAGAGGAAGAACTGACGGGTCATGGAAGGAGGGAGTGAGATGTAATGGAGGCGAGCGCGAGAGAAAAAATCATACGCTCGATGTTCGATTTGCAATCCCCTAATGTATTCGATTGACAGATTCGCCTGAAGGTGCGTTTACACTACGCGAGCGAGCGAGCGCATTTCTGAATGAAGGCTCATCCGTTCGGCGGATGATCGCGGGAGAGAACTTACCAACGTTTTCTCTGAGCGAGCTCGCGCTCCGAATGCTTGTTCAGCCGGTCATCTTGTTCGCTCGCAGTGGCAGCGCTCCTATATGAGGTTATTAAGTATCTAATGTCTTTGCGATGAATTTACTTTCCAGAGTAAAAATAATAAATTAGCGACGAAATTTGGGGCTAATTCTTTTTGTGTTCATAAAAAATAAAGATTCCCAATGAATCAGATTCTGAAAACTGGTTCATTAATTGAAAAATGTTAAAATTCATTAGTTTGATTGAATTTAGTGGTTGTAGAGTAGTTCCTTATAAGGTTCTTTCAAGAACGGTAAGAACTACAGATTTCTTGAATGTCCCATTGCTGTTAGGTCTGTGAAATGGTCACAATTTATCAATGTGTGAGAACACTAGAAACAATACAGCATAGATTTTTAGAATTGCATCTTCTAAAATGGAACTTCCTAATTCTTCTATAGGACATAATTGTCTATTAATTACATCAAGACTGCTAGTACCACCATCCCTCAAATCAACGAAAACCGTGATTGAATTTTATGAATATTTGTACAAACTTTGACACAATTATAATCTGAAAGCTTTTCTGAAATAATTGAGAATTCACTCTCACTACAATTTGAAGGTATTTACAAAATTTGCAAACTATTTAGAAAATAAATATTTCTAACAATTTTGAAAATATCCCAATTAAATAAAAATTATTTGTTAAGGGAGAATTGCAAATTTATTAATGACTTGACATTTTTTTCACTTAGCACAGTATGTACTGTGATCAATAACAAAATATTTAATATCTGGTTTAACACAGTTAACGAATGGATAGAATTGTGATATTTTAAAAGTGATTCATTTGTAAAAGCGTTGAAATAAGAGATTTATAATTGCAAGAAATATGTGATGAGTTAAACTTTTTTTTTATTTTCAGTTTATTTACAATCTGTTTTTAATCAAACATTCAGTAAATGTGAAAATTATGATAGCAATTAGAAACTATAAACTAGAAATCTTCTTCAGGAAGGTTGTTCGAAACGGAAGGGCAGTTCCATAATATGATATCTTTTGAGTCGGTGTTCTTCCTCACTATTGTCCAGTAAATTTATGGCTGATGGATTTGGATGTTTGTTTAACCGTTCTTGGTAGGTAGTGCTACGATGGGTGATTTCTTCATATATTGTTGGTATCTTAAGGTCTCGATGTAGTGTGTCATTTGTCACGTACCACGGTGCATTGGCTAATCTTCGAATACATTTTGACTCGAACCTTCTAAGTATCTCTATGATCGATTTGCTGGCAGATCACCATAGTTGAATTCCGTAGCTCCAAATTGGCCTGATGATTGCCTTGTAGAGAAGTACTTTATTATTTAAGGAAAGACTTGAGTGGCGGTTGATGAGCCATGATAATTGGGAGAATCTGATTTTTACTTCTTTCTTCTTTGCGGATATGTGATTCCTCCATGTTAACCTTTTGTCCATGTGAAATCCTAAGTATTTAACACAGGATACTTGTGCTAGCTCAACATTGTCTAACTGAACTTTAGGACATTCTTTTTTGCAAAGGGTAAATATGTTTTTAGATTTGGAGGCGTTCGCTTGTATTTGCCATCTTTGTAGCCAGTGCTCTAGTTGGTTCAGGTGTTCTTGCAGATTTAATAAAGCTTGTTGTGGGTCTTCGTGCACTGCAAGAATTGCTGTGTCGTCCGCAAAAGTCGCCGAAGTAGTATTTGCATTCATAGGCAGATCATATGTGTATATAAGGTATAAAGTGGGACCAAGTACACTGCCTTGAGGGACTCCTGATTTAATAAGATGGAAGGATGATAGTTCTTCTTGTTTAATCTGGAAGTAGCGATTAGATAGGTATGATTTCATCAAAAGGTAGTACGGATGGGGCAAAGTGGATTTAATTTTATACAGAAGTCCCTCGTGCCATACTTTGTCGAATGCCTGTTGTATGTCAAGAAACACTGCTGCACAGTTCTTTCGAGGCATTGAGTAATAACTTCAACAACTCGGTGCACATGTTCTACTGTTGAGTGTTGTTCTCTAAATCAAACTGATTTTCTGGGATTATCTCTTGAAGTAGAGGTTTTAAACGTTGGAGTAGGATTTTTTCAAAAACCGTTGATAAAATTGGAAGCAAGCTTATTGGGCGATAAGATGCTACATCGTCGGGTGATTTGCCTGGCTTTGGTATTGCTATGATCTGAGCTATCTTCCATTGTCCTGGGAAATGATTGCATCGGAGAATTGCATTGAAAAGCGAGGTGATAAATTCTATACCAGTCAGTGATAATTCCTGCAAGACTTTGCCTGTGATTAGATCATAATCTGGGCCTTTATTGAGATTTATAAATCGCTGAATAGTTGTTCTAACTTCATTGGTGGAAAAAGATTATATTGGAAATGATAATTGACAAGGAGCGTCATTATATCGAAGCACTTCTTCCTCATCTGCATTGTTCCGTGGAGTTACTGGTTCAAATACCGAAGAGAAATGTTCAATCTTCTCTGTTGCACTTCTGGCCCAGGTCCCATCTTTCTTTCTTATTGGAGGTATTTTAATTTGTAGACGTTTATTTTTCTTAGTAGCCCTCCAGATCGAATAATTTGTTGCTGCGGTTGCGGTTAGTGACTGTACATATTGTGCAAAAGATTCTTTTCGATGTATCAATAGCTGCTTCACCTGCCTGAAGGCTCTGTTTAGATTGGCTCTGTCATCAGGGTGCCTGGTTGTCATCCAGATACGTCGTAATCACCGTTTCTCTCTGATTTTTTCTCTAACGTCTATAGGCACATTTGCTAGTGAAATGCTATCCAAAATTTCACGAAATTTGTTCCAGTCTGTGAATTTGTTGTAGAGTCTTGGCGGCGAGGGACGATGTAACACTTCTGAGTTTATGGTCAGAATTACAGGGGAGTGATCTGACGACATGTCGTGATTTGGTTCTAGACAGATTTTGTCTGGTGAAATACCTTTAGTAATGAAGAAATCCAAAAGGTCCGGTATTTTGCTTCTGTCAGCGGGCCAGTAAGTCGGTTCTCCAGTAGACACTACCGTAAGATTATTTCTAAGAACAGTTATATAGGCGTCTTCCTTTAGGTGCATTTAGTCTTGAGCCCCAATGCACATGTTTTGCATTGTAGTCGCCACCAACAATGAATCTTGATCCAACATTGTTGAAGAATGCTTCATACATTGCCTCTGATACATTATGCCTAGGTGGACAGTATACTGCTGTTATGTTGATTGGCCCGCATAGATCTTGAAGTTGGACAGAAGTTGCCTGTATGTATTTATAGTTGTATTCTTTTAGTTCATGATGTTTAATTTTGTTCCGTATAATAATGGCAGTTCCTCCGTGAGCAGTGCCATCCGGGTGTTGTGTATTTTAGGTCACATATTCGGGAATTGAGAAATACGACCTCTTGGTAAAATGAGTTTCGCTAATTAGCATGATGTCAATTTTATAATTCTGTAGAAATAAAATTAATTCTTGTTTGTGCTGTAAGAGGCCATTTGCATTCCATGTTGCTAACTTGTAATGCCATGATGACTTGTAAGGATTCAATTTATTTTAGAGATAAGAATCGTGAGTAAATTTAGAACTGAACTTATCTGATCTGCTTGTTGTTTTAGTATTTTTTCAAATCTTGAAAATGATTCTTGTATTACATTTCCGATGTCTGCTGGTTGGTTGGTTACTGCGCGGGCGTAAGATTGAGCATTTTTTATTCGGGTGCGAGTATAAATACGTGAGGTTTCCAAGTTGCTTTCTGGCTAAGTTTTTAATCCAGGATATTCATCCATATCTGGCTTCTATTGACCTAGTATAGTATTACTTCTGTGGATTTCCCGTCGATCACTTGTTGGGTACGATCTTTTGATAAGTTCTTGGTAGACCCTACAGCCTTTGTAGTTTGCTGGATGACTCTCGTCGCAAAGTGCACATTTTGGTTTTGTATGGATATCTTTCTTGCACATTTCAGTGAGATGTTCTTCTCCACACTTCACACATCTGGGACGTCGTGTGCAGTATGCACGACTGTGGTTGTACTGTTGGCATATGTAGCATTGCACAATTTCTTTTTTTTATAGGGTGGTTCGAATTTGACTTAGGCGTGCATTAGTTTAGTAATTTTGTAGATATCTGCATTGTTCCGTTGTGGTTCTAAGTCAACATAGAAAAGGCATGTTGGGTTTTTTGTCACTTTGTGACGAATGTTGTGAATATTTCTGACTTGATGACCTAATTCCTCTAGTTCATTTTTAATGCTCTCTGTTTCAACAGATGGATGTACATGTCCGAGGACTACACGAAATGCTCTCTCTTTTTGTAATTGATACGTGTGGTACATTGCCTTCTTTTCATTTAAGAATTTTATGATTGCTCTGTAGCTTTCTATTGTCTCTGGGTTGACTTTCACTTCATTGTTATACATTTTGTACGTAAATGTATTATCTTCGATGCCTTCTCGTAGAGATTGTGTGAACGAGGAAACATTTATGACATTTGGGGTAAATATAGGTGGCGGTTTTGTTTGAGGGGTATTTTCAGTCGTACCGTTTACTTTCTGTAATTCTTCAGTGTTGTTGGAGTTGTTTTCAGCGCTTTGTAACGCTTCGAACCTGTTACTTTGTTTCATCTCACTCGTATTTGACACTTGCAGAGCAGTTGCTATGCCACCACTGTTTCGGCGCTTACGCTTAGCAGAGCGAACAATTTGCCATTCTGGTAAGGGATCGGAACTGCATTGTACCTGGTTTCCTGATGTCGTAGACATTACGCTGCTCTCCGTGCCAGGTGGTTGTAGCATTTCGGTATCCCCAACTTGTGGTGAATGAGTGGTGGAATATTGCATCAATTGTTCAAAGCGTTGTACCTTAAGCTGGGATTCATGGAGCTCCTGCTGCAATTTTTCTATTTGCCGCTGATATTGCTCATTTAACTGATGTCGCTGTTGTTGAAGGTATTCAGCCAGATGCACTTCAAGGTCGTTTTCGTTGCACTGCTGCCCTTGCTCCATCTTGCGACCCCGTTACCGAGCCGGGGCCGGAGTCCACCCAGATCGAAAGCGACACCACCCACTAACACACTTCACTCACACTGAGAAATTAATTAATGATAATGAGATTTTAATTCACTGTTGTTTATATTAGAAGTTACTTCTCACATTCGCAACGAAAGTACACACCCCTAGACTCACTATCACTACTAAAAGAGCGGAGCGGAGCACGATGTGAACCGGTCGGTTGCTGTCGTGAGACTGATGAGTTAAACTAGATAAAAACTTGTATTTCAACACATTACGTTTAAAACATGTTAATTTACGTAAGAGTAAAAACTATTACAGGGTGGCCAGCGATCTGGGTTTTCGGAATGCGAAGTTTTTTCCCGGTTTTACAGGTCTGAGTGTATACATTTTCCAGGTTTGCACATTACAAATCATTTTTCTGCGCATTTCTTAACCTAACTACGTTGCTCACGCACTTTTTTTTCTCGCATCACAGTACTAGAGTATATAATTTTATTCAGAAATGAGCATTAAAGAAATCTCTGCTTATTTCTACGAAACATATGTTACTATTCAGATTCCTGAAATGTTTAAAAAAGTATTTTTTCAGCCGGAAAGTCGACTGATGACAAATCAGGATTTGAAGTATTGTATTCCTTTCATAGTTTACCGTGAACAATTTTCAACAAGCAAGAAAGACTATTTTTTCAAGATGGCTGCTGTCGACAGCACTAAACCTCACGAATTTAGAGAATAAATGTAGGTTACCTGACGCACATATTCCATTTTCAAGATTACTTAAAAAGATGATTTTCTTTCGATTAATTACACGGAAAATGGGAAAAGTACGCTTCATAAAATTGTAAGATTTCCATATTAAATAATACTTCGGAATTTTTGGAATTAATAAATCTTCATATTTCGTTGAATCATCCCAGATTTCTTAATTTATGGAATTTTGAAAATCACATAAACGACTTTGCAATAAAACAATTTTAAAAGTATGTCCAATAATAGTATTTAGGATCATAACAGTTTTCACATCAATTTAAATTAATTTGCGAGATATCCGGTCTTTTTTTTTCAAAACAAGGATTACTTTTTCATACTTAACACAGTTTCTCTGGAAAGATAAAATTTAAACAGATCTTATCTGTTTTAATTACTTTTGATTTTTAAAATATTAAAGTGTTTACATACTTTCGAATTTCCGTCTAGTCTTACATAATATTAAATTAGGACTTTACAGAATGATTTAATGAATGCCTAGATGTAGGCTGTAGCTGTAAATATGAATGAAGACAATGATCGTTTAAATCAGGCACGTCAAACCGCGCCAGCACGAGCCTACTTGCCCGCCTGGGGTGCCCGGCGCTCATTCGGGCACGGTCAACTTCCTCTGACTCCGTATTCATTTCCCCTTAAAATCCAAAAAGGGGTGTACATACACAAGCTGGGGGGGGGGGACGGACGAGGAGCTGAATAGTAGCTTTTTACGAAAATATGCTGGGCAGATTTGTCCTATCAAATAACCGAGAATTGTGTTATGTTTATACTTTTCACTGCTTATTATTAAATTCTCCCTTATATAAACATCTTTGCTAAGTGACAAAAATATATTTAAATGGCAAATTGTTTCATTTTCGTTTTGTGTTGAGTTATCAAACCATTCAGTTATTTATTGTGTTTAGCAATTAAGTGCAATAAATTTACGAGTCTCTAAGTCAACAATTATCGCTTACAGACGAACAGCCCTTTTAACAGACAAGACTATTTGTCTTTTAAACCTTCTAACTTGAACGTAGACAGTTCGTACTTTTATATCACTCTTAAGCAACCAGGATTAAAAAATAACAATACTGTTGATTCATTCTTTTTAAATTTTATTCTCAATTGAGAATTTGAAATCTGATTGATGTATTACTATATTTTAATGGATATTTCTTCGCTTTAAAGAGAAAATGGGAATTAATGTAGCTAAATTTAGGGCAATGACTGTTAGTTGACAGACTTCTCGTAAAGACTGTCATCTACCAGGTATTCAGTGACGTACCGCTACTTCCTTTTCCGTAACACTTTCTTTTAACTCGCGCTCATTTCTCAGGAAACAATGCCCGCGAGCTCTGGTAAGCTTGTTACCTTGCCCGCGACCTTCACATGCCTGGTTTAAGGAGCTTCTCTACTTGTTAATTGTAAGCATGACTTAGTAAAAGTGACAATAATAAACAGAAATAATCTTCAATGATTTTTCACATGCTCACAAAACGCTCCTTAAACGGCATGTATTTACGTTTCACCAAGGTCGTTTTTAAACTATCATCAAAATATCAAATTTTGACCGACCAGTAACACCCTTCCATCGACGACCTAGACGACTCGTTAAACTCCTGTTGTGATATTACGAAGGTCGGCTGAAAAGTAATGCACACTTGCTTATAACTCGAGAATGAAATGAGATATTCACAAAATTAAAGAAAAGCATTAAAGTAGAATTCTTTACCTTTCAAATGACATATTTATTTTTCCACATAGTCGCCATCTCGCTCCACACAGCGCTCCCACCGCTGAACCCATTTTTCAAATCCGTTCCTAAAGAATTCTTCCGGTTGTTTTCGTATCCAACTGCTTACAGCGGCCTTCACTTCTTCATTATTGGCATATCTGTTTCCCTTAAGGTCCCTTTTTAATACAGGAAATAAGTAAAAATCACACGGAGCCAAATCCGGGGAGTATGGAGGATGAATAACAACATCAAATTTCAGGCGCTCCAACGCTTCTTGAGTGGCGTGTGACGTGTGCGGTCTTGCATTGTCATGGTGCAGTAAAACTCGATCAGTGGTGCATCGTACTCGTCGAACACGCTTCCGTAATGTCTGTAATGTCTGAATGTAGCGTTCCGAATTTACAGTACACCCTTTTTCGAGGTATTCCATCATCACAGCTCCTCGAGCGTCCCAGAAAGCAGTGAGCATAACCTTATTCGCTGAAGGCGCCGTTTTGAATTTTTTAGGCTTCGGTGAATCGTAATGTCGATACTCCATACTCTGCCTCTTTTCTGTTGGGTCGTAATGATGAATCCAACTTTCGTCTCCAGTCACAATTTTGAAAAGAAAATCGTCTCCTTCGCGTCGATAACGTTCCAAAAGTTGTTCACAAGCTTCTTTTCGTTGGCGTTTGTTTTCATCCGTAAGCATACGCGGTACCCAGCGAGAACAAATTTTTCGATAGCCCAACTTTTGAATAATGAAGCCTACTCTTTCTTTTGATATTCCTAAAGCATCCGCAATTCGTTGTTGAGTGATTCTGCGATCACTTTGAATGAGATTGTCCACGCGAGAACGATGCTCATCATCGGTAGCAGAAATTGGTCGTCCACTGCGTTGTTCGTCAGAGATATTCAACTTACCCGGCTCGGAATTCCTGCTTTTTATGGCCCACCTATTCACAGTGCTTCTGTCAACCGTCTCAGCTCCATAAACAGCCTGTAAACGCTGATAAATTTCCGTAGGCGTAATGTTTTCCGCCGTCAAAAATTCAATCACTGCGCGTTGTTTCAACCGCGTGCACATAGTGGCTGTTTGGCTTGCCATTTTAACACGTATGATCGCGCAACCGTTTAACCGATTGTTACGAAACTTGGAACATATGGAGGGGAAGGTTGTGGCTATCAAATGAGCATGCGCGCGCATCTGTATGATATTTTGTTCGCCCGTTACGAGCAAGTGTGCATTACTTTTCAGCCGGCCCTCGTAGGATGCATCAAACGCGTGCATTGTATTTCGTTGATTTTGTTATTTTACTCACTTGCTGTTAAAGTGAAGCATGCGTAATAACGTGTGATAATTTGATGCTTAACTACTGAATACTGAGTTTTAAGAAACAACGAATCCAGAATATACAATTTATCAAAAAAAATCATTTTCATAACTTTTAGGTGATGCTAATTTCGTTACCAGTTACAGAATGTTGAAGGCACTTTTCCAGAAGTTTTTAGAAGAAACAGAACCATACCCCTCAAACAGCAATAAGACTAACGCCCAGGCATCATGCATCACTTGTTGATAGCTTTAGGATTTTGAGTTACAAGACATTTTCATCTCGTGGACGACGAATTTTTTACAATGGAATTTTTTCATCCGCAGGATGCAGGTTCTGTAAATAACAGGGCATTTTCTTCTGCAATCGCCTAAATACTCCTACAGTATATGGTATTTTCACGTGATGCTGAAGCTTCAGCAGTACGGCAGAAATGTTTTTAACAAATTTTCCAGAAGGTAAAACGAACTTTCCTTCCCTCCGTTATGGAAATGACAGACGGCACAAAAAATAGTTATTTATGATCCATGGGCCTTTGGCCTGAGAGCTTTTTGTCGCCCAAGATCATTACAACCAGTTAACGCCCGTGGTGCATAAATTATTTTTTTTTAATTTGAATTATTCATATATACTGATTTACTAATTAATACGTAGTTGTTAACTTGACTCGGCTTGTCATTTCATATTTCCCTCCCGTAATTCCCTTTCATAATTCCCTCCGTAAGAGAACCTGTAGTAATATATGACTGTTGTCATATTTCCCTCGTAACCACGATCCTCTCAATCCAGGTAAGTTATGCAATAAATATCGAGCTCCGAATTCAAGGCAATGAACAAGCAATAAAATATTAGTAAAAATAAATATAGTTCTCATTCAATGTACAAACAATGCCAACCTTCTGACAAATATAATAGATTGTACGTCGTCTGTGTTCAGCAGCCAATACAGAACCGCCTTGTGTCATTGTAGACTACTGCTGTATGAGGAAGCTAAATCAACGTACGTTCCTTGACAAACTGTCAAAGCTACGGAGCTTAATTTCTACTCCAAAAGTGCCGGTGAAACGTAACGAGGTGTCGAATACTTGATATTAATGAAAATGAAGATCAAGACCGAGTTGACGAAAGTTGGTGAAAGCGGCGGTAACACAGGAACTCATTACAGACTGATGTGCCAATGTCACAAAGACACAGTGAGCCAATGTCTTTCAATGTTAGAGTCACTACCTCTCCAATCGGGGTCTGAGAATAGGGTGTACTCGAATTTCCTGGTATGCAACCCAGTCAGATCTCCGCATATTAATTCTCTTCGTGCTCCCTGTCAATTCGGACTGTCGCTCGATCGCCAGGTAGGCTATAAGTCAGAGGTGCGCAAGCGCCCCATTTGAGCCCCTTCTTGGGGCGCTGGGAAGCCCGCGCCCCGCGTCCCACGAGAACCGGGAAAGTTGGCATCATCCCCGACGGCCGGGCTGTCCCTTCACTTTTCTGCTCTTTAGATTTTTCTTTCAGTAGTTGGGAATCGTCGCAACAGCATGGGTATTGTCAATGTTATATCTGCGAGCAATTTTTCACCCGCATGAACTTACGAAAAAAAGTCCAGAGACCGAATGACACTCTCACAACTGCTGTCGGCAATGCGAGTGGCAGTGGCACGAACACACTCCCCCAATATTGATTCTATCATTACTTTAAAAAAATGTGAAACTTAATGTGATTTTGTTTCATAAAAACGATATGATTGTGTTTCTAGAAATACTTTGTTCTCTTTATTATTATCTCAAACTATTTTTCTATTTTCTTTCTTATATAAATAATATTACCAGCATTGAAACATTTAGAAAAGTATGGTCAAGGGTATTACAACCAGAATTAAATTTATGAAGTGCGTATAATTAAATCGTTCTCGTTATTATTCTGTTCTTGTTATTTAAATAACAAAAAGTGAAATTTGTGGGAGTTGTTAAGCAATTTAATCTGAAAAAATAGTATACAAAACGAAACCTTCCCTCTCCAGAAACAACAGCTGTTACATCAAGTCTTTAGTTGTCAAATTCAACATGATTACGAGCCACAGGGCATCGAGGGCTCGGGCAGCGGTCCGTTTCCCCAAAAGTGAAAATCAGTAGAAGCCGGTGGGGCGCGGAAGGGCTGCCACCGCCGTTGTGGGGCGCGTCGCTGGGGCGCATGTGCAAGCCTGCTATAAGCAAAGAAAGCTTCGACTGCCACTCTTCCAAATAAGGACAAATTTCCAGAATATCACGGACGTGGTGGCTTCAATCGGAAAAATAGCAAAGCGGTACCGCCGATGTCACCAAATAAGTAGCGCGACTAATCGAAACTCAGCTATTGAGTTCCCGACGTTTCTTCCGCAAATATCTCGTCCATACCGTGTTACATATAGACAACAAGGTGCTCTGCGGTGCTGCCTACTCTACCCAGGTTGCACATACACACGCGACAGTGATTGAAGTGTGACGCGGGAGTCAAGGACTTTGCAATCCTCAAGCTTACATGTGGCATTTTTTTATACGTATTTCGATTTTACCGAACGCCATTATCATGTACCGCGTTGAATCATGCATGACTGAATACGATGCCGTGAGTGAATTTGTGCTATAAGTTGGGGATAAATCTGAAAATAAAAAAAAAATCCCGTTTTTTCCTGGTTCTTTCAGGCTCTTTCAAATTCCCGTTTTTTTCTCGGTTTTCAAGGATTCCAGGTTCGCTGGCCACTCTGTAGTATATTGAGCAGAAATGCATGAGAGTTAATACAATTCAATTAAAGTAAGACATTAAAAATAACATATTCTCAACAGAAACAAATACAAAATATTTTATTATTCAAGCCATAGCTTTATTATTCTTAAAAATCATTTGAGTGCGTTTTGAAGGAAGTGTCTGGCGTCCACAACACACATTGGAATAAATTTTAAAAATATACATTAAAATAAATAAATTTGTGTATGTTCACTCTTCCCGTCCTTGATAGTTTCATACTTTCCTACGCAAACTACCAACTTCATAATTCGCCTGCATAGTCACAATGACTGTCGAAATTAGCGCCATTCGCCAGCGTGTTCGACCGCGTCCCGAACCTCTCAGATCTGAGCGAATGAGTTCGCTCGGCGTCTGCACTCGCTTTCTCGAAACGAACACAGCGCACGAACGAATGCTCGCTTGTTTCTGGCAGCCGATCTCGTCCGAATGACATTGTTCGCTGCGGTGTTCCGTTTCCACGGGCGGCCGAGCGAACGAAGAATTGTTCGTTCGGAAGCGTTCGCGCGCAGCAGTCTCTGAATAATCCTAACTACGGACAATTTCTATAATCAGTGGACGTGATCAGTGGTCGTTTGCCATGGCAACAGCGTACCACTGCAAAAACTAGAAAACTATCGAGGACTGTAAAAACTAGAAAACTATCGAGGACTGTAAATCACGAAATGTTTAAAGAACAATTTCTACAGATTACTATCGCAATATTAAAAAAAAAAAAAATACCGGACTGGTGGTGTATAAATCCAAATAAAGCGGGCCAGCAGAACTTAGAAGCTTCAGTTCAATCAACAGGTTGAAACTAAAACGTTCTCGAGAGGTTAAATTCAATTCAATTATACCTTATTTTACATGGCAAGGTTCAGGCCATCCAGACCTGCTCTTCCACCGGACCACGTAAAGTTTGCTACTCTCCTTTCACCATCTAGCGGCGAGAGGAGGTATTTAAAGGGCAAGGAAGCATTTGATTAAAAGTTAGCTCAGAGGCTTCTTTTAGGCTTGAGGATCTTTTACATGCAGTAAATCTACAACACTGGGCAACAGGCTTTACCTCCCTTCCGAATGAAGGTGTACGAATGTTTCTTTTTCTTCCTTAAAAATCCAGGGCGATCGGATTTGAACCCGTTTACTAGAGTTCAACAGTCCCATACGCTAACCGAACCACCGAAGGCGCCCAAACGTTCTATTTCACTTCAACGTACTCTTGTGGCTGATTCATGTTAAATGAGAGTTCTCAATTTAAGTTCCGTGAAGGGCAGCTCTTACCTGTTCATCTATTGGATTCAATGGAGCGACTATGCACTTACCCCAATTACCATTCTACCTAAATCCCTAAAATTCTTCAATTTTACATAACCTTCAACGCCGGGGACAGAAGGATCCGTTAGACAACAGTATCTTATTAGTGTGACGTACTAGAATGAAAAACACAGACGACTGTTCTGATTGATATATACAATATATTTACAGAATTTTTACAATTTATGTACAATGATTATAATACAAAAATCTAGCCCCTTGGCAACCTTTCAGTTCTCTTAGCCGCGAAACCCCGCGACCGTCCCCTAGGCCTCGCCCAGAACCACTGCTTCGGAAGCAGCAAAAAGCAACGCGAGGTGCGAAGCTGTCGGACATAGAATCCCGTAACTAAACCAGTTACATGGCTTGTCGCCAAACCGATCTTCGACCTGAAGATCACGTGCAAGGATTGCACTGGAGATACCTCTCGTCTTTCGACACCCAGCGTATCCCGCGAGGCTCCTGTCGGCGCGGCCTTAAATATCCGCCGGCTCGCCCCCACCCTACAAGCAGCGGGCGTCATACGGCTCGCTGGCCAGCCTTTCCAGAGCTGCAACCGACATCTCTTAAACTCGCCTCCGCGCGCGTCCGTTTGAAGGAAATTCCAGCCGGGATTCCTAAGGGCTTTTCCAACCGGCGCGGCGTGGCGCCGCCACCCTCCACCCCCATCCGGCTTAACGCGGGTTTCCCCGAAGCGGCCCGACGCACCGGCGTCGGACCAGGCGACGCTACATTAGTAAATCTAACTACTGGAACTAATCTAATTACTGGAATATCCAAATTTAGCATTTCACACAGCCAAGACTCAGAAAAATTTTGGTATGCCACTCACTACCAAGTTTGGGTCTGAAGGTCTTAACGTAATAACCTTAAGACCTAAATAATACATGTTCTCGTACTATTGATATTATTTAACAATAACTGGCGAACTTATTAGCCTACACAATGGAAACTTAATTCAAACACTTAACATCTCATTATTTGATACCACTGTTCTTCACACTAGTAAAACCATGTATCACATAAGCTTGAATGATTGTTAGTGATTCCGGGGGCCTCAACTACTGAGGTCATTAATCCCTTAAGTAGTGCATGTTTTTCATCGGGAGGTGGTGGTGATCTTCCCCCACTGGATGGCGTGATCCGGCGCCGACCTACCGTCGACTAGCGGGGTATCTCCCACCAGCGGGGCACCGCCCCAGCCGAGAGAAGTTCTAAGTTTCAGACCGGTCTCCCGGCACGTGTGGTAGTGTAGTGCATGTTAGTGTAAGTGTGTGTGTGTAAGGGGAGAGGATAGGAAGAGGAAGGAAAGATCGCGCGCGGTCCGTGGCCAGTTTAGTAGGGTACTACTCCGGCATTCGCCTGGTGTTGATCAGAGCAGCCGGCCGCTAGAATTCTCCTCCAGACAGCCACTGAATTAGACCTAGCTGAAATGCTAGTGTCGAAAATCCTGCCACCGTCGGGACTCGAATCTAGGAGCGCTCGGTCAGAGGCACTGCAGTGCCATCAGTTGATGCACTGAGACACCGCTCCCGGTATCACGTATGAGTATTTATTTATAGATTGTTAAACTATTTTATTGTAAGCATGTACATATAC
Source organism: Teleogryllus occipitalis (assembly GCA_011170035.1). Taxonomy (NCBI): domain Eukaryota; kingdom Metazoa; phylum Arthropoda; class Insecta; order Orthoptera; family Gryllidae; genus Teleogryllus; species Teleogryllus occipitalis. Next base: position 130,032 of record BLKR01000282.1, read on the forward strand.
ACATGAAATGTACAACTCGGGTTTCAATTCCGGCAACTGCATTTAGGAACCCAATTTCAAGTTTCTGCATGGCGGTCCTGCGGGAACCTAGTTACGCTGCCAGACCCTAGATGCGAACACAGTGGGATGTATCGGCATAGTTGTCGACGTTGCTAGCTTTCTAAATTAGCATATATCTCTGAAAATGTGTACCTCTCTACTGGAGCGTTTGGCAACGAAAAGCCTAGAAGTGGGCCAATATTCAGGTCGTTGGCGAAGAGTGGAACGAATAATCATGCATACTCCCAATATATTTGTACAAACTATTTTAAGTGCAGTGAAAAGAGAAGCGTCTCATTACGTCTCGTTTCTCTATGGGCAAATTTACAATAAGATTTCCAAGTTTATCAATGCAAGAATATAAGTACCGTTTCTCACTTCAACATCAATTTGGTAAATTTAATCAGTTAATTCATATACATTAATTTTGATTAAATTAATCGGTGGATTGATTAAGTCCCTTCAAAAAAGACTCCTCTTTGCTGTTAAAATACTTCTTAGTGCAGTTCCTCTAATGACTTTAAAATGATATTGATATGAAATAGTTACATTTGATCATTGTAGAAATCACGACCGTTAATAAGTAGTAGGATAATGGATCACGGGATCGGTCAATTAATGGATTACACTAGTTTGCCAACGTTTCGGAATATTTTATTCCATCATCAGGGCTAACAACCAAAAACACAATCACAATAAATAAGGACAAACTCTTCTGAACAACAACATACAAAAAACATGAATAAACATACATGTGGAACAATAATTACACAGATAACTAAATAAATAAATACATTATACACTGTATATCTAATTTAAGGTCATATAAAGGATACACACCTTACTAATACATATAATGGTCAACCATAATGTTTCTCCACAGCACAACTCCAATACAGAGTTGCTGAAGCACCCACGTCCATAGCAGGTCCGACCATGGCCACGGCCCGAAAGAAAGTGAATGAAAAACCACTGTATTGTCAGGACCACTGCTAAGCAACTCCATGCCGGAACCATGCGTATCCGGTTTCATTATCATTATTCATTTATTTATTTACCCTTTTTTTTTTTATTAAAAAATTTTGTATCTTTGCATCCGAACCCGTATTACGAAAAAAAAAAAAAAAATGTTAACAATTATTTGTATTACTATATTATTAATAAGGTACCCTTAATAGATATCTTGAGTATTGAGAGAAAATCATAGTATATTACGTACTTCCGGTGAATGTGTGTTAATATTTATATTCCTTAATTTCATAGGGTCAGTTATTTGTTGTGTTGTTTATTTATTTTAATTTTTTTTTTATTAACAATCAGAGTACATGTCAACTGGGATTTGCACACCGTAAACTCTACAATATTTATCAATGGAACCCTCATTTCTTTTTTTCCCCCCCCCCCTCACATTTAAAGGAAGAAAAAAAAAGAGTTTCTGTGTGTTTTAAATAAAAATTTAAAAGTTGACCTAACTTTTCATTTTAATTGAAGATGGATTGTCACTCCCTACATTCTCAAATCTTAATAGCAATCTCATATCTACATCCATGGGTCAGAAGGTTATAATGTATATTGGTAGTTTTGTCCCAGTATAATTATCGGTAACAGTTATAACACAATTTCATTCAATTGTATCACTCAACAGCTTAATGTGAATGGGATCATGAGAAGTGAGTACTGTACGGTGGTTATCAAAATTTTTGGCAGAATACTGAGGGTTTCAGGTTGATGGTTTCAACTAACTTATTCATTTATTAATAATTTTTTTAGTGTATTACTTTTTATGTATTTATTGTTTTTTTATTATTATTATTTTAATATATTTTTGCCCACCCGAGCCAGGGTTGATATGGCTCTATATTATATATACAATATAATTTTCAGTATTTTAGGTATTTATGTATCAAAATATTAAAATTAATATAATATATAAGGAGATAAATAAATGAATAGATAAATGAAATAAATGAATAATTTGGTTGGTTGTGTTGGCAATGATGTCACATTCATATGAGGGTTCCATTGATAAATATTGTAGAGTTTACGGTGTGCAAACCCCAGTTGACATGTACTCTGATTGTTAATAATAATAATAATAATAAAAAAAAAAAAAATAAAAAAAAATAAAATAAAAAAAAATTAAAATAAATAAACAACACAACAAATAACTGACCCTATGAAATTAAGGAATATAAATATTAACACACATTCACCGGAAGTACGTAATATACTATGATTTTCTCTCAATACTCAAGATATCTATTAAGGGTACCTTATTAATAATATAGTAATACAAATAATTGTTAACAATTGTTTTGTTTTTTTCGTAATACGGGTTCGGATGCAAAGATACAAAATTTAAAAAAAAGGTAAATAAATAAATAAATGAATAATGATAATGAAACCGGATACGCATGGTTCCGGCATAGAGTTGCTTAACACGTGGTCCTGACAATACACTGGTTTTTCATTCACTTTCTTTCGGGCCGTGGCCATGGTCGGACCTGCTATGGACGTGGGTGCTTCAGCAACTCTGTATTGGAGTTGTGCTGTGGAGGAAAATTATGTTTGACCAGTATATGTATTAGTAAGGTGTGTATCCTTTATATGACCTTAACTTAGATATACAGTATATAATGTATTTATTTATTTAGTTATCTGTGTAATTATTTTTCTACATGTATGTTCATTCATGTTTTGTTTTTTTATGTTGTTGTTCAGAAGAGTTTGTCCTTATTTATTGTGATTGTGTTTTTGGTTGTTAGCCCTGATGATGGAATAAAATATTCCGAAACGTTGGCAAACTAGTGTAATCCATTAATTGACCGATCCCGTGATCCATTTTCCTACTGTTACATTTGATTTATTTTTACACTTCAAAAAATTTTAAGAATAATTTGTACAATACGTACCTTCAGTAGAAGGGCATGAACTCCTGGAAAAGAGCTCCATTTCAATTGTGCCTGGAGCTTGTCAACTTTATCACGTGCGTCCGGACGATCTAAAGGTAAGCGACGCAATACACGACTAAGAAGACGTAGAGCCAAAAGAAATTCATGCTCATAATCAGATTCTAGAAGTGATACCGCCAACCAAAAAAGTTGAGCCAATATTGTCAATTTGTCATCTTGTGTTGCCGAATCTCCCAGAAGCTTCAAGGATTGTGCTGATCGAGAACGTGATAAATTGGTTGAATATTTCAAACTACAACCACCACGTGATTCAAGTTCTGATGATGCACGCCCTCGACTATCTGTAAACAAAGGAAAATTAAATAAACGCATCAGATAACACAAATTAAAGGTAACATATAAGGCGTTTAAGATGAATTCCACCTAACAGAGAGTTTATTTATTTAGTAAAAAAAAAAAAGTAAAAAACTATGTAACGTATGGGAGAGAAAATCATCTGCGCACACTTTCCTGAGTTCCAGAATCCCTTCCCAACAATTCAACTACAAATAGTTTAGAGGCGAAAAAAAGTTGAAATAATAAAATTTTAAAAAGCGCGAGATTAACATTTGAAAAACTAGACATTTTCGTTCCCGAGTTATAGAAAACTTATTTGCAACGGTAAACGAACTGCAGATTTGATTTTTCTGCATTGCTAACAAAATAGTAACTCACCCTCAGCTCTACTACCACTACAAGCAAAAGCAGAGCTCCAACAAAACGTGCACACACTAAAGCTACATTTATGTCCAGAAGCAAATCAAGGGGTCATCTCAGCATTTGCTCAATGGATCAGGGAAACTGGACAAAAACCCGATCGAGATGGGGATCATTAACCCGGAAGTCGTAGTACATTACTTTTTACAGGCATGTTAAGCCTTTTTTTAAAATTACACAATACAAATGTAAACTAACTCATTATACTATATCATTGTTTTGTTAAAATAAACATTTTTATTTTTGATGATCAGTTTAGTATCTAATTATAAAGAAACACATATGCAGCAGAAAATATTTTACCTTTAACTTAAATTTGTGTACCGATTTTCATTGTTTAATGTCATATGGCAATGCATTGTAAAGTAACGTACATGTATTGTATGTGTATTTCTTGTAATGAGCTGTTGTTACTGACACTTGATGAACATGATTTCTACGACATGTGTTGTAATTATAACTATCAATATTACATTAAAAAGTTCCCACCGTTAAGTCAGTTTTGACAAATATTACAGATTCTTAAATAGGCAAGGCGACGGTAAGATTCCAAGCTCAATGAAAATAGGCTTGCAGGGATCACGTGGATGGCATTTTTTCCGATTTCTTATTCCAATAATTTTCTTTTTTCAATCTAAATGTCTGGGTACTAAAATATGAGCTTCTACAGAATATTATGTCACATCTCAGGCGGGAATGTACATTTGCAAAATACACGCAACGAGCTGCATGAATGCTGACAGAATTTGAAAGAATTCTGAATGCGTAACATAATGAACTTAATTTAATGTTTAATTCTGATACATGTACATTCCATTTGAGGTTTGACTGAATTGACAGATCTAGAAATTTTGTTGCCTTAACATCGGCTTATTGCATATTGTTAATTTTCGATGGAGTATGCGATTGCCCATTTGAAATGCAAAAATGCATTGAAACCGTTTTTCCTTCGTTAACTATTAATTTTTTATTAAAAAACCAATTTGAAACTTCTGAAATCGTACTATTTATTGTTTCGTTTTTGTAAAGACCATTCGTGTCATCGTCAGATAGAACCGTTCTTCCATTTTTAATAGAAGAGGGTATATCGTTTACGAACAACAGAAAGGGGATAGGTCCTAGGATCGAACCTGTGTGACACCATGCTCAATTGACTAAGAATTGGAATAAGTAAATAATGTCCCTCGTGCCAGTACGGCATTTCTACTCTTTGAGATCGATGATTAAGGTACGAGGTTATCTAAACTAGGGCAATACCACAAATTCAATATGAAGGTAATTTTGAGAGCAAAATGCTATGGTCAATAACGTCAAAAGCTTTCGAAAGATCTAAAAATATTCCAATGGGTTCATTTTGGTCCATTAAAGAAGCAACATCTTTAAGAAAAGAAAAAAAATGGCAGTTTCCGTAGATTTTGATTTTCTAAAACCATGTTGCGAGTCTGAAGACGCTTCGTTTTTCCTGAAAAAAGTTTCCATTCGCGTATAGAAAATACTTTCTAATCTTTTTGAGAGAACTGACACAAGAGAAATTGGCCGGTAATTTTGAATTCATCTCAACCAGCAGAATATTTATTTTTTAGTGTATTGACTATTATGAGGATTTCATTGGAAGAAGTTTCGGAAATAGACATGGTGTCGAACTTTTTTTGGGAAGCGTGTGATGTTGAATTTTGTGCTTTTAGTCCCTTCGTGAGATCACCCGCAATTCTAGAAAAGTGTTGGTTGAAGTGATTCACAACCTTTTCTGGATTACAATCAATCAAAGCAATACTAACTACACATGCATCGACACATTTAAGGAAACGTGTGGAATGATACTTTGTTTTATTTACCTTTTCATGACTTTTGTTCTCTTAGATTAGTATGAAGAATACTATATAAGACAGAGGAAAAAACCTTCCCGAAAAGCAGACTTGCACAACGCCTGTATACGTGGGTATTCTGCACTGAGATCTAAAGGCTCCGCCGGCACGGTGGCCCAAATCCTTGTGGCCAGTTGGCATTTTCGCATTGAGGGTATTCTCATTAATGTTCGCATTGAGGGTCAGCTATTTTCTCGTCTCCCTGTTTATCTCATCTATTAATGATGAAGTAATTTGACAGTGAAGAGCCTTAAGGATCCGTTCTTGGCCCTCTACTGTTCATATTCAAGATTATGGACCTCTACAGAATACCGAGTCTGTGCCAAACATCCCGTCCAATGCAATTGCCGAAGGGCCATGACAACGGCAAGGGAATGTGCCGACTCAGTTACCCAAGCCGCTGTCCATTAATAAAGGACTCAAATTACGACGGCAGTCGACCAAAATTAGTTAATATAATTAATGGTGGTAGAATTTAGGACTTTAATTTTTTTAAATCGCATTTTGAAAACAAGGCATTTTGTAGCACTATAAAAATTAAGATTTAGTACTTTGTAGCATTTGTTTAGAACATTATTATTAAGAAAGTTCTCTTTGAGACCAAAAAGTACAATATTTTGATGCTTTTTAGATTTTCCCATTAAAATTAGGAAATAAGGGAAACTAATATTTCGTCATCTATGAACTTGAACAAAAATAAAAGCGTAAGAAGTAACCCGTGCGCCGTAGGGGTAGGACATTTTCCTTCTCCTTCATCATCATCATCATCATCATCATCATCATCATCATCATCATCCCCTCCATCTTCATGTGACCTCCGTACAGTGAACAGAGGAAGCAGAGATCTCTTGAGATGACAGGCTTTCAGGATCAGGTTTTTAAATTGTTCCAATTATTTTTATTTTGTTATGTCAGTTAAATCTTCATTATAAATTAATAAACACGACCAATCTCCAATTAAATGTTTTCAAACACGTAGAGCCCCTATTACACGAGGTGAAAATGCGAAATTTTGGCTGTATACGCAAATATGAAAAACTATCATAATTACACTTAAATAATAGTTTTTCTCTCTCTCCTGTCGAATTCGTTAGATAAGTAGGCAACAATGGCAACAGAGAACAATATTTAGGCTACCTTTTTGCAAAGTATGATTCATTTCCAAACAATTTGGAAACATTCAAATTTACCTCATGGACGTATATTCAAAAAGACAAAAAATATAGAAAAAGAAACATCTAATTCAACTCTCCCATACGTCATACACAGTTTCTACTGTTTTTTGACAAAATAAATAAACTTAATCACTCAAATTTTGATCTACACCACATCAGTATATTTACAATACTTGAACAAACATAAAAGTATGAGATTCACAAAAACAACAACACATTGCAACTGAAGTGCTTCAACAGATAAATTCAAAACCCAATATATATTTTAGTAATGAAACTGAAAATTTATACAGGGGTTGGACAAAATAATATGAACACCATACAATATACTTGTAGTATATCCTTTTACAAGTTGGTGCCACTGCGAACGTATAAACTCTGCGTCGCGGCTGCCATGCACAGTTGACGTGCCACGTTTTGAAGGTTATTCTGCAGTGTATTGTTACGATTCTAGGTGGTGAATAAGAACTCTGGTATTATTTTAACAAAAACGTTTATTTTGTTTCTTAACACAATCACTGAAAATACTTAATTTATGGACAGATAATCTTTACTTGATTATATATTTACACTGTTAACTTCTCTTACACTGTCGCACAGTCCTAAGCACTGACCACAGTTCGATGCACTGGCCACAGTCCACTGCACTGACCACAGTTCACGGCACCGGCCACGGTTCACGTCACTGAGCACAATCACTCCACTGCTATTCATCGCGATGCACACATTTCACAGCTCAGTTTCCACTTCAGACTTAAAACTGACTCGCGATCGCCGACCGCCGCGTATTTATACTCGGCGGGCGCCGTCGAGAATTTTCTAGACTTTGCGATACGCCCCGCGAACACTCTGGGACCATCTAGTTCAAGGGCCGCAGGCAGATGTCACAAACCGCGCACTTTTTCTTGATACTCCACAGCGGGGGGTGCGGGGAGAGGAGGTTTCTGTCTACGTCACAGCAGTGCAGTGCTGTCAACTTCAACGGCGGAAAACAGCGTAATAGCACAATTATTAGACTGAGGTAATAGCGTGTCTTGGACTAGATAGCAATGACAAGTAACGAAGAAGGTAGGCAGCACTGCAAACTGAGCCGTGACGTTCCGAGTGGAGCTGGTGTTTTCTACCGGGCCGCGCTGTGCCGGGCTGAGAGAGGACTAGGGGGCTCGGGTATCAAGAAAAAGTGTGAGCATAGTAGTTCGTGGTGGTGCCGACAGATGACGCAATATTCGTTACAGTATCATAGGCTTTGATCTGCGACGGTGAACGCAAACGATCAGTGAAATATGTGATCTCTCAGACTTCCAAAGAGGACAAATCGTTGCGTACGGTTAGCGGGAGCATCTGTGACATAAACAGCTGCAGTGTTCCACGATTTACGAACGAGAACATACACGGTAATGTCGGCATACACAAAAGGTAAAACAACATAGGCGAAGAGGAATAGTGTGCGAAGCAGAAGTTGACTGACAGAGACAGACGAACATTAAAATGGATTGTCGTCAGGCTACGTAAAATTACCGCGGCAAGAACTGCACAACTGAAGACTCACTTGAGTAAAACTGTTTTCACAAAAACAGTATGGCAGGAGCTTAACCAAGTTAATATTCATGGAAGTGCTGCATTTACAAAACTCCTTATAACGTACGTCAATGCAAAACTATGAAAGAAGTGGTGCCACGATCATAAAACCTGGACACTTGATGACTGGAAGAATGTGGTATGATCCGATGAACCGTTTACATTGTTTCCTACCAATGAACGGGTTAATAGAGAACACCAAAACAAGCCTATGATCCGGCCTGTCTCCTTCCTACAGTCGTGCATGGAGAGGTTCAGTTATGATTTGGGCAGCTATGTCGTGGTATTAAGCTGGTTCTATCATTACTCTCATTAGTCGGATTACAGGATTAATGGATATCTCCACATCCTCAACAATGAAGTGCTTACAATGACTTGCATTTTGATGCCAAACACTGCCTTATACCGAGATGGCAATGCACCCATAACACACAGCAAAAAGGAATTCAGGCGTGGTTTGTGGAGCATCAGAATATTATCAAACATCTTCCTTGGTCAGCACAATCGCCAGACCTTAACATAATTGAACCGTTATCGGACGATTTAGAGCAGAAAGTTAGGAGCAAATTTCCAGCTCCAACAGCGACAAAATGGAGCTGTTGTAATAGCAAATGGCGGCCCAACACATAAAAAAAAATTTTGTGTATGTCAAGTGTTCATTTTATCTTGTCATATATGACGAGAGAGAGAGGGAAAGAGAGAGAGAATATCTATAAAAATGATTAATGAAGTGAAAAGGCATACCTTTGTTATCAGCAGCCGTAGGGGATCCTGTGGCTTTTCGGGTACAATACGAGACAGAATAACTAGTACTACGGGTATGGCCAGCTGGACCCAGTTGTTGAAGTGGTCCACCGCCAACTCCATAGCCACAGCCTGGAGAACGTTTACTCCCAGTGACAGACAAACCCAGAAGTCCACCTGGAGGTTCTTTGTTATTGAGATTTGGAGTAGATTTAAATATTTCTTTCATGAAATCCAATGGTCGAAAGTCAGATTCTAGGGAATCAACAGCTGCCTCTAACGTCAGCAAAAGCTCCGTCACATATCCCTAAAATAGTGTCAATAATCAACAAATTTTAAAACATTGAAATAAATGAATTTTCATTGTAGTAAGCAATGCATCTTACTTGCATATCTTCTCCCTGTTCAGCTACTGTTTCCACTAGCCGTGACAAAATGTCTGATAACATTCGAGATGTGATTGGAACTCGCAAGGCTCTGAAAATCTAGAAATACACGGAATTGTTACATATGAATAGCCAATATTTAGTCATAAAACATACCATACGTTAACACTAATTTTACATATTTAAAAAGCAAAAATATCCAAGCTATTATAACGTTTCAAAAATGCTGATTTGATACATGACGCATGTAAAATCATGTTCATGTATAGAACAAAAAACATTTTCAGAAGTCCTCACAAATTCCAAAATTGAAATATTTTTTTATTAAGTACGTCAAGTCAAAATTTAGCTTCCTATATAGCATTTTTTTCTTTTCTACTCTCACTCATGATCTCATAACGTATTTCAGGATGTTACATTAATAAAAATTCAAATTAGAAAACACTTACTTCAAAGAAACTATTCAACTAAATTGCTCTGCAGTTGATATCCAAACTGTAAGTTGGAAAATAATGTACATGGTGCAAAGTGTTTATTATTTTTTTCAATAAAATATCCTGAAATTCTACATATCCATAAGGTATCCTTTGTCTGTCTGTAGTCACGGAAAAAATTAATGAAACTAGTGCTACAAAAGCACACACGTTCTAGAATTATTTATGTTTCACCCAAAACAGCGCAAAAACTACTCATATTTTCGAAAACTTTAACATGATCTTATCGGGAGATGTTTTCAATAGATTCCATTAAGGAAAATATTTCTATTTTCATTATTGAAATTGGAAGGAAGACGCCGAAAACTTATGCAATTTCTGAAAGTTCAGGAAGTTCAACGACAATGCAACCAACACGATTTCCTAAACTCATTATGTCCCAACGTTGAGTAAATTTAAAGCAACGTAAACAATGTAAACGCAATGTAACGCAAGCAATGTAGACGTAAATGTAAAGCAAACGTCCCAACGTAAGCGCAACATTTAATGAATATATTTTTTTTAGAAAAATGATTGTTATAAATTTGTTCTGTACCACTACTGCACTTAGAAGAAAAGCTATTTGACCATTTTTTGCACTTTCCCTTTATATCCGGGCGTAAATTTGGTTTCGCTGAATTTTGAAACTTGGAGATAACGTAATGGATTGTGTTAGCGATATTCAATTTTTTAATTTAATTATTACACGATACTTTTTTACTGTATATTACTAGACGAACTTCGCTTGAACCTTCTTTTATCATTTTAGAATATTTTTTTTTGTAGAGAAGTCCTTACGTAGCTTATAATTCATAATTTACAATAATGTTGCGTTTACGCAACGTTGAAATTAGTGAGTATATGGACCGAACTTTATTAAACAGATGCAATTGGAAAGTAATCGTCGAGTAACATACGTGTAACCACTGTTTCGTATTTCCGTTCCTGATATAATTATCTCATCATGGAGATAGTGTCTTATCCTGTATTGTTGCATCATTGCTCCAATGCGCACAATGCTCCAAGCGCAATTATTTATCTTCTACAAAAATTCTGCATTTCGGGAATGATAGACGAAAATAAAGGCCTCTATCAACTACCGAACTTATTTCAGTATTTGAGGAAGATGACCTTTTTATTGCAAATATGATTCATGCTGTGCACATTCCTCCTAAAGACAGATAAGTAAAATATAGATGATCTTCTGTAGGAGCATGAAGTAGAAGAAAAAAATTGATTGACCATGCAATAGTCAACTCATGGAAAGAGTATAATATTGCTTATGAAGATAAGATGTCACAACTTCAATTTCGCTCTTCCTTCGCCATGATTCTAATAAAATCTTAAGACTGTGCAAACGAAAGTGAAGCAATAATGAGTCAATGAAGACACAGGAGACTGAAAAATTCCATTTTAATGGACCCACAAACATCTCCCTACCTAAATAAGTACGTTATGATGATCTACGGATACCGACAGAGGTGGCTCACTGCATCGATGTCACTGCAGTGCCTCTCACCGTGAGGTCCTAGTGTTTGAGTCCCGACAATGACAGGATTTTCGACACTAGCTAGGTCGCGTTCAGACGCCGCCCGGAGAAAGATTCGTGGTGTCCGCTGCTCTCAGCGGTGATTTTCCTTGGTTTCTCCTATCAACACCAGGCAAATGCCAGCAGTACCCTAAAAAACGGGCCACGGACTGCTATCATTCCTTCCTCATTCTTGCCCTGTCTTGCACCCGTTACTTGCACACACTTACACTTACTTATACATTACCACACTTGCCGGGGGACCGGTCGGGATCTTAGCTAGTCCCCGCTAGTGGGAGATACCTGTTTAAAGAAAAACTCCGCAAGCCGACAGGTAGGTTGCCGTCGGATCTCGCCATCAGTGGATGGCGAGTGGATCCCAGTGGGAGAAAATTACCGCCACATCCCGCGATAAAAAAACATGAACTACATTTAGGAAGCTAATATATTTAGCAATTGACACGCCTGAAATCATTAATCAATCATGATTAACACGTGATCGGGAGAGACCAAAGCCAGAAGGAAGTGCAGGTTGTGCAAAAGCACTATAATTTACAAATGTAAAAAATGCAATGTTAATGTTCATCTCGATTCAAACCGTTTTCAGTTGTCTTGTGTCGACATGAATTGATATATCCTAATGTCTCAAAGTTGCGTATACGCAACATTTTGTTGTACATTGACTATTAGTTTCAAAAAATTGTCAATAAGTTTTTTATCTTTTCTGGTGTAATATAACATAATATTATTAAAAAAAATATTATTTCAATGCTTGGACCTTAATGGAGCGTCTTGCTCTATAAGGGAAAAAATTAAAGAAAAAATTTGGAGCCATATTTTTAAAAAACTTGACAATATTGAGCTTTATGTTTAGTGGCCTCAAAACATCCGCATCATATTCAAAAGGTTGCGACATCAGTGCGATCGATCGGGGAATATCAATTTTGGTAAAATTCCTGATTTTGGTGTAGCTGCTAGCGTTGTTGGCAGGCAGGCAGACGGACGGACGGACACACGGACATATTGCCGTCTATCGATTTTTCGGTATCAAGAACACACAAAACCTGGATTCTGAAATGTGTTAAAGGAAGTAATTTACTACAAAGTAATTTATTATAAGATTAATCCACTTTTTTGTTATCAGAGCCCGGCATTAAGAGTTTTTCTTTGGAAAAATTGAAATTTTCTCCCGCAGCATTACAATATTTTCTTTATACTGCGTAATCAGTGGGTGAAAAAGTAACTAGTGGTGCACAGACTTTCTCGTACTAGCTAGTTTCCTAATTTCTTTTGTCTGGGTTAGCTTTTCGGTCTTGCCCCATGCTCTTGCCAGTTGCCATCTATCGCCGCCCAAAATACATCTTTTTAAAAAAATTTCTCAATTCTTCGGTTTCATTGTTGAAGAGCCGAAATATTACTTTAAGAAAATTATCGAAGAATAAAACCTCATCAATATGGAAATTTTCTTTGAACCCATGTTTAAGAAAATGGGTAAGCGTTTCTCTAAATGCGAAATTTGAAGGTCTTTTTCACCTTTCACCACTGTTCCATAAATGCAACAATGTATTCAAATCGCTGGAAATATGCATATAAACGGCCAGAGAGAGATTTCAAAGAAAATATATTCGCTTAAATTAAAAAAAAAACAACAACAAAAGAATACAGAAAAATGGCTTTCATGTCATCAAAAACAATGCATTTAGTAATATCCACATAAAAAGTTTGAAGAACAAATCTGGAGCCGTTATTGAGAAATCGGAACTTGGGCTCATTTTCACAGAAAAGTTTCGAGTTTTCAAAAAAACTGTATAAGACATCATTCAAAGCACATGTACTAAAAAATACAATATGTCGCCCCGTAATGTAAATATTAACGACGTGAGAGACTAGTAAAAAATCGCATTTTCGTTATTTTAAAATACAAAAGGAGAGAGAAAGAGAGAGAGAGAAAGAGAGAGAGAGAAAGAGAGAGAGAGAAAGAGAGAGAGAGAGAAAGAGAGAGAGAAAGAGAGAGAGAAAGAGAGAGAGAAAGAGAGAGAGAGAAAGAGAGAGAGAGAAGAATTATTGTATTTTTTAGTATATGTGCTTTTTTGTATCTTCAATTTACAGTACATTTAGCACTATAAGAGCCGCTTTTGAGAAATTGTTTTTATTATTTTTTAATACGCAATACTGCACGAAAACTACCTAAATTTTTAAGAAAATGTGCATAACATTAATGAAAAAACCAATGGTGAAGAACAAATTTCATTTGAAGGAAAAATCTCTTCAATTTTGTAATTGTATGATAATTTAGAGTTAACAGTGAAAATCGGATCTATGCTACTTATTATACTTGGGTTTTTCTAACGAGGCATTTAAGGAGAGTCCCTACAAGTCGCTTGATCTGCAGCACTGCTGAATAGGTCGTAATCATGTGACATCTCGCGGCAGGACCGAGAAAGATGCAAAAAGTCGTGCTATATTTCATCTTGGAGATACTACCCTCAGATGCCACGTTAGAAAAACCCAAGTACAGTGTATTTTACTCTATTCTTACAAGAAATTTAAAGAAAACATTTAGAGCCGTTTTTGAGAAAAGTTTGAAAATGTCCCATGGGTTTCATTAATGTCCCCCCTCCCAAATTAAAGAAAGTTATTCAAAATCCCAGAGCAGTATATACGTACGTATACGAGAAAGTAAAAATGAAATGACAATCCAAACTCGAGAAGGAAATAACACAGGTCTGAAAAAAAGTTTTTAGGTGCACGGGATATTTTGGGCGAATTATATGTGTTAAAGATCACAGATTCTAAAAACGACTTCCAGAACATTCCATCACGTACAGATTTTTTGCAAAATAAAAACAAATACTCAATAAAAGCATTTATTTTTTACAATGAACGAAATATATTTATTTTATTACAAGCAGTCAAAAAATTGTTTCCTTTATTGATACGTTATTTAAGGTCTCCTCTTTTTACTTGTAAAACTTTTTCTTTGATGCTTATCCGAACTCATTTCCGGTTTCCTTCTTTGATTTCTCGAGTGAGCATCAAGCAGTAATAAGTTAACAAACTGACATCCCATTTTCGTTGGAATCGTTTCTCAAAATTACGGACATCCTGGTGAAATGTTTCACCCAGTTCTTCACTATAAGCTCCCAAGCTTTCAGGCAATATGGAAGTGTAAGAAATGAACATTTATGCTCATCTTGCATCCTTGAGCTGCATACGCTGCCAGCATGCGTTGTACAATGGTTTTGTAGTCAAGGTCCCCAAACCTTGTGTACTACATTCTTGAAAGAGTCCTACGCCTTGGCTCGAAATTGGCTTCAGACAATTTCGGGGACTTGTAACACCAATATCTGAAACAATCCCTATCTCTTTGCAGTCATTTGACAAAATGTTTTACAAGCCCGAATTTAATATTAAGAGGTGAGAGTGAGAGTGAGAGTGAGAGAGAGAGAGAGAGAGAGAGAGAGAGAGAGAGAGAGTGTGTGTGTTAGTGTAGAGTTATTCTGGGGAAACAAGGTCGTATTGATGACGTTTTTCTCGACGGGAGTTAAACTGTCTAGAGGCAGAGCAACTGGACAAAATAACCCATAAACAAAGAAAGCAAGAATATTTTGTATAACCTCCCTGCTGGCCCAACATGGTTAGTATTTTGAAATCTCCACAAATCTCCACATTGATACTCTTGATATTTGATTTTCTCAAGAATCATAGCCAAGACATTATACTTTCTTTCATATGAACCGAGTATTCAATAAGATATGCAAATCTATTTTCATTACGCAGCAAGACTGCTTTGAGGCTAGTTTTGGACGAACCTATGAATGTGCGCCATTCTGATTAATCGTATTCTTCTTGAGCTCATGAAAAATATTACAAGAAACCAGATTTCCTTCTTTGGGGGAAAACTGAGTAAATTCTCTCGCGATGACTGTACCACGAACATGAGGTATCAGATGATAGGTTTTTGTTTTTTAGCCTTGATCCTTGTAATTCGGCTGTATGTTTTGAAAGATCTAATTCTCTTACTAGGTCGTTGTACTCACTCAGAGAAAAAAGTTGAGATCCTTCGTCAACATAAACATCTGAACTCTATTCGTTCTGGTAAGCTAATGCGTCTGATATCTCTGACTCATTCAGGATGTCATGTGCGTTGTTGGTATTTCAGAATCACGGGACACTGGACGAATAACTGAGTCAAGGTTACAATACGATATTTTGTTTTTACCCTTAAACAACAAACGAAGATCCTCCTCGCATTTTTTACGCACCTTATGCGGAGCCCATGTTTTGTCTTGATCTCCAAGTTTCAATTTGAAATAGGCAAAATAAACATTCTTCACAAACTCACTTATGTTTCTTTGTTGACGATTTACTAGGCTCTGTCAGGAGAAATTATACAACCTCTGCAAGTCATATTTCAGAAATAAAATAATAGTATCGTTTGAATGTTGAATATCTACCGAGTGTGGTGTAAGATTGAACTTAATTTGCTTATTGAAACATGATCTAATCCAAAAACAGATTTATATTTATTCCTAGTACCTCAGATAACAAATTTAAACATGCTCATATTACTCACTATCAACTTTTAACCCGTTTCACACGATCATGCGACCTTCCTGTTAATGCTAAAATTACTTTATCCACCACCCCTTACCACTACTCCTCTTCAACCATTAACATTTAAAAAAAAATTATTGCTAGGTTCAGCTATAATTGATACCATTAAAGTGAGAAGACTTAGTTTTAAACCCACTTTTAAATAAAAAACAGAATACTATATTTTAGGCCCACTACCCCGTATTCCCGACTTCCCCGTATTGTTGATCTCGGCAGGCTCTAAATCCTGTTTTACACATTCATTTTTTTCATCATTTTTCTGTACAGAAAGTGGATGGAAAAATGACGTTCGTTACTACGCGTTATGTTTCGGGGTCAAAACTGGATGAAAGTGATTCCAGCATTTTACACGGTCATTACTACTCTGTACGTAATCCAGATGAAAATACTTCCTCCGGACGCCACAAATCACTGTTCCTCTGAATCCTGTTCCTTAGTCTTAACTTTTTCATTTATATCTGCATCAAGTTTTTTGATAATTCTCGAGCACCTATTTTTCACACCACGGTTTGGTAAGGTTTGGTGAACAGCTTTTAACATTGCTATAAAAGCTTCAAAACCATCTGTGAATTCTCTGGCAATTGTTACAGTACAGTTATTACCCTTCGTTCTGTCAAAGAAACTTTGGAGTTGAAGCAAATTTAGTGGGTAGTGAACATTGGAAGATTCTAAGATAGTTTTAGTATTGGACCATGACTGATCGTCAACATTTTCAGAAGAGGTTTTTGCTTTTTTCTTAATTTTGGAGGGTTGTTTCTTGTTTCCTTTATTTTCAGTAGTTCTATCATCCATGTCAGAGTTTTCCGAGTCAGTATCTGGGAGTTCATTCTCGCTATCTGATTGGTTGCTAATCAGTTCTGTATTCGAGCTTACAGTAGATAATGGTCTCTTTAATCTGACGGGGTTGCACGAAAGGTCAACGTCCATTGAGTTTTCTTTTGAAGTAACTTGGTTGCTCGCGGCCGGCGCAAGAGTAGGGGTGGTAGGCAGAGGGGGGAAGCTGTCAAGGGCAAGGTTAAGGCTAGAACTTTGGTTTACCTTATCGCTTTCAGGCAGCATACATTCGAATGCTTTGGGAGAAGCATTATTAGAATTATCAAAAATCTCATTAGTTGATTCTGTAATATCTACTTCTGTAGGTAGAGGTAGGGTATTAGTTAATTGGGAGTTACATGGATTTGGGCAGTTTTTAGCTATGTGACCTTGATTTTTACACAAAAACAAATTGGAACATCAGGGGTTACATATATCCAATGGGGGACATTATCTATAAACACCTGAAATGATTCAGGTAATTTACGTTCATCGTCTGGTGACACAAATGTTTGGCGACGAAAACTGAGAATGTGACTCAAGTTTGGGTTATTAAATCCAGCACGAAGGAAGGTTAACGGTACTACAGTTTTGACACCGAATGTTAATAATTTTTCTTCAATCACTTCATGTGGAATACTTGGGCACACATTTGAAAGGATAATTCTTTTGTTCCTAGATATAAGTGGTCTTATGGGGAAAACTTGATTAGACACAACAATGTTCTTATAGTTGTACACTAGGTCATCTGCGATTTCCTTGCTGGATAGGTACACACACAGTCTGTTGTTCGAAATTTTAGAAGCAAACTTAATATGAGAGGGATTAACTTTAGTTGATAACTTTTCAATAAATTCTACTATTGGTGCACTATTTGCCGAGTCTATGATTACAGCATTTTCCTTCTTGGGAAACAGAGATTGCACAGTAACTTTGACATAATTAATTATGGTAGTCTTACTGTTCTGGTCTCCTGAAGATTGATGATCTTGAGAGGGCTCCATATTGGTCACGAGAAAAAGAAAAAACACAAACTTTTCACTTAGTTAACCAATATCACTTCACGTAATAACTCCACTTCTACCACGTTTTACATAATACTGACAAACACCGAGTCAGTAAACGTACGCAAAACGTGATTTCACCTGGAGCGGACGGAGCGTCTGACCACCTCGGCGGCCAGGACGCGACTGAACGCCCAAGTTTGTTTATAGGAAGTGTGCGAGAAAGAGCGCTTTCGGCTGTCTCTGGAAAATTCCATTAAAATGACTTGAGAAACGCGTAATCTGATTGGTGTAAAATCATGTACGGCGTAGTAACTTTCGCCCCGTAACGTCACGCCTTCTAAACATTCAGCAGAAAGTTCTAGAACATTCGTAGAAGAGTCGTGCAGGTCAGAAGTGTGTGGGCGCTAGGGTAGCGCGAATTAGCGCAATAAAAGCGCAGAGGTGTTATGAACACACCGAGTGTTAGGTAGATGAAAAGGAACTTTATTCAATTTTGTTATTCTTTTTTATCTCTGCTCGTTTACGCCCGCACCAATTGTCGCAAGTTACGCGACTACGATAATTTGTGAAGTCGGTGATAATTCTCCCGACGAGTATCGTGTTTTATTCTGACGCTCGGACTTATAAACTGTCGTCACCGCTAACGTCGTCACCGCTGCCGCAGACGTGGTTTTGCTCTCCTGAATGGGCGCTGGCTACGCGAAGAAACCCTTCTCCGTCACCCAAGGGACGTGCTACCCTGAAGAAAAGGAGCCCAGCTATTTTGCTTGTTTGGAGGCCGTTCATCCCAGCGAGTTCCTCTGCCGCACAGGGTGATTTTAGTTATTTGTCGAGCTCCGGCAAACAAAACGAACATTTATCACGCCCTTCAGGCTTACCTGGACTATATTCAATATTCAGCAGATACTGGCTGCGCATTGGCCCCTTTCTTGTAATTTTGTAAGCGCATCTCTGTTTAAATTTTCCTTTATTTGTTCCAAGCAATAATCGTAAGATTTAATTGTATTAGTTTTAAGACTGCATGATAAAAAGCAAGGGTTTGAAACTGAACTCAGGTAATTATAACAAATTATTTCTACTAATTTTTCTATTTTTTTAAAATTTCTCATTAAATGTATTTCTTCTTTAAATTTTCTTTCAATTGACCTCTATCACGTAGCCACGTCCATCCACCACCTAAATTCCAGGCTCTACTCGCCTCCTGAGCTAGCCGGCAACACGAGCCCAGGTAGGTGCGACCAACCGTCGGAGTTACAATACAGACATACATATATTTTTTAAAATTTGTTGCATCTACTTTGCAACGCGTCTCCAAGCCCCTTGGGGGGCGTTGAGCGCTTTGCGCTTCTCGGAGTAATCCTCCCATTACAAACAGCGCTTGTTAATATTGTCTGTCGCGTCTCGTCGCAGTCGGTTGTGAAGAGGACCGCCAGGTAGCATCTCCGCGTACGTGCCTCCTACCGCGCGCTCCTGCGTCACTACCCAGAGGCCAGAATTAGGAAGGAATAAGGATAGGGGTAGGGTTTAGGACACTTCACAGGGGTTGGACTAGCCCTTGTGAAGCAGCCGAACTCGTTTTGTTGGAACAAATTTCATAAGAGATTCGACGGGAATCGAAACCGGACTTTGGTGTGAACGACGGGAATCGAAACCGGACAGTGGTGAAAGGCTAGCGACTTCGCTTTGTGCCACGAGCGTGTTGGCCAGGGAAGATGTTTGATGATACTCTGATGCACCGAAAACCACACCTGAACCTTCTTTGCTGTGTATATTTTGGAACAAATTTCATAAGAGATTCGACGGGAATCGAACCCGGATCTCAGTGGTGAAAGGCTTGCGACTTTGCAATGAGCCACGAGTACAGCTTAACTTTATTTGAACTGCAATTGGGTATGACCTGGTGGCAAATAACAATAATTACAATAATAATAGAAATAATAATAATAATAATAATAATAATAATAATAATAATAATAATAATTATAATAATAATAGGGTTCAGTACAAGACGAGGATGCAATAATCATACTATCAATATTAAATATAATAACAAT
Organism: Teleogryllus occipitalis; assembly: GCA_011170035.1. Classification (NCBI taxonomy): domain Eukaryota; kingdom Metazoa; phylum Arthropoda; class Insecta; order Orthoptera; family Gryllidae; genus Teleogryllus; species Teleogryllus occipitalis. Next base: position 149,979 of record BLKR01000282.1, read on the forward strand.
TATTTCAACTGTCATGATATCCAATAATTATGTTGGTGATACTAAAATTTAATACTAGCTACATAAATATTGGCTAAATTAGATTTTTTAATTCATTGATCGCGTTCACTACACTTCACTGCACTGCACTGCACTGCACTGCACTGCACTGCACTGCACTGCACTGCACTACACTGTTTTGCTTTGAATTACACTGACCAGCACTTCACAGCACTTACTCATTTAATATCTATTAGTCTCATCTTGTTCTAACTTATTTCTAAAACTTCGGACACTTAGAGGAAAAGCTTTGAAAATTGCTGCGGGTAAAATGTTCCAATCTCTAATTGCTGTAACAAAGGGAAAATTTCCCAAGATCTGAATTTTGTTTTCTTGTTCGAATTTTGTGGGTGTGATCGCTTCGGCCGAAATAATTTGGTTTTTCTAGTCTCACCTGAATTTCCTTCCAAGCTGGTTGACATACGTACGATTTATAAAGAGCGCAAAGCCTCGCCCTTATTCTTCTCGTTTCTAGAGGTCCTCATAACATTTTTATTGCGTTAGTTCTACAGGTAAACTTATTCGCTTTCCTCTGTATTCTATCTACATTTTTCCCGTGCGATTTTCTGTATGGATTTCAACATGCCACTCCGTATTCCATGAGAGAGCGAACCAGCAAAAGATATGCTAATTCTTTGGAGTTTGCAGAACTTTTCTTTAGAATTCGCATTACAAAATGCAAGGACTTCCACGTTTCTCTTACTACCTGATTTATATGCTTCACCCACCCTAATTTACTATCTAGATGAATGCCTAAATACTTGCAAGATGAGACTCGGGATGATGACCTCACCTAAACGATAGTCTGGTTCCTCATAATTTCGTCACCGCCCGAACGCTGTTTTGCTTTTCGATCCGTTTATTCCCATATTATTTTTTTCAGCCCAATCACATACATGTTCTAAATCCTGTTGTAATACTTTTAGTCTGCGCTACCTTTGATTTTTCGGTATATAACACAATCGTCTGCAAATAAACGTACCTTTGATTGTATGTTAACATGGAGATCATTTATGTACGCTAAGAAAAGTAATGGTCCTAAAACACTTCCCTGTGGAACCCCTGAAGTAACAATACCTGTATTCGAAAACTGAGTGCCAATTCGAACTTTTGTTTCCTGTCTCTAAGATTCGCTTACCCACTTCACAACTTTAGCATCAACTCCTGAAGTTAATAATTTCCTGATGAATAGATTATGCGGTACTACGTCGAATGTTTTCGCAAAGTCGATTACGATTGCATCCACCCTCCCACCCGCGTCAATTTCGTCAGCTAGATCTTGAAAAAGAGAAACAATTTGGCTTTCGCACGAATATTCACTTCTAAATCCATGCTGTCCGTGAAAAATCTAGTCCACTTTTTCCCATTCGCGGCGAATGTACCCGGCTATTAAATGCTCCATTATTTTGCATATTACTGATGTGAGAGATACTGGTCTATAATTACATACTTTCGTTTTATAACCATTTTTGAAAATTACGACCACTACAGCTTTCTTCAAATCGTATGGTAAACTTTCATTATTAATAGAAACATTGAATAATCTTAACAAATAGGGCAATACTGCCTCCCCGCCGAGTTTAATAAAATCTGTCGATATGCCGTCTGGCCCGCGTGATTCGCCGTTTTCCAGTGATTTAATACGTTTGCGGAGTTCCCATGCAAGAAGCTTGAACTGGTTTTCTATTGGAAAATAATGAACTTGCTCCTGCGCCCGTTTTGGTTTGAATACCGATACAAAATACGCGTTGAATGCATTTGCTTTCGCTTGGTCGTCGTGCAGTGGCGCGTTATCTGCGACTCTAATTTCCTGAATTTCTTCCTTATTCCCCCGGCGTCTGGGGACATATTTGTAAAAGCCTGACCAATTATTTCTCCCTGTCTCCAAAATATTTCTTAAAAATAATTTAAGTGCAATTTTCTTTTTTTGCTAATTCCCTGCAGTATTTTTTAAAAGTTATCACGTCAGCAATGCTGCGATGTCTCCTATTAAATGCTAGTCTAACTTTTCTTTTTAAACGCCGTATTGCCCCGTTAAAATATTCAGGATCAGGATTACTTTTTAGTATTTTGCAAGGAATAAACGTATCTATAGCGGGTTCTACGATTGTTTTAAAAGCTCCCCATTGTTTCTCCATACCTCCTTCTGTTCTTAGAAAGTGGTCGTATTTTCCTCTTAAGAAACTACGTAATCCTTTGACGTTAGCTTCTCTATATTTCCTGACTATCGTTCCTTTCGCCTTAGGATGCGTAATTACATTTTCTTGTACTTCTACCATCACTGCTTTGTGGTCGCTAATTCCCTGAAAGACGTCGCAAGAAAGGAACATTTCTGCAGGGTAAACTAGGAAAATGTCCAAAATTGCGCTCTGCCGCGTGGGTTAATCGATTACCTGCGTTAATCTCTGCTCCCATACCAGTCAACTGACGCGCTTTTGAATTTTCCTGTCGCATACCTCTCCTTTCCAATTAGCGTCGGGAAGGTTTAAGTCACCAGCGACAAGAATAGAACGGCCGTTTCTTGTTTTCCAGCCTGTCATCGATTTCATCTAAAATTTCATAACCGTCGTTAGGCGGCCCGTAACAAGCAATAATTTCCACGGAATTACCTAGTACGTCAATTTCCATTCCTAAAATTTCAGAGTTGTTACGAAACCAACTATTCCTAACTATTAACGAGGTCTTGACTAGCATAACTTCGTCTTATGTAGGTCATAGGTAGTTACTAGGATAACTTCTGTCTTATGTTCGGCAAGTTGCAATCTGCGGAATGCAGCCAAAGGCCGACAATGGCAATGGCTTCATTGCAGATATACGCTATTTCTTCTACAAATTTTGTGACGAGGACGGCAATGTCGTCTGCGAAGTCTATCATCTTGGTTCCTTGTAGGAGTGGGAGCTCACGAGTCTCATCACACACGATATTCCACAGCACTTTTTGTGTGTCCGTCCATTGTCAACACTATACTGCGGTTTTTACAGAGCTGCGTTTGAAGTGAATCAGTCGGTGTCATCCAATCGGAAGGCTGACAGCCACCATTATGACGTCACTGTAGTGACGTGTAAGGTCCGGATTGGACGGCACCGTAACAGCTGATCAAATGTCAAACGCGGCTCTGTAAAAACAGCAGTATAGCACCTAAACTGTTCAGCCGATTTCTCCAAAATTGGTATTCCTCAATCAATCTGGCTGATGAGGCGGACCCTTGAATTTGAAATGGATATTTGAGTTTATATGAGGCCTCTGAGACATTTTTAAAAATGTTCAAAGAAAGGGTCCAAATTTTTCATGAAATTTTGTTGTTGGATAGGAGGGCGTTTAAGAGAACGGTGAAGATGTCATTTTCATTGACATATACAATTTTTCGAAAATTGCAAAAGTGCATGATTTCCACGTATTCCTACAACTAAAATATTAAAGGACGCTTTCGATTGATTGGTTGATTAGTGATTCCGGGCGCGTCAACAGCTAAGGCCATTAGTCCCGTAAATGTAGTGCATTTTTCCTTGGGAGGTGGCAGTGATCTCCCGCTGGATGGTGAGATCCGGCGCCGACCTACCGTCGGATAGTGGAGTTTTCCCCAACCAGGTATCTCTCACCAGAGGGATCGCCCCAGCCAGGACAAGCTCTAAGCTCTCCATCGGTCTCCCGGCATTTGTGGTAGTACTGTAGTGGATGTAAGTTTAAGTGCAAGTAAGGGGTGAAGATAAGACAAGGAAGACGAAGGAAAGATCGCGCTCGATCCATGGTCCGTTTGTTAGGGTACTGCTCTGGCACTCGCCTGGTATTGATCGGGGAAACTACGGAATACTACTGATAAGAACAGTCAGCTGCTAGAATCCTCCTCCCAACAGCGTCTGAATTCGACCTATCTAGCTGGCTAGTGTCGAAAATCCTGCCACCGCCGGGACCCGAACCTAGGACTATCCGTTCAGAGACAATATAGTGACATCAGATGATCCCCTGAGCCACCTCGAGAGGTGGACGCTTACGAGAATGGTCCAAGTATCAGTTTCGTTGAAATCCTTGGTTTTTTAAATATTGAAGATAGAGTTTTTATTCCTTAATGGAATCTGTATTTGCAGATACATTTTAAAATAAGGTCATGTACAATTTTTCGAAAATTTGAGTAGTTTTCGCGTAATTGTGCGTGGAATATAGGTATTTTTAACCTTTTTTTTCCTCAGAAACGGCACCAAATTTTTTTGAGTAACTTTAGACCTTGGATACCATAGGACACTTAAAAGAATGATGGAGATCTCATTTTCGTTGAAATCCCTGATTTTTCGAAAACTGCAAACATTCGAACTTTTTTCGCCGTCTTCCTACAACTACAATTACGAAGACTTTTTTTTTTGCTTAATGAATCATGTGAATGGATGTGTTAATCAGAAACAGATCTTGTGATTATATCGTGTTCAATTTTTCGAAAATATGAATATTTTTGGCGTAATTATGCGTCAAACCTACGCAATTTTTAAATTTTAAACAATTATTTTCTCAAAAACGGCTTCATATTTTATCTGTGATTTCTTTCACGTATGTAGAAAAGCAAAGAAAATGGTTTTGGTCCCATTTTTGGCGCACACTTTTTTTTCTTCGAAAATTGCGGGCGGGGGGGGGGGGTCGAAAGGGTAAATTCGAATTTCCCGCGCTTCGTTTGAGGCGGTGTCAGTATGAAAGTAATTTGAGAAGTGCTTGGGAGCAGTTGAATGTAGTGAGAATCCCTTCTCATTGTTTAACTTATCATTAATTAACCAAATAAATCAACTTAATATTACAAATGGTAGAATGTTAGTAATTTAATTAATTTATTAGTATTAGAGTTATTTATTTATCAGCAGTGTATTAAGATTATCTTTCATACAAGCTGGGAAGTGCAGTTCTGAGTCCCATGAGGATTTCCATGCAAATGCAAGTTTTTATTTAAGCTTATTAGAGCTTCTAAGTTTGTAATTATATTTCTTGGCAAGCTAATTTTAAAAATGCAAACTGTTACCATGCATGTTTGCATGTTCTCCTAAACCAAATGACATATGAGTGGTTACATTATAATTCTAACATAAAAATAATATTTTGGAAAACTGTTAATTTAAAAAAATGTCCAAACATGTATTCAAATAAAGAGTACCCCCAGATAAGTTGGTAAAAAGTTCCCCCAAACCAAATGACGTATGAGTGGTTACATTACAATTCTAACATAAAAATAGTATTTTGGAAAGGTTTCTTAGCCCCCGTCCCACCACCCACACCCCTCTACAGCCAAAAACGTGTTTCTTTAATTTTATTTTTTTTCGGTAACTTGACACTATTTTATCTGACTGAAAAAATATGATAAATAAAAATACAATTTATACTATCAGAAAAATATTTTATGATTTTCAGACCCAAATTCAAACACAAAAAAAATGTTTGAAAAAAATAACAAAAAATATTACAGTCACAGTAATTAAACTATCGTCTTTCCTTAGCAAAGGATTAGAAAGATAGCTTAAGCAAAATATACTTATGCAAAGGATTAGAAAGATTAAAAAAATGATAATTTGTAATTAAATTCCAAAACCAAAATATTACTGGGTGCTACAACAATGTATACAAATGTATAATAGACACTAAAATAAAAGCACAGAATTGTTGCAATCATTTTCAAAGTGTATTTAAAGTCAAGGTGATTTAAAGGTAGGAAAATTGTTTTTATTTTTTTAACTGCAGCCCAGTGCTCGAAAAAATCTGAAAAAATTTCACCACAATTAATGTTTGAGATTTTTTTCGAGCCAGTTCCACGATTCTAAGACAAATTAAAAATTATTCTTTGCTATTATTTTCAAAAATATTTTTTTGTTTGAATTTGAGTCTGAGAAAATATCAAAAAATATTTTTCTGATAGTATAAATTGTTTTCTTATTTATGATATTTTTTCAGTCAGGTAAAATAGTGTCAAGTTACCAAAAAAAATTAAAATTAAAGAAACACGTTTGTGGCTGTAGAGGGGTGTGGGTGGTGGGACGGGGGCTAAGAAACCTTTCCGAAATATTATTTTTATGTTAGAATTGTAATGTAACCACTCATACGTCATTAGGTTTGGGGGAACTTTTAACCATCTTACCTGGGTGTACTCTTTATTTGTAATACACGTTTGGACATTTTTTAAATTAACAGTTAAAATTTTATGACGTTCTGTAACTAACCCATAAACAAGTTGAATTCTGAATACAGAAAGAAATAAGCATTTTTTTTGTTTGTCTGTTTTTTGGCCAAGAATTGATAAGAAAATATTCGTCAAAAGACAATGCCAAATGAAACGTCCATTGTTGTTTTGACTACATTGCACTGGCTGTAATCAAGGCAAACTTGAGTGAAATTATTTGCTTTTCTGTATAGTGTGCTGTAAATACTATAACGGTTAAATTTATTCCTGTTTGTTTCATTTGTAAAAGTAAGAAATGATTGCTCCTCCTGACTATCGATATGAATGCAGATATGTATCACAAGCGCTTTGTTTGAACTGGATGTTCTCCAGTAATAGCCAAGGTGTTAGTAGTGAAGAACTTGCAATATTTCAGTATTACCCCATTTCCAATTATGCAAGAAAGTACGTGCTGTTGTAACACCACTAGTTTCTTTTAATTATTTCAAATAATGTAAAGTATGCTTATAAAAATGGCACAGGTCCTATTGTTGTTGAACTCACAGTATTTTAGAAAATTGCAAATGTTTAAAGTTTTTTCGGGATCTTCAAATACAATATTGATGGACGTTTTTTCCTCAATAAAATTCCTTCCTCAAAATTATATCTTGAAATAATGTATGGCAATATAAAGTTGTTTGAAAATGTGAGAATTGTTTGAGTAACAATCACAAAAAATGAGAGAAAGTAGGTGCTGTGGTAACACACTAACTTTTTAATAAAATTCATTAAAATTGTGTATTTAATTATTTTGTCTTTTGTATTTTGCTCATGGTCCTAATCACAAGTGAAACTACCAACAAACTGTGCTCAGAGCACACTCTGACGATACTGCTGAGAACAAGCAATGTCAACAATTCCGATCCTTGACAGACATGTGTAGATTTCACATGCAGACACGACTGACGAGACTGGAATGACAGCCATCGAGAATTATTTTTTTCAGAACTAAACATTATCCCCTACCTGAAGTGAACGACCAGCATAATGACGTGAAGAACAGGATAAACCCAACTGAAGAGCAGTTTGAGCCCATCGTTCACTGATAAGAGCATGTGGAAGAGAATCACGGAATACACGCAAAACATGTTGTAAGAATATATCTAGCTGCTCAGCACTGCGAACTGACCACACTTTAGCTGTAATGTCTTCATAATTCCACAAAGGTTGATTAGGCCTACAAAACATACAATTAAAAAAAAATATTGTAAGAATAAAAATATAATTAATTACACAAGTTATTTTATATATAATTAATAAAAGAAAAGCTTTCATACCTTGATGCAAGAAACTCAATCAAAGATTTGATAACATCTTGAACTGGCATGTTTGGTCCAGGTTTGGGACCTGACCAACCTACGTGTTCATCTGGAGTAACAATAACTGGTGGAATAACATTACTGACATCTAAAATAAAATTGGATTAATGATAGACATGATGCTCTCTAATCCGCAAGAAACATTCTTAAACTTTAAAAATATCTCACCTGTTCCTAAACAAACACCCTGAAGAGACATTGCAGCAGGATTTGGTACTGGACCTTGTAAGTAACTGTCAAATTCTAGATTTGGTTCTGTAAGAGTTTAATAATACCAATTCATTACTATGTTATAAAGAAAGCTATTAATGAACAATTCTGAATTGAAAGTCAAAGGACTACTTTAAAATTAGTTACCTGTAAAAACATGAATTAGGACTGGCAATACTGGAGTTGGTAATCCCATACCTAAATGATTAGTTTTACAATTCAAGAGTATACGTGCCACAGTTAAGTGGTCCCCATGATCAGCTAAGACAATCAATAAATTCAGAAGAAGCTGTTTACAATGCTCATGAACTAAAGGGCGGCTATGGTCCAAACCCAAAAATAATATATGAAGCATGGCAGGTACATGAATAGACCAATCAAGATCTGCTCCATCAACCACAACATCCACTAACAACATAACAGCTACATTACATCTGCAACATTCAACAAAATACGAATTAATTAATTATTAACTTGAATATACTGAGATAGTTTTCATTTGTCTGCTAGGAAAGAGTTATTTAGGAAAGAATGATGTATCAATAATAATAGTATTAATAATACGTCACATATACAATTTCAATTGTGGACGACAAATCAACTATGATGTATGTGGGGGGGAGTATAATTGTGAATGTCTTAAGTTCCAGAATCCCGACACACTCTTTTACTACACACTATTTAGAAAAAAGGTAGAAAGGAGCATTTTAAGATTTCATAAATGTTCGCTATGTAATATAACTGCTGTGAAGTTTTAACATTTTCAAAACATTCTCAAAAATGGCTCCACATAATTATGAACTTTTGCAATCAAAATTTGTTTGATTTTTTCTTCAGATAGAATATTGAAGATAAAATTTTTCCCTTAATTAAATATATTCTTCAAATGCAGGTCACGTATAATTTTATGAAAATACAAGCAGTTTTCACATTATTCTGCGTGAAATATGGGCATAACAATTATTTTCTTGGAGAACTGTATTTTCAAAAATTGCAAAAATTAACATTACAGAAGTACAATATTGATAATTTTCCCTCAGTGCAATCTATTCTAAAAAATATATCTTAATAAAAAGTAATTACTAATTTTTTTAAAAGATGCCGTTTTTGCGTAATTTCTGCTTGAAGTTAATGTAATTTATAAAAAAAATCTCAAATACGGCTCCAAATTTTCCAAGGGAGTTAGGATGCAATTATTTTTTTAATTTGGAATCAGAATTATTTCTCAAAATATTTTACTTCATTTCAACAGGAGGGGTTTGATTCGATTTTACTTGGCTACATCTTTTGTGAATACATAGAATTGAGAGAGTGAAAAAAAGGGTACTGTATCAAACTATTCTTTAGAAAGTGACGATTCAAGCTGCAACAAAGTTCAAAAACCACACAACATTTTCTACTGGAATCGAAGACTGAAGACAAAAAATTGAGGAACTTGGAAACATTAAGTGGGACATGGTGTGTTTCTTGAACCTGAAATTACTCACTGTGTAAATTATTAAACAAGAAAATAAATATTCAAATAAATGTAGTGTCATAGATTCTTTTATAAAATGCATCACATACCTATGAAAACTGCTTATGGGTTGAGAGCTATCAGGTAAATATTCTGTGAGGGGAGCAAAATATCCTCCATACTCAGGCATAGGCAGTGGATGTGGCTGAGGAATATCAAATTTCTCAGTTGGAGCAGTGCGCAAACAAAATCCATCCTCAGTTGGAGGAATCTGCAAATTTAATGCAATACTTTTATAAATCTAATAGAAAGAAATGATGGGAACAAAATAATGGAAGAATTCTTATAAAATAGAGATTTCCAATTTAGGGATGTTCTTAGATTGAACATATGAAGACTTGACATATTGGTAGAGTGGGAAAAGTAGACTTGCTTGACTATAGCATTTATATTTTAAATTTTAATGAAAGATGTTATGATAGTACTTGAAACCAATGATCACAATGCATCTTCTGAACATTACTCTGCAGAATGTTTTCAAATTTTCAAAGTCAGGTTCCTGATCACTGAGTAATTAATGCCACTGATTCCTGATTGTTGCAGCAAAATAATGTTTTTTCCACTGAATTTTAAAGATTGCTATTAATTATTTATTAGTAATATATGTTTAATTACAGGAAACATAGCAATTACGTATATTACAAATACTCTTCACGTAGGGGAAGGGAAACTGTAGATAATACTTTACAAAGGAGAATGTAAATCTAATACTGTTAGGAACTACTGTTATAAAAGATGGCTTCCATCTATAAAAAATATTATTTACCTCTGTCTCAGTTGTTGGAGTGGACATATCATCTGAAAGCATTGGGGGGCCACTGGCTGTTCTAGCCTTCTCTGTTCTGGGAGGAGTAAAACCAGCTAAAGCTCGTAAGGCTGAATCCGATTTGGAAGTTCTATAAAGAAATGAACAATCATAAATATGAAAAATGAATAATCCCATGAAAAAATTTCAGCTTTAAAGCTGAGGTAAATAACAAATATTAAATTTAAAATGGAAAGAAGGCACTTCTTTTAAATTTGAGATTTATTATCGTCACCTAACTTAAATTTCAAGAGGCAAGCATAAATATATATAACTCAAGTTATTGTTAATGACAAATTTATCTGTACGTAATTGAAGATATTAAGTCAATCAAACGTCATTATTACGTGATGAATAATACCCCCCTCCTTCCCAAATGATCGGCTGGATCCGTCCCTGGGTGTAGTGTATGTTGTATGAGGTGGTGGTATTCCTCCCTCGATGGAACATGAGATCTGAACCCGAACTACACGTCAGCTTGTGGGGTTTCTCCTTTCAGGTATCTCTGCCAGAAGGGACAAGCTCCAAGCTCCTGAATAGTCTACTGACATGTGTGCATGTGTAATACGCATATGTGAGGGAGAAGGGTCAAAGATATGGGTAGATCACGCGCGGTCCGAGGCTAGTTTGTTAATGTACTCCTCAGGCATTCGCTAGGTATTGATACGAAAAACATCGAAAAATTACCATTCATAACAGCCGGCCACTAGTATCCTCCTCCTGACAGAGGCTGAATTCTATCTAGCTAGTGTCGAAAATCCGCTAGTTGGCACTCCAGTATTAGGATCTAGCCCAGAAACACTGCAGTGACAAAAGTTTTTTAATTTTTTTTATTATTTTAATTTGTGAAGTCTTTTTCGCAAAACGTCTCTTAGTCCTTTTAGGCACTGAGCGTACTCGCATACGCGTGAGCATGCGGACGCACGCGCACACACACACCTACACTAATCGTCCGTTTAGATTTGTCTTTTGTATCGTAACGTCGCAGTCAGTCAACGCCTTTTATCGTTTGGGCCAAGGGCTCGGCGCAGCCGTTAATGTAATCGATGTTCCCAGACTGTCAACTGTCCAGGAATCCGTGGTGTATCGAGCTGCTCAACTTCCGTTAGCGGAGCGCAGTTAAGCATTTCGACCAACGACGCCGGCGCCACGTGTTTTGAACATGTAGTTTGACAGGCACACGTATCTCTTCCTCTTCATGTGATCCGTACAGGATGAGTTACTTATGTGAAAGCTATATGTAAACAAATTACAGCTCAGTAACTTCGTTAGATTTCACTTGTTCATTGGAGAGGAATGATCCTCTTTGACCTTCTAAAAGCCCTAGAAGTCTAACAGTTATTCTCAGGCTTCCGGAATACCGTCGTTTCATTGAGAACACCACGTAAGTCAAAAATATCGAACAATGCAGTACACCCAAAAAACTTTATTTTTGTTACTTATACTTTACTTTTGTTATATATATATATATATATATATATATATATATATATATATATATATATATATATATATATATATATATATATAGTCTTTAGTGGGGTTCGACTTAAAACGAATGTTATTTCATAAAATTAAAATAAAAAGAATTAAAGGTTTTCTCGGACATACTTGTACATCAACTTACGTGGTTTCGTTTTCTGCCTCTAGAGTGCTAAAATGACCAGGTTTACCAATTTTTAGCATTGCAAATAGGTGACAAACATTTTTGGTCTTAAACAGCAATAACACAATTTTCGAAAAATATTGACTTACGTGGTTTTCACAGGGGTGACAATCAAGTGTTTGTTTGAATATATGCATAAAGATAAATACCCAGTTTTCCCAGGATCCTCTCCACTATGTCGTTTAGTATGTATTGTGCCTTTCTCCACACCCATCTCACTTCTACTGGCACCGTCAGACTGACCAGAAACACCACCAGGACCATCCGAATGACTCGACGCTTTTCGCATACTTGTCAAACGATAAAAAGGTGGGGTTTCTGTCCGCTCGATTAAGCAGTTAAGGGTTTCAACAGTTTGAAGTTCAGTCATCATTTCATCGAGAAGGCGATCCGGCCTTGCTCGAGCTAGGTAGAGGACAACACGTTTCGCCTGAAAAACAAAAACAAAAACAACATCAACACAAACTATTAACGTTTTATAAGAGGAACTTTATTAAACAATGAATGCGTATAGTTAGATTATATTTACCAGAATCCAAGACTAAGGATTTTATATTCTTCTGGGAATGTTTATATTCTTACAATAAATTGGAAATAATTTCCAGAATTACGCAAGTTCTATTGAGCAGTCCTCTGCCACCATTGTGACATGAGACACGATACGTCACGTTTGCCTTCCATCACAAGCGCCAAGGTTATGATTTTTAACGCGTTGACAAATTTTTCTTAAATTCGCTGACTTTTCTAATTCTATCATAAAGAGATAGGTTAGCGAAAAGGTCTCAGTGATTAAAGTAAAATGTTTAAATAGCACATATTATCAAAGGCAATAATCGGATGTAAGCTGATAAAAATTGCCCACAAGTGGATTTTAAATGTAAATGGTTCATGTACGTTGTACTGCTTTGAAACTATTTTTTTGTTTCACATTTTCAGAATTATAACTTCATTTTATCAGAATTATAGTTGAAATGTGATTTTTCGTTTCTCTCATCTTCATATAAACGTACGATTTTAGAAAAGAATTAAAGTCATATGGGACATACAGGAGTTACACAAAATAATATGAATGCCTGACATATACAAAATATTTATTTCTCAATAAGGTGTTGGGCCAACATTTGCTTTGAGAACAACTGCAATTTTTCGCGGAATAGATTTGTAGCGTGAATGGTTTCTAACAGAATGTTCCCATATTCTTGTACCAAAACATCCCCCAATTACTTCAACGATGCTGGAGCGGGAAATCTGCTCTTCACCCTCTGCTCTAAAACGGCCCATAACGGTTCAATTATGTTGATGTCTTTTTTTAAATTTGTTGCGTCTACTAATTGACGCAACACATCTCCAAGCCCCTTAAAGCAGGAAACCCATTTGGAGCGGCCGGCACGGCACGGAGCAGCCCCGCGCGGCACAGCCCAGCCCCGGCCGAAATGTTTCGCATGCTATTCAGTTACACACCACCCAATGCGACCGGCCGGCCCGGCCGTATATAGGCAAATTGCACATGTATTCGGCACCGGGCTTTCCTGATTGGCTAGCGGGCGCGGAGCGCGAAACCGCGCGAAATTCGTATGTTCTCTTTCTACGGAGCCCTGCAGAGCCACAGCGAGTGTCATTGCACGTGGACTCTGCTACTGTAGTCGTAGGCAAAGCGTTCCTTTCACTTTCAGATCTTTATCTTTATGGGAACTAACAATCCAACGTGTTTTATCAGTAACTAAACTTATATTTTGGTTTTATGTGAATAATTGCGAACTAGGAAACTAAATTATATTTCTTTCCAAGCTAATCACAGCTATGAAGTTGTAAAGGATAATAAAGAAGCTGTCATAAGTGCAAAAGTTCAATTGAAAACATTAACAATTGAGTACAGGAATACGCGAAGATAATCAAAACGAAATAGAATGTCAGATCAGAAAAGTGTATATTATTAAAGTACTACAGAAAAGTAGTAGAGGAAAATAGATGGGTTTCTAAACATGCTGGCTGTCCAGCTACATTGTAAAAATAAAACTTAACACTGCAGACACAAGAAGAAAATAAATTTTTATTAAGATCCATTAAGTTTGTTTATATTGTTTTTAAATTTGTTTACAGACGTTTTGACACAGCTTTAAAACAAAACTTTGCCACACATAATGTTAATGAAGACGTGAACATTAATTTCGAGTTATAATAGTTGTAAAACTGATTACCGCATTCTCCAAGGAACCACTAAAGGACAATTCATTAAAAATTTTGGCTATTTGTGATTGTTGTCACTGTTTGCCTCGTCCCATAGAGAAATTCAATTTAGTTTTTATGAAACTTGTTTTGGTAGTTTAGGCACACAGCATTCTTGGAATCAAACCGCGCGTCCGTACAGGTTTTAGGCCCACTGTCTTCGTAGAAATTTCTCCCTCGATGTGACGCGCAATCAGGCGTTTCAGATTGCAAACATCTGGAGTATCAATCAACTCTTGGAGCTAATCAAAGAATGAAACTGAGTTCGAAGGACCATTTACATATCTCCAAACACCATTTGTGCTTTTTTTCAGTCCAGTGCAAGAAAATTTAGTTCACAAAAATTTATCTTTCTTTTGTCTAAACCCTTTAAGAAATATATAATTGACGTACACAAATAAAATATCAATAAACAAATTTTTCCTTCAAACATTATATTTTAGCAATTGTGAAATACTTATAAATAATTAAGTTGAAAATCAGAAGTAAATGCCCAAAATTTAGAAGGAATCAATAAAAATGAAAAAATGGTTAGCTGTTAAATTTAGGTATCTATTTATTAAACAACTAATAATTAAATATTAACATTTTAGTAATACATCTTCTTTGGCTTCTTATAACGTATAATTAAAAACATAAGAATGCTATTAAATTTACTGTAATTTATAATCTATAATAATATTAATTTTAATGTTAAAAATTATTTTATTGTTTATTTTATATTCTGAGACATAAGAAATTCTCATCTGCCTTAATGCACCTGTCACAGTTACTGATGGAAAGGAAATGGGTTTCCATTTAATGAAAAAAAAATGGCAAGTTAGAAAATATATGTTTAATAATAATAATAATAATAATAATAATAATAATAATAATAATAATAATAATAATAATAATAATGCAATATACTGTAAGAACATACAATATACAATAAGAATATAAAATGTGAAGTTGAGTAGATATTTGAATAAAATTTTCAAATTGTAAACTAAGTTTTAACTTAATTTTTCTCAAATTGGAAATAATACTGAGAAAACTATCAGTTTCCATCAACACCTTCCGGATTCATTGTCTTGCCACATTTTCCTTCCCCTAAAACTAAACATATTGTTTAATGGCCCATTACAAATATTGAGACATAAATAGAATAAAAATTCTTGATTCATCTACGTGACAATGAACGATTAGATAAAATAAAACTGAATAACAAAATACGAATAACAGAGAAACAGAATAAAACATATATCTATAATTAGTAATAAAATGAAAAATATATGACCAGTTTGCAAGTGACAAAATCAGCGCTTAAAACGAACCTACAACACAATAGTAAGAGAATATAAACGAATTTCGTACGGTTTCACGCTTGGCGCCCGCTAGCCAATCAGGGAAGCCCGGTGCCGAATACATGCGCAGTTTGCTTATATGCGGTCCGGCCCGGTCCCGCCCGGAATGCTTCCCCGAGAATAAAATCCGGTGGAGGCGGCCGGCCGGGGCGGCGCGCGCGGCGAGTGGCCTTGGGAGGGGTTGACGTGCCCTTCCAGGAACTAACGGCTGCATGGGTCTTGCAAGCGCTTGTTATGGGGTGTCTCTCACCATCTTCCTCACTATTCCCAATGCAGTCACAAATTCTTTGAGATGGTAGATTTTAGCAATTGATGAACATGCGAAATGTTACCAAATACTGAAAAAACTAGTAATTGTAGGTTTGGCGATCGGTGGAATACATTTCTGAAGGTTTTCAATCTGCGATAAATGCAAAAATATCCGCAAAATCCGAAATGGACGTGAATCTGCGACACTAAATGGAATTTCATTATTTTCTTCGTGGTCTCTCTCTAACTAGGGATACGACTTCGACAACACATCGGTGTTTGAAAACATTTAATTTTGACATAACATTTAATTACGGCCAACAGTATAGAAGCTGAACGATTTTTTAGTCAATACAGTTTCATTGTTACTGATAGAAGAAATAGGTTATATCGAGCCAACAATGAAATATGCTCAGTTAATTTTTCATTGTTTGTGTTACATATTAATAGTTATTTACATAAATTGATTTCATTTAACAAAATACACAACCTTTTAAAATAATGTGTTGTTTTAATATGTATTTTCAAATTGCGAGACATTTATTTTCCTCCCCTTTGAATAATGTTACATAGAAGCGTATATTTCTATACAAGACAGGAATTCTTCTTTAAATTTAAAATTTCGTCCTTAAATATTTGTTCACAAATGGTGAAATGTTAAATTAGTTTCGCTTATTTCCTAATTTTCATAGAAAAATCTAAAAAATACAAGAATATTTTTTATTTCGAAGAGACCTCCCGTAATAATAATTTTCTCAAAAACTGCTACAAAATGCTAAATCTTAATTTTTATAATGCTATAAAATGCTATAGTCTTCTTTTCTAAATGAGATGTTTTTAAATTTAAAGAGCTAAATTCTACCATCACTACAAATACTTAATGATTCATAATGAATACTAAGAGGGAGATAATTTTTTTTAGGTGATACGCATTTTTTCTTCCAATATTCAACCGAGGAAATTTATAATACGAGTACATAGGCATACTATAATTTATATTTACAAGCAGATGTCTTGCGTTAAATGTGATGTAATTAATAGTTTGGTATGAGCTTTTTATAAAGTACCCCTAAAATATAAAAAAAAATCCTTTAAAACCGTGGGGCCTGAAGTTGAGCAAAATCAAATAGATTTTATACTGGTTTTGGAAAAGATCCTGACGGTTTCGGACTAATATTTTTTACAGCATTTGTTTCCGCTGAGTACATTGCCCTCCTTGCTCCCGCCCTTCTTCCTCAGCAGCTGATATCATCAATTCCTTCATCGAAAGTATTAAACTCTTCATCGCTACTGGAACAAGTGGCGCCCCCGTGCAGTTCCGATCCGTGCCGGGCCGTCCGTAATGGATGACTGGCAGGCCGAGCCGAGCGGCACCGTGCCTCGCCGGGCTGTGACGAGCCGAGCCAGGAGCTCCTAGTGGGTTTCTCGCTTAAGGGGCGTTGGGCGTTGAGCGCTTTGCGCTGGGAAGCAATCCTCCATTAATTTGCGCGAGAGTAAACCTTCATTACCTTTCGTCACGCCACGTCGCAATCATTTGTCAAGAGGACCGCCAGCATCTCCGCGAACGCGCCTCCTGCTACGCGCTCCTGCATCACTAACCAGCGGCCAGAATTGGGAAGGAATAAGGATATGGGTAGGATTTAGGACACTTCACAGGGGTTGGACTAGCCCTTGTGAAGCAGCCGAACTCGTTTTGTTGGAACAAATTTCATAAGAGATTCGACGGGAATCGAAACCGCACTTCAGTGGTGAAAGGCTAGCGACTTCGCTATGTGCCACGAGCGTGTTGGCCAGGGAAGATGTTTGATGATATTCTGATGCACCGAAAACCACACCTGAACCTTCTTTCCTGTATATATGAGCGCATGCTAAATAAGATGCTAAAATAAAATGCTGGTCATTGTAAGCACTGCATTGTTGAGGATGTCGATATATTCATTCGCAATAATCCGGCTAGTGATGGTAATGAAATGACCAGCTTAATACCACGATATAGCCGCCCAAATCATAACGAACCTTCCCCACGCTTGTCCACAGAATAGGTACTACACAGAAAGGAAAGCTAGCCACAATCGCCGATTTGATGCGAATGGTCGTCATATTGAAAGTGAACAGCTGTACAACCCAGCAGTTGTTGTGTGGTGAAGGTGCCTTTTATTGCCGTTTTACTCGTATTTGGTGTGTGTATAACTAGCAAAAACATACGTAACCCGAGAGGGCATTTGCGTCGTATAGGCAAATATTAATATTGCACATGGGCAAATATTAATAAAAAATATACATAAAAAGGTTAATAATTATAAATACATAACTAGAAGTGCTACAGAATAGCACATACTTTCTCGTATTAGTTTTCTATTTTTTAAGCCTGGGCTAGTTAATCGGTCTTGCCACATAGTCTAGCCAGCTGCCATCTATATCAGCCCAAAATACATTTTTAAAAAAAAGTTCTCAATTCTTTGGTTTCCTAATAGTATAACCGAAATATCACTAAGAATATTAAAAAAGAGTAACACCTCGTACTAAATGACAATTCTCATTAAAAAAAATTGGACCCATTTTTATGAAAATATCGTTTAGGCGTTACTAAAAATGCGAAATTGAAGCTCTTCTTCGCGGAAAATTTTGTAAATTTCGGAAAACTTTATTTGAAGTCATTTAAAGCATTTTAACTCACAAGTGCAATAGTGTTTACAAATTGCTGGAATTTGAATATTAACGGCTTGAGAGATATTTAAAAAAAAATTACATTTGTGTAATTTTTGAAAAAACAAAATAATGTACCAAAATAAATTTTATGTCATAATAAACAGTGCAATTAGCACTAGCCGTTGGAAAAGTCAGAAGAAAAAATTGGAGCCTTTTTTGAGAAAATGGCGTTTGAGCTGACTCTTGCGGTTCCTTTGCACTGTTTCAAGATGGCGCTCCGTGTGGCTCACTGAAGATCAAAAGAGCCGCCCCCTACTTTTCTTGTACTTTTTGTATACTGTGTATACTTTTTGTAAATCTATTCTGTGGCTTGACAGTAGGAAGCAGGCAGGCCGTATCGTAGGCTTGCTTTGAGGTTCTTCATAAATAAACCCGGCCGTTTGCAGTAAACAATGTAAACTTCATTGGAGCATACCACATTCTTCCAGTCATGAAGTGCCCAAGTTTCGTGACAATTTATTTCGCAACTTTGCGGTGGCTTACGTTATGCAGAGTTCTGCAATTGCAGCCCTTCCATGAATGTTAGTTTTGTGAAGATCCCGCCGTACTGTTTTTATGGAGTGTTACTCACGTGATTGTTGAGTTGTGCTGTCACTTCTGCCGCGGTAGTTTGAAGTCTGGCCACAATCCTTTTTAATGCTTTCGGCCACTACCCCTCTTCGCAAATGGCGTTTCATCATGTTTTGTATATGCTGACATTACCGCGGACGCTGTCACTTGTGAAATGTTAAACAGTTCAACATTTCGTCCTAATTACTCCCGTTAACCATGCTCAAACGATTTGCACTCTTTCGCGGTCTGAGAGATCACTTTTCACCCATCGCTTGTGTTCACCGTTAAAGACAAAAGCCTATAACCAGTCCCCTGCCACTAGATAGGCCTGGGCCTGTTCTTATTTGAATTGTATTTGAATTTGAATTCCGCCATGTGGGACCCTCCGTGGGGCCAATAGCGCAAGCGCCAATAGCGCGTCGAAGGGCGCAAAGGCGCGGTGCGCGAAATCTACAGGCCGGACCCTGCAATTATGAACATGCTTTGTGTGTAAACGAAACGGTTTCATCTGAACGTTTTTGCCAGAGCGTTTGTGTGTTATAGCCGTTTTAGCGTTTGTGTTTCTCGAAATGCCCTAATTTAGGCGTTGTTGGGTACCCAATTGCCGATACAACCAAAATAGAAGGAGTGAACAGCAATTCTTTAAGTTTCCAAGAGATCCTGAAAGGTAAGCGATATGAAATGCTTAGCATGGTTCTATAACAATTTTTCATGTACTATTTAGTGACATAGTAAATTAACTATGTCACTAAATAATACATGAAATTAATTTAAATAATGTAATTATATGTGAGGATATTGTAAACACAATTATTATGAACATCCAATGTATTGAAGTCATGAAAGCACTGGTTGCTTTAATAATCATGTAATTGATAAGTTATAATAGCTATATTAACATTAAGGTGATTTTGATATAACTATAATAGCTCAATAATACATTACTAATTTTATTACAGGTGTATGAAATGGTTATAGGCAATTGGGGACCCGACTTTGGCATCTAGCCCTTGGGAAATTCTCATAAGGTTGAGATATGTATGTATGGAGCACTTCACGCCGGAAATGTTCACTGCAGCAGGCAGTCTAGCACATAATGCGGAGCCCATAATTTTTGCTGATGTGCGTCCTGAGTTGCCGGAGGGAGCACTCAGGTCGTTTTTAGAAGGATTACCACAAGAAAGGCGTAGGTTTTTTTTTAAGCAACTAGAAGGTGTAATAAGAAAACTTTCTTTTTTAATTTAATTAAACATCCTTATTTCTTTTGCAGGCTCTGCTCTACCTGCTCTGCATGTAGTGGACAACATTTCTCCCGAGTTCCCCGAATGTTCTGGTGAGTGCAAATACCTTTTTAATTGAAGATAAATGTTTGCCCTGTGTTTTGTGTGTCAATAATACCATGTCTATTGCATTGCTAATACCATGTGTATTCCAGATGATACAGCAGAGGCCAATGCTCTGACGGAGGAGGACATGGCAAGACCTGAAAACATTGGGACCTACTATGTTGCTGGCTACATTGGCAAGTGCATGGTAGGGGTTTTGAAGGACCAACATTGCTCAATATGCCTAACTGCGATTAAGAGTGATGAGCCATCCCTGGGGCAGATGTATACTCAAAGTCTGGAATATGATCCTCATAGTCCAGCTTTGATATATGCAAATAAGCAGTTGTGTAGTGCGGTCTAAATGGCCCGAAATCTTTTTGTGTCAAATTTTGTTGAATCTCGAAGTTTGCACTCAAGAAGCATAAAGGGTGATGTTGTTAGTTTCCTAACAGCAAATTTGGACTATAGCTGGCTTAATTGTCCAGATCACAGCTGCAAAATGGTATCCATCATGGTAGACACCATATCTAGATTGGTAATCAGGGCGTATTGCTGTGATGTAAATATGCGGTTATTGGAAGGGCATGAATTTTTGTAGATATTTTTTACCTTTTTTTCAATTTATTATTTATTTTATTAATTGTTTAGTATTATTGAGGTTCAGTGTTTGTATATATTTTGCATTTTTAACATTGTTGTATATATTTAATTTTTGTTTGTTTGTGTATATTAGTATAGTTTGTATATATTAGTAGTTTGTAATATAATTTTATTATATTAGTATTCTGGCCTTTGGATTTTGATCCACGATCCATTGAGCAATTACCCATGCTTTTGGACAAATATGTGGCCTGTGATATCGGAATATTAGTGAAACCTACTAAGTCCAAAAACTCTGCTTTGAGATAAATGAAGTTGAAGTAGGATGACGTAATTTTTTTTTTACTTAGTTCATCACTTGTACTAGGTAGGAGGGAAAACATGTTTATTGTAATGCAGTTTAATGTGTAATATTGCATTTTTGAAGAAAGCAAGTAAAAAAAGATAGATTTTGTGGACTATTTATGCAGTTTCTTGTTTATTCATAAAACTTATCAATAATATTAATTTGTATTGTACCTTAGTTGCAATTTTGATAATAGGCTGACATTTGACGTGTTGATAGCTGGAATGTCATCCATATATTTAAAAAAATAAGGTATTCTGCCATGGCTTCGTTTAGAGCTTCTACTGAACCGATTGTAGTATTTTTTCCTTTAAATGAAAGAATGTGATCCCTTGATGTGTTATCAGATATTCTTTGTGTTGATTCACCAACATTTACGGTGTAAATTAATTAATTAAATCATTCTTTAATAGTACGCTTATAAGTAGTCAATTGTTTTCTTCCAAAGGCTGACATTGCTTGATGTTTTGATTTGATTGTTGAGATTTGTTTACAATTCGTCAAGGTTTTGTTCCAGTGTAATAATTGCATTGTGGCGTTGTCAGTTTGCATGTGTTTGCTTTTGGGATGTATTTTGTAGAGAACATTCGAACAGTGGGTTTTGCTCACTTGTTCTGAAGTAGTGAAATTGTTCACAGGTTATGCCGAATTCCGAATCGTTGCTCATGTGCCCCAAAAGACACACACGTACATTAACTGGATGCAGAGAATGAGAAAGTCAACGTAGAAAATGTCAGTTTTGTTCTGCTTTGTACTTCCCATGAGAGAAATTCTGCAAACTCTTGTGTTGCTTAAATGGGAAAATAAGTTTACCTTCGAGCAATATGCCAGAAGTAATCAACTTTGTTTATAGATGATGTCACATCAAAAAACTTTAAAAATAATATCTGTGAGTATAATAGTGCTCTTTCTTTTGTGTCATTTGGTGTATAATTGGAATATGTGGGCAACCACATTGCCACTTGGTCATGGACCATACGTGTGTTCAAAATTTTGGGAACTACACATCACAGAATATCTTTAGGTTATAATAAAGATCCAGACAATGCAACATATTGTGGAACATTAGCCTTAGAACAGTGTTTTACATTTATCTCAGATCTCACCGTCAAATTTTGACGGGTTCTCACTAGTTTTAATAATGATGCAATATTACAGAAGTAATGGTTACTAGTTATATTTGGACAATTGTCTAAATTCATGGTTTCAATATTTAGTCAATGGCAAAGTAAAATAATCTTTATGTCTGATTACTTGCTCACATTTATTTTGTAAAAAATTGATTATTGTTTATATTGTGTATGACTATTTATATAATTTAGAAATAAATATTGTGTTTATAAAATAACTTTTTATTTTGCACTCCCTGGACAATAATTCCATTCAGTGACTTAGGATTCCAAATCCTAATATTTTAGTCTTCTTAATTGCCTAGCGTATTTTACATAAAAATAATGTATTCATTTGACGCCATTTTGAAAACAACTTCATTTTAAATGTCCCGGTCGTCAATACGCGCCACCTCCATTGGTAGAACGCCCTTCGACGCTATTGGCTCAATCGGGGTCCGAGATGGCTGCTTCCCCCTCCATGAAAATTAGAAATTTGAATAAGAGCCTTGGGATTAACATTGAGTGCCGTCTCTATTAGTATACTCTCTGCCTATAACACCCTGCAATATACCCTACCAAACGCGACTCGTCATCTGTGCAATGCAGCCGCGTTACAGAGTTTACACGTTCGCATTGGTGCCAACATGCAAAAAAGATGTACTGTATTGCATGCTGTTCAGATTCTTTTGTCCAACCCCTGTAAAATCAAACATTAGCCCCTTAAAAGTGAAGTGGTAGAACTATCGTTTTTCTTCTTCCAAGATATTTAATGTTTTTACTAGTGTTATAGAAATTTCAACAGTACATTATTATATATCTTTTTACGTACGTGTTTAGAAAGGTATACTTTAACTCCCTGACAATACTCTTTAATTTTGTGAAGTTATACACTTGGTTTAAGGGCCTAAATGTAGTTACATCACTTCCAAAGTGGATAAGGTAAAAGATATGAGATAATACGAAATGCAGTTAACAATTCTGTATGCCCATAATTTTTGTTGCTTATCATCATTATAATTTCCATTCAGTGGCCTGATGTCTTCTACATCGGACTGAAATATTGAAATACTGATAAAATTGTCCAGTTATAGACTAGGTATAAGGGGCTAATTGTGGAGGCAAATGATTACTCAAAAATGCACATGGCGAAAAGCCTTGGCTACAGTTGTTTTGATATTTCGTTTCAATATGTTTATTCGGTCGCTGAACACGAATATTAGGTTTGCCTACAAGAATTTTGCCTAGAAACACTTGTCATAAAAAAAAGCGTTAAAATCTCGACTGTTTTCAGTTTCTCAAAATAATCACCAATTTTAAGTACAAGACAAATCTACATGTAATAATGATGATAAAAGTACATACATTTAATGTCTTAAACCTTTTTTCTGCAATCGAATGTTTAGGCATAAGAGTAAGGAAAATTTAGTCTTATAAGCTAACTTCTTCAAATTTCAATAAAAAATATTCTAAGTAGATTAATGTATTTGAAAGTGGTAAAAATATTCAATAAACAAGTACTTACATATGGAAGGAGCTCCTGTGGGGCCATACCAGATATAATTAACAAATAACGGATTATAACTTTCAAGTTATTAGGCCAACATGAGCACAGCGTGGTCCATACTTCTTCTGTTTCTTTAGGAAGTTCATCGGAGAACTGTAAAATAATATAGCTGCATTATGAAGAGGAAATTCTGTACAGTCTTTTTCTTTCAAGGAAGAAATACAAAATAAAAATTGGTATACTTATTTCCAATGTAGAGTTAAAAAGAGGAAATGAAAGAGAGAGAATCATACAGTAAGAGAAAAACGATTAGGTCCACTGTCAGAAATTACGTTAAATATGTAGATTTAATGTTGGACTGTACATGAATCTTAATGTGCCTTTACATTAAATGGAGATTCATGTACGTGTACATTAAATTTAATGCTTAAATTAAAATCAATTTAATGTACATCAATACATGAAACTTAATACCTTTACATTAAAGAGATATTAATATAATTCACGTTAAATTTAATTTTTAAATTAAAATTCACGCAGATTTGATACATAATTACGGAACACACGGAACATAGATACTGTTTAAAAACTTAGAAATATTTCTCCCACTATTTTTACTAAAGTATAATAAATTTAAAATATAATTTTTGTTTGAGCTTTCTTCTTCTTCTTCTTCTTTCGTTTGGGTAATCTAGGGACCACGCACCAATTTCATTGCTTCTTCCTTTGTCCTTTCCTTCCTTCGTCCTTTGAGCTTTATATTTTATTCTGTACAATAATTTATCTTTTTCCCCACAAAACTATTTAGTTTAATATTGTATTTGAACATTTAATATTCGCAGTTGCGCTGCGTTTTCGCAACGTTTGCCTGATGTGGGGTCTCGTCTGGGTTTACTTCGGGAGCGGCCCAGAAAATTCCGAACCCTTCCGATCCCTTGCACGCAAAACAAGAAGTGACGGGTTTCCCAGACTGCCTATTTCAGGTACTCAAAGTATTTCGCATTCATTTGCATTCTGAAGCTCTTGTAGTCGTGTTATTACGTGGTAGAGTAATAAAAGACTTTCTTAAAAAGGGTGCAAAATGAAAGAAACGTCATAACTTATTGATATGAAAGCGCCTGAAACTTATGAATAGGGGCGGATTTTGATGACCTAAAAATCACCAAAAATTATCAATAAAATGCTCTAAAATGTTTTTAAAATGCCCTAAAATCAAAGAAAAATGACGTAAAAATGTGATAAAAACCAAATCAGATGAACTTAAGGTGTTCGATGTTTCACTGATGTAATCGAGGCTTCTATTCGTTGAAGTGAACTCAGCTTTCAAACTTTTGATTTGGGCTATTTTTTACCAGAAAATCTGTCTTTAGTTATCCAGAAATCGGATGACAGGCATCATAAGGAACCTTAGATTACATATTCACAATGGCTGACATGACAACTGGGGAAGAAATCGAATAGGCTACCAGGTGTAAGTACTCAGGAATTCTATGGAGAACATTTCTTCCATCTCGTAAATATTACTTGAAGCAAGTAACATTAACCCTTGTACCCTAACATGATTTTATTCACACTTACTACTAACATGGGGTTATTCATAACCCCACATTTTATTTCCGTATTTTAAGCAGGGAATATGTCAAAAATAAATCTAAATTATTGGGAAACACATTTTTATTATCAGAATTTACAAAAATATAATTTTGCTTATTTTGATTTTATTATATTATTTTTATTATATTTAATTATAACTTTAATGATATTATGACTTTGTCTATGACACTAAAATGACTTCACAAACAATTGAAACAAATGGAAAAACATGGCGATGTTCACATTCACAAACAAAAACATGGCGAAGTTCTGAACAAACAGGTATACCGCATTTAAAACACGCAGTTTTTGTTTTCTTGTCTGATTTTCTGTCGCATACGGCAAACCTAGCTTGCTTTTCTAATTTACTTGGAAATTGTTGTTTTTCTCATTAGTTTTTTTTTTGGTGTATCTAATAGTCTGTCGATGGCATTTCGAAGATGAACAGGGAGGTTTCCTGTTAATCTGTGCAAAATGTGTTCCTTCGTCAATTGGACACCTAGCTCAAAGAGAAAGGTTCTTCTTGAATCTTTCTTTTCCTGCAGTGTACAAAATCATTGCATTTATTCCAGCCTGATCCAGCATTCCATTAAAGTACCTCAATGGCCACCTGCGAGTTTTTCTGCTAACAGAATAAGTGTGGACAAGTTGATCAAATGTGTCTACCCCTCCTTTTGTCATATTATAAAAATTGATTATGTCAGGTTTTCCATTATTTTCATCTATTTTTGGTCAGAATGCATAGTTGATAAAAGCACAACAGATTTCGATTTTCTCGGCGTGAAAGACACTAATGTTTTTTTTTGCCGCAAAAACCAAACTGAGCTGACATGATTGGTTTGTTCTTATTAGGCAGGAAACACGGGGGAATTTCTTTTATTTTTCCGAAGAGTTCCAACAATGGTTAGTTTGTACTCGTTCAACATTTCATCAGCCAGTGGAACAGACGTGAAATAATTATCCATTGTTATATTTCTAAATGTTCCATGAATAACACGGCTTAGTGTTCTGACATAATGTGATGGCAGAGAACTTTTATTTTCTAACTTTTCCTTGCCAATGTATGGGAGAGCATCTACCATATAAAATGTACGGGAATCATATAGAGTCATATTTTTTATGCCGTATCGGTCAGGTTTGGAAGGAATATAAACTCTAAATGGGCAGTTGCCTTTAAATCCAAGGAGTTGCTCATCTACCGTGCAGTACTCGTGAGGAGTATACATAATCTAGACATTCGAAATGAATTGTGTCCAAATTTCTCTTATGGGGGCGAATTTGTCTTCTGGTTTTCTGGTTTCCGACATCAAATCTTATGCACGTAATTAGAAACTCAAAACGTGCCCTGGACATTATGCAGCTATATATTTCTGGTCCACAAGGGCCCCACATTTCACATACTGTCAAATGTCCATCTTTTCTACAGCCAGCAATGTATAGGAGGCCTATGAGAGCGCATATTTCTCTACAATTTGTTGGTCCCACAATCCAAGCAATCTTTGTAACGAGCACCCCTCTTCTCGACTTCCTTGTTAGTAAATTCAACGATTGTATCAATGATATGATCACTAAATAAAATATTCCAAGCTTCTCTTTCCTTACATTTTTGGCTGCTCCCTTTGGGCCTGGAACACGTAAATATATATTTCTTTGGGGTGTACGAGAGGAAGGTGTCACTTTCTTCGACCAGGTGTAGCCGTTTCTTCCTTTCCATATATCATCTGTGTTATCAACTAAGTGTTCTTCACTTTCTCCTCCATCATCTGATATTTCATCTTCATATTCAGATTCTTCAGCAACGTTATCTTCGTCATCAGTGCCGTCGCAATCTGAATCGAACTCTCTGTCATCATCATCTAACCATTCCCGTAAAATATTATCAAAATCCTGATCTAATGAATTTACGGAAGTTTTCAGGCGTTTTGATGTTCCTGCACCACCGTTATCCACATTGTCACTCATTGTAAACACGAATTATTCACACCTCTTTCACCACAAAAATACACCTTTAACACTAACAAAGGGTTACATGCCACCCCAGAATCACATCCTCATAAATCTTAACTCACACCAGGAAATGGCAACAATTAATTAATAAGCAAGCTGAACTGCCCACGTAAAAATAGACATTTCCAAGTAAGAGTACAGAAGAGCTCAGTGCAGCCAACTGCATCATTTGCTAATAATTAATATTTATTTTTTCCGTGGGGTTACTAGTAACTCCAGTTAGGATTATAGGGTTTAAATCGATGAAATCAGCGAAAAATGCATTAAAACTGGCGGGAAAGGTCCGAAAGATCCGAAATCTACGAAAAATGCAAAAAAAAAAAAAAAAAAAAAAAAAAAAGCGTATAAAAATGGGTCATTTTCTTCTGTCATAATATAGAATGAATTTCTTTACTAAACAGCATTCTTTTAAGTGAAAGAAAAATAAAGCCATTTCATTAAAATCCGCCCCTACTTATGAATGTTATTCCTCACTTCCTGCTCTCATCACAGCAGTTTCCTAAAGCGGTAGGCGGTTAACATCCCGAGAACCTGAAGCAATTCAGGCATATTTGATATGTGAAGGTAATGTCTGATTAATGTTAATAAGTATTATTTATTTAATATTATTTTCAGTATTCATATTTTCATGAAATGTGAAATTTGTTAATCACTACTGATTGATGGATATGTTCTGCAGATTGCAAGTGACTGTTTAAATATAAAACGGACCAAAAAAATTAAGATAAAAACTGAAGTTCAGGAAATGAGTGTTACATAGTAAGTTCAAATTAAATAACTATGATCCTGGAACAAAAAGTTCCAGTATTTTATAAAGACGTTATTGAAGGTGTGATAATATTATTTGACAACTATTACGTTTCTGGATATACCTATTCTGCAAAATTAGAAACAACTCTTGAATTCATATGAAGGGAAGTTGGAGTAGTATTACTATTATGCACTAAATTAAAAATAATGTTTCTTAAATAAATTATTAGTATTGATAGAACATTTGAGAAAAAAGTAGTTACATTACATTCTTGAGAATTTTTATTAAATTGGCAATTGCCTGTTTAAGTAAGTTCCGTTTCAAGTAACAGTAAAATTGCATTAAAGAAAACATTGTCAAAATGGATATTGTTAAATAGATAATGGATTGTATTCATAGGAACCAAATAGTTTTCTGATTTAGTAATGAATTTAGGAATGACCGAAGAAGAAAGATAGGTAACATTACATAATTATAATATTACCATCCAGTAATAATATTACTAATAGTTTTGTTTCACATTAAATCAATTTTCTTTCTCATTTTGTTCTCTTATTGTGCATGTATCTTTCTCCTTTTTGCACTCAGTTCCCATATACAAGCAAATCCATTGCCTTTGTCAGTTCTTTTTATTATTTGTTTAGCTGTGTAAAAAGGTCATGCTGAATCAACATTATTTATTTACAATAAAAATATTACTTTCAGGGAAATTATGAAAATAAATCGAACAGGAGACAAATAGCTACAAAAAAAAATGCGGGGAAAAATCGATTCTGCTGTTTTTAAGTTGGACAAAATAGAAATGGATATGAAAGTGTACATTGCAATAAGTTGTGAATTTTCACTTTGTTTATCTGTTCACTCAACACTTGCTTCCTTTCACTAAACATTATTCTATTTTTCTCTTCAGCCATCTGCGCGAATTCTTCCATTACCTCTGGCATCAGACTAAATAAATCGTCCCTCCGTCCTAACAAATCTCCCCTAACATCCTCTGCCTGTTACCGTGCCCGTCGACGTAGTTTCTTCGCCCTTGACTTTCTCCGGGCAAACTTTGTCAGAATCATCCAAAGTCACCCCTTCTACCATTCCGGCCGGATTGTCCACTATCGGATCTTCGATTGCCCCCTCACTACTACCTGAATCAGTGACAGTCTCCCTATAACCCATACTGGGGTGTTTTTCTACCATGGCGATTTTTTCAAGAACACTTAAGATTTACAATTTTCAAACAACAACTGCTTATATCTAATACAACATGTAACTCAATGCACTTCGGCTTCCTTTCGTGGATGCGTGGGATACAATCCTTACAGAGTAATAGAAACGTTTAAGTGCAAAATAAGCACTTCCTCATGCCCATTTCTTACATACACCCCTTTCAGTCCCTGTTCGGGCGCCAGCGCATTGTGACGTCCCAATCGCCCCCTTTTCTGGTGGGCGGGCGGCGGCATGGGTCTACCGTCCGTTGGGGTCGTCGGCAAAGTATGCGTAATTTTATTTTGGTTTCCTGCAATGGAAATCGGGAAGGGCGGGAATCGTTCTGCGTTGCTCCCAAGCTCTTCCAAAATGAGAAACCCGAGTGCATTTATAGAAAACAAACACTGTTTAATTCGCTACCAACACATTAAAGTCACACCTGGTTTTCGTGAAATGTCAATGAACATGGAAGGGCTTCCCTGTCCCCCTCCAAAACAAGGAAGTCAAATACAAAAAAATACACAGAATAGAA
The DNA here is from genome assembly GCA_011170035.1 of Teleogryllus occipitalis. NCBI lineage: Eukaryota > Metazoa > Arthropoda > Insecta > Orthoptera > Gryllidae > Teleogryllus > Teleogryllus occipitalis. The sequence continues at coordinate 179,777 of BLKR01000282.1, forward strand.
ATTAACTAATATTTACAAAAACACACACAAATCATTCTTAACATTCTGCATAGACTGGCAGTCGCTTCTCTATTCACGACATCTCTCCTCCACCACCGAACGGAGCCTATGGGGTGATAACCCGTTCTGTAGTTCAATCACTTTCGTAACTTATCAATACAAAACTTCAGAGGTAGTCTCAGCTCAGTACTTATCAGTTTGGCGTCGACCGCGAACTCCTTAATGGCGGCGCTGCAAGCCCGCAATCTCGCTGACGCCACGGTCGCAACTCGCCCGTAATTCTGCGAGTGCCTTCGACCTCGACCCCAATGCTCCAGGCGATGATGACACCAGCGCCGCCCGCTGCCGACAATTCTCCGGCACCTGGCGTTCGCTCCTCCGGCCCCGCCACCAGCATCCTCTGGCCACTCCCTCCTTCCTCTCGTCTTCGCCGAATAATAATCTCGGCCCGATCACCAGAACACGTTTTCATAAAGAAATTAACGAGTTATGTTCAGGTGCCGAAAATGCGCCTTGCCGGTCCAGCAGCACATGGACGCACGTTTCACAGCCCACTTCCCCTGTCCCTTGCCCCGCTCTCCAAACCACATATCGCTCCGTGCCACACCACTCGGCGCAACCCGACTACCACTCTTCTCTCGAACACTCTTCTCTCCAAATCTCCTTAACTATTACCCCCCCTGCAACCACTACGGCGCAACTTTTTCGACCACCCGCCACCGTCCCTCACCTCTCTCATTGCCGCCCCTCCACGTCCTACCAGCCACGACTGATAGCGCCGCCGACGTTCCGTGGTCGCCACAGAACATTTCCACTCGGTGCGCGGTTTTCAAGGTATTGGTAACAACGGCCCACACATCATTTGGCTCCACAAACTATTCGTGGCGACAGCCCACAAATGGGCTTGACGTCACAGTATCCATTGGATTTAAATGTCCAGAAATATATTAATGGATTTACAAAATTTAATGATTCTTTCTTGGTATTCTTTAGAATGGAGTATTGATTCATAATTTTATCAAGTTAATTCTTTTTCACTGTTATATCTGGGACATCCTCTGAAAATGTGATGAAGATTTAGAGGAATATGCATTTTTCACATGTAAGGGGAGATGATTTTTTTGATTAAAAGGAGATGGCTTAATTTGCAATGTCCTGTTCGTATCCTTGCAATTTCTTCTAAGCTTACTTTTGCAAGGTCATCGCGGCGGAGAAAATTGAGCGCCGGTGTGATTTTGTAGCACGATATCGCAACTACACACGGCCTGCCAAACATCCGAACTGCTGCAGCGATAGGCAAATCATGTAAGTTACACTAGCTCGCCGCGAGAGCACACCGTGTCGTGACACAGCTCAATGCGGAGCAAGCTACAGTAACAGCTGACCCATCGTGTAGGAAGGTTGGTGTGGTGCGCGTCGTGTTGGGTGTGCAGAGCGGGCTAGGCACAATAGCGCGCCAACTGGATGCTCACTCCCAATTGGAGGTGTGTGAAACGATCAGATTTCTATGGGCTAAAGTACTCAATTGCACGAAAATTCATCGAAAAAAAATCACTTCTCTTTATGGTGAGAGTGCAAATTCTCGCCCAGGTATTGTAAAGTGGTGTAAGCAATTTGACGTCAGAAGCATGGATCTCACGGACGAAATCGCGAAGGCAGATTCGCAACGTCTAGAACTGAAGCAAATGTTCACTGTGTGAACAGGATCATTAGAGAGAATCGGCTCATAACACTACAGGATATTGCCAGCATACTCAACATTTCGTATGACAGTGTGTTCTCCACTGCTCACTAGCATCTTGGATTTCGTAAACTATGGCACAGATGGGTCCCTCGTCTGCTCACCGAAGTTTACAAGGGACGTTTCCAATCGTCACTGACATTTTTGCAACGAGTTTCTGCGGAAACTCATCACAGGGGATGAAACGTGGGTCCACCACTTCATCCCCGAAACAAAGAGAGCATCGATGGAATGAGTGCACACCACATCACCACCACGAAAGACGGCCAAGGTCCAACCTTCAGCAGGAAAGGTAATAGTGACAGTGTTTTTTGATATGGAGGGTGTGGTGCACGTGAATTTTATGCCGAAAGGCACGACAATCAACTAGACTTCGTGTTGTCAAGCGTTGAACCGGTTGAGTGAGGCAATTAAATAAAAGCGGCGGAGAAAATTGAGCGCCGGTGTGATTTTGTAGCACGATATCGCAACACTACACACGGCCCACCAAACCTCCGAACTGCTGCAGCGATTCAAGTGGAAGGTATGACAACATCCTCCATGCAGTCCAGACTTAGCGCCATGCGACTATCATGAGTTCGGTGAGCTGAAAAAGGTGGACGATAACGATAGCGCTGGAGGTGATTTATACGCATCCGGAATCGCAAAGTTGCTTGACAGTTCCAAGAAATGTTTACAATCTCTTGGAAACTCTGTGGAAAAGGGAACTTACATTGTATGTTGCCAGAGCCGTATGTCGCCCTCGTATTTTACAACGCAATTTGGAAAATATTCCTAAAGGTCACGGCGCTACGATTGTAGTTAATGTTAATGAGATTTCGCAGAGTTTATATCTAGTACGAAAGAGGCGTGCAGGAGTTCGATTGATTGATTGGGTTTAAGGGCGCTTCAACGGCTAAGGTCATTTGCGCCCGTGTCAAATTATTTTAAGACCAGTGCATAACATTGCAGTTCCAAGTTAATAAAGAAAAATTAAAATCTTTAATAGAAAGCAAAGTAAAACTGAGAAGCGACATATCCTAATAAGAGGGTTTGCCAGAAAATTGCCAGATAGTTTTGTTTGTTTAAAATCTCGGGCTAAAAGCCAATAATTGGCATTATCATCTTCTCTCAGATAAGGCTGTACAAGCCAGTCTCTCGCAACCGATTGGGACCGATTCGGAGGCGTGTTAAAATGATCTCCTCTCGCCGAGCATCACGAGATGAGGAAGACCAAGGATTTATGGAATCCTTGATTCTCGTGAGCTTATAATCTGAGTTATGCCACTCTGTTTGCCATTCACTGCGGAGAGAGCGTTTTATAAACAGCTTAGTGTCTTCCGTGGGGACGGTGAAGATGTCTAATTCTCTTTTCTTCAAAGCGGACTTTGCTGCCTGGTCAGCTATTTCATTTCCTCTTATTCCCACGTGTCCAGGGACCCAGCAAAAGACTAAAATATAGTGGCGGACCAAGAGATGGTGGATTTGCTGTTGGATGATCACTGTCAGTGGGTCACAAGACGAGAAGGAGAAGATGGATTCAAGAGAGCTTTTGGAATCACTGCAGATCACTACTTTCTTTAGTGACATCGATCCAGCATATTTAAGTGCCTCTAAGAGCGCATACTTCTCTGCGGTATAGACGCTGCACGAAGAGTCTAGTCGAAAACCTTGCGTGGATCTACTGTAGTAGGCACATCCGACTTTGCCGTTTTGGGAGGAGCCATCGGTGTAAATAAAGAAATGGCCAGGATACGTAGATTTTATCGTCTCAAATTCCGATAAGAATGTACTGGGAGGAGTCAAGGATTTAGGAGGGTTAGACAGTCTAAGATCTATTATCGGCCGGTGTAGTTTCCAAGGGGAAACAAGGTTTCGGGGAGGTTTCACACGGTTGGGTAGTTTTATATGAAGCTTCTTTAAAAGCATACGGAGACGGACACCCAGGGGATGGGGTAATGACGATCCTTAGATCATATGAAGTCAGGTGGGTTGGATGGAGGACTGCTTGACGCGAGGGAGTATCAACGTTGGATAATTTCGCGCCATACGAGGCAATCAGAATATCCCGCCTTCGGCTCAGGCATGGTTCTCCAGCCTCGGCCAAGAGGCATTCGATGCGACTCGTGCGGTAGGCGCCTGTACTCTTGGAGGAGAAGAAAATTGCAAAATCGTCAACGAACAGTGATGCTTTCACAGACTCCCGGATAACTGATGCAATACTATTGATAGCAATGGCAAACAGAGTGACGCTCAAAATTGATCCCTGGGGAACACCGTTTTCTAACTGGTGACTAGAGGATAACATGTCGCCAAGGCGGACGCGGGAAGATCTTGATGAAAGAAAACCTACTAGAAACAAAGGGAGCCGTCCCTAAGGCCCCAAGTATGCAAGGTGCGAAGAATACCGTACCTCCAGGTGGTGTCATACGCTTTCTCTATATCGAAGAAAATTGCTACCAGGTGCTGACGTAGCACGAAAGAAGTGGAAATCTGCGTAGCGAGGGTGACTAAGTGGTCCATGGTTGACCTGTGCTTCCTGAAGCCACATTGGAGAGGTGTAAATAGGTGCTTTTGTTCCAGGAGCCAGACCAGACGTGTATTTACCATTCGTTCTAAAAGCTTGCACACACAGCTTGTGAGCGAGATTGGGCGGTAACTAGAGGGGGTTGTTCTGCCCTTTCCTTCTTTAAGGATTGGGAGAACGATGGCTTCACGCCAAATCCTTGGTATAGCATGTTCAGCCCAAATCTTGTTGAAAATGCCGAGGAGAAACGAACGAGCGTTTTCAGGTAGGTGTTTCAACATTTGGTTATGTATCTGGTCTGGTCATGGAGCAGAATCTTTCGCACAAGCGAGGGCACACGAGAGTTCGTCCATGGAGAAAAAGGCATTGTAATCCTCCTCCACGCGACTCGAGAAGTCTAATTTACAGTTTTCCATTTTTCTTTTCGTGTTTTGAAAGCCAGAAGTATAGTGTACGGAGCTGGAGATTTCTTCGTAATGAGAGGCCATTTCTTCAGCAATTTCTTGTGGAGAGGTTAGGAGATTGCCATTTACCATAAGCCCTGAAATAGACGGCGAAGGGAGTCTTCCACCTATCTGTCGGACCTTTCTCCACACAAGTTTAGGGGATGAACGGCAAGAGTGACGAGATGTAGGCTCTCCAGGACGGAGCCTTACTTTCCCGTATCGTTAATCTAGCTCTGGCTCGGGATCTTTTATAGTTTATTAGGTTTTCCATGGTTGGAAACCTACTAAGATTTGCCAATGCCCTCTTCCGATCCCGGACCGCGGTGGCACAATCATCGTTCCACCATGGCACAGCGGGGTGTCGTGCATAGCCCCACTTCGGGATGGCAGATGAGGCCGCATGAAGGACGGCGTTATTAAAATGGGCAACCATAGCATCGATGTCGTTTGGGCAGTTTTCCGATATTCGTAATTCTTTCTTGAATGTTTCCCACTCAGCTCGGTGGATTAGCCACCGAGGAGGGCGAGCAACGTTCAGATCGGGAATATCGAGGTTGACCCGAATGGGAAAATGGTCACTGCCATGCAGGTCGCCAAGGACAGTCCACTCGAAGGTTGTAGAAACGGAGGGACTACAGAGAGCTAGGTCCACGGACGATAATGTGTTAGAAGCTACGGAAAAGTGTGTGTTTTCGGCAGAATTTAGGAGAATTAAGTTTTGGTTATCTATGATATTTTCAAGTAACCTGCCTCTCTTGCACGACCTTGTGCCACCCCAGGCAGGGTTGTGGGCGTTGAAGTCCCCCACAATGAGAAAAGGTGTAGGCACCTGAGAGAGCACATCATCCAGTTTTTTTTGTGACACGACTTGTCCAGGCGGCATATAAATGTTACAAATGGTAACAGAAATAGTTCGGAAATTTACACGAACGCAAGATATCTGCAGAGTGGTTCGTATGTCTATTTCTTTCGGTACCAAAGAGTTTGTGATAAACGGGTTTCCGAATTGACTGTCTTATGTTGACCCATGGTGCCAGCGAAACATCGGGCCATGTCCACGGGCTTTCGCGTCTGGTAACGGCGTCGTGCCTCCGGAAAGGAGACTTTCTCAGAGACCCTCATCTTCTGGATCTCTCTTTCCCTTAAGAAAATGGGGCACTGGTTCGAATTTGATGGATGTTTTCCACAACAGTTAACGCACTTTGCCTGGGCGGAGCAGTTTCAGTCATTACAAACCTCCCTTCCACAGTGCACGCAGACTGCGGCGCTCATGCAGCGAGGTTGCGTATGGCCAAATCTCTGGCATTTAAAGCAGCGCAGAGGGTTTGGAACATACTGCCTGACACGGAGATTGTAGAAGCTACACGATATCTTCTCTGGTAGCGATGGACGGTCGAAGGTCAGTATTAGAGTTGAGGTAGGAGTGGGTACCCCATTTACTCTCCGCTGAATCCTGCAGATCTCTGAACCACCATATGGCTCGAAGAAGGCTTTCAAATTTTCTTCCGATTCGGTAGCGAAGTCTTCGTGGTTTACCACACCCTTGCAGAGGTTTAAGGTCGGGTGGGCGGACACATGCACCTGGAGGCCGGCTATTTCTTTGAGGTCAAGGATCTTGCTGATCTGTTCGTCAGAGCGACATTCGAAAAGAATTGTGCCATTTCTGACGGACCACCGACTGAAATATACCAAACATTTCAATTTCCCTGGCAAGTTTTATAGGGCTGACACTCTTCATAGTTTCATTTTCTCTTTTACTTGACATGACGAGAAAGCGGGGCTTAGTAGGTGTCTGACTCATTACAGAAAAAACTCAAGATTTACTCTTTCACCAACAAATCTCCTCTTCCTTATGGAAGAGGGCGGGGGGTAGGTTTTTTATCCATTAAGAGGATATCAGATTCATCCCCGTGGTCCCCACCCACCACGGAGCCCAACAAGGGGACACTCCATCGGAGTGCCAGGGTTGCCACGGGGATATAGTGGGGGGTTACCACAGCGCTGCACCGCCGTGGATCCCCCCGCTCACCCTGGAGTTCAGTACAAGACCTAGTCCAAGCCGGTTGATCGGGAGTGGGTTAGCTCCCGACCGCCCGTCTAGAAGAGTCCGTAGCCAAAGCAAGTGTATCGAGACCTACAAGGAATGTTCCCCAAAATACGTAAGAGCACGTATCCCTGGGTGCCAAGAAAAAAAGGAGCACGAGGAGAGTAATTGGGAAACAGACAGGCCCCTCAACCGCCAGGACATACATTCCCTCCGACATGGGTCGCCATGCACGGCAAACACATGGGTGGGCGTTCAGCATACAGAGGGGGACAGTGAAATAGAGGAGGGAGAAGAAAAGAGACAGGATGGTATAGAAGAATGAGAATGTACAATGGGGAGAAGAAAAGCGACTTGTGAAGGAAAGGAATACTTGAGAGCCCTCTCTGTATCCCCCAGTCAGGACGTGGACCAACCCACCTCGACGGGGCTGGAGTTCGAGTGAGAGACACGATTCTTGATTTGGACTCCGTTTATCCAATCCCTTTTTCGGCAGGAGACTTGTTTCATCGGCAAGAATTTTTTTCTTATCGTTTAGTGGTAATTAAACATTTGTTTAAAATTTCAAACTCTGTGTTCGCAAACGGGTGTACAGTTCTTTAAAAAGTTTGAGAATATTCAAACAATCGATAGCACAATTTCCCTTGTGTAATGGGACGGCCACGCACGCCGAAATTCAACGTATACTTTAAAAATTGTATTTCGCATAGCATTGTAGCTCGCCGAGTATAAGCAATCAGGAAAGTGGCAGAGACACTCGGTGGCTGCATGCAGCCTGAGTTGGCCCTCCATTACTAAGGGGCTGGAGCGAGAGGGCGGAGCGCTGTGATGCGCGATGCGGGCACGCCGGCGAGGCGTCGCCTCACGCAGGCCGTTTTTCGTGGAATTTCGCATTCCACGGAACTGGAACATTCGCTACTGGCCGCCCATGCGTCACGCGATTTCTAGGGGGCGTATCACTGAGGACTGGACACCGAACCCACGTGATCTCTCGCGGCTATGTGCTGCCAAAATTCGCGTCAATCACTTGCCTAGGAGATCGCGACAAATACGATCATCGACTTCGTGTCCCAGAGCGTGGCTTGCGAGGGGACTTGGTTCCCGACAGAGCGGTGAGTATGCCAATGTTCGCCTCACATCATCGCCAGTGCCGCCGCTAACGATCGCTTCGCGTTGCGACGGGCCCGGAAAATACATGCCCGGAGAAGTACTATCGCCGCTGCTCCGCCGGCTGCAAATTGGCTGCTTGGGCTAGACTGAGAACAAGACAATCGCCGCCGGACGAACCAACAGTTAATCGGCGAATTAACTTTTAGCGCCGGTGCCAACGCCGCTAGTGCTGCCATTGCTGATCGCCACCGGACAGGCCAAGGCCATCTGCCGCGATCAACTAAGCCGCTGCTTCGGGACGCAGCCGGCCCTTACCGCCACCGCCCCGAGCGTTGACCGCCGCGCCATCGGCAACTGAGAGGATGTTGCCCACCCACTCGGAATCTCAGGATCCACAGCCGGCAAACCGCGCGGAACGCTGAGGTCGCCAAGCCGAGCGTAATCGTAGGTTAAGATTTAAAGGTTTGTAAACTAGAGGCTTCACATATGGAATTCCCTTTTAGTTTCATTTGACTAGTAAATTCAGAATTTTAAAAGTTCCTAAGTGCTTTTATGTGGTGATGTATGCACAAGCCTGATCGCGCATGCGATCCTCCTCATCCCCGTTTCAGAGCAATGGGCAAGGCTGTCTACCGAGGACGATGGGGAAGCCAGGTAAGTTAGACACTACGGTTACAACTGCTACTGGTCAATGCGCCCCCCCCACCCGGAACGAGAGTTGTCCAAGAATGCCTCCATGGTTGCGAAGAGAGAATTATACGCGCTTTTTTATGGAGTGAGAGTATGTTACTTATTACTAGATGAAATTAAACAATTAAAATCAATATGCCAAACAACATTTTGTGCTATGACAGTTTCTATACCAATAAAGACTATACTGACTAAAAAGGAAAATAATATCTAAACCAAGATATTTAATGAATTAGTTCACATAAAAGATTAAATATGTCTTAATCATATTATGTACGGGGCCAAGTCAATAAGTCGCAAACGTCAGTTTACCCAATAACATGTTTAAATTATGCGTGCATATTTTTCATAGCAGCTCATGTATGCTTGTCATAAAGGTCGCGGGTCATCGTGGTCACGGCCAGGATCAGTTCGTGGCAGCCAAGACTGCGTACGTACTGCAGTGTGTGTGTGTGCTGTGGTGTGTATTGCACGCGTGTGTACTGCGAGTTGCAAGAGTGTACATCAGTAAAATAGCGTCTGGTCGTGCGTTTTATCAGCCAGACTTTCCCAGAAGTAGTGCATCGCAAAATGCTCATCGTGTATGATGACAAGTGTATATCATGGAGAGCAAACGACCTCGCCTCCTGACAAAGGGAGTGCTTCTGAATGACAATGATCGCCCTTACACAGCAAGACAAACTCAGGTGCTGTTACATACAATTCATCGGGAACGCTTGGAACATCCACCCTATAGTCCTGTCTGAGCCCCCAGTGACAATCTCATCTGGCCCCTAAAATGTCATTTAGGTGGCCGAAATTTTGAAAATGATTATGTTGCAACTGGAAAGGGTACACGTTTGTTGCATCTGCAACCAAATGACTTCTTTGCTGCCGGCTTTGAAGGACTTGTAAAGAAATGGGACAAGGAATGTTCAGGGTGAATATAAAAGTAAAATACATTTTAAGACGTTACGTTCATTCATATTGCCTCTATACCGTTTTGCGACTTATTCATTGACTTACCTACGTACTTCATCTGTTGGATAAATGTCCCCAATTTGAGCAGGTTTTTTGGCGAGGTTCTCTGATCCATTGAGCAAATTCTGAGATGTCCGCCTTGTTTTGCTTTTGGATATATAGTTTCACTAGGCGTGAGAAATGTAATTTCTTCTTTTGCTGGTTGTGGTAGGAGTAGATCCAGGGGGAGGGGTTGCTATCTTATTAGCAAAGCAATAAAATCAAATCCGTAACTCGTTTACTGATGCAAATAAGTATTATTCAGGTATTACGGGGGCGAAAATTTAGTTTTCAAATGTTTCTACCTGCACTCTGTTCGTATTTTTATTCACCATTCAACTATATCTAAGGGAGGGGTATGGATTCAGAGTTTACGAAAACGTGCGGAGATTATACTTTTAAACTTACACTAAAATGTGTGGAGATTACACCATCACGTACAGTTTTTTGGGAAATAAATTAAATCAAATATTTCCAGATTAATAATACTTACAAAAACTAAGTGTGATTTAATTTCTATTATGTGTAAAATGTATTAAAGTGGCTCGGATTCATCAACTACCCAAAGGAACCAATACTGATTTCAACTCAAGAGTGATTGACGAATGTTGGAAAATAGAGTGTCGCATGGATTTTGTTTTTTCTTCAATAAGATAGCAATCCCAATTAACTTTTTACTTCAAAACATATGCCTAATTGTAATCGCAGCACACCCACTTTAGTGAGAGCCACTTCTGGTCTCAGAACAATCGGAACGTTGAGAATAAGTTCCATCTGAGCGTCGTCCAGACCTAGTTTTCAAAGGCTGAAGTAGGGCGCAGGCATGGAAAACTGAACGACTTTGTTTCGAATCCTGGCTCGCTCCAAATATTTGTTCAACGCTTCTGTTAAAACTTATGACATTTAAAACATCAAGGACATCGAATCTTTCGGGGGTTATTTCGTTAAGTTTTTTTTCATGAGAAAGGTGAACTGACCGAGATGAAACTTTACAATTTAAGCGAGAAAGACTGTACAGTTGTAGCTCAATATATTTAAAATCAGAAACCGTAAATAAAATTTTTGAGGGAAAAGCTAGAACTCATTTGCTCAAAGTATTGAGGAAACCTTTAATCACCTGATAGAGATGGGGGTCATTGACCCAGACTGAATGCAGGTTATTTATTTATTTATTTATTTATTTATTTAACGTCAAAAAAACAGTTAAAACTGCGTATGACGTGCCATGGGGAAAAGTGAATTGTGTGCACATTTTCAAAATTCTGTGATCCCTACACTAAGTCGTATACTACATGAATTTTGAATTAAAAAAAGCTCTCATGTAATAAAATCTAATTTCAAGGATAAATAAGCAATAAATGTTGGGCTCTTATCCATGATGTCCTTTGTCAAGGAATAATACTTCCTGCCGCAACAACATGGAAACGATAATTTGAATAACAGTATTTCCCACTGAATTCTAGAAGACGTGCACAGATAATGAAGTTACATTTATGTCCAGAAGCAAAAAAGGGGCCATCTCAGCATTTGCTCAATGGATCAGGGAAACTGGAGGAAAAACCTGATCGAGATGGGGGTCATTGACACGGAGGCTGCAGTACGATACTTGTTACAGGTTGTTTATACACATTTATACAGTCCAAATGGTAAATAATGCATTATGTATCATAGTTAAAATTAATGTTACTTTTCTTGTGATGCTCAGTATAGTCTCTAATTGTATAGAAACAGTTATGCAGCAGAAACGATTTCACTTGGGATTTAAACTTTTCTATCGAATTTAATCGTTTAATGTCATCTGGCAAAGTGTTGTAAAATCATGTACATGTATAGTATGTGAATTTTTTGTAATGAGCTGTTGATACTGTCACCTGATGAATATGATTTCTACGTCGAGTGTTATAGTAATAGACATCGGCATTTTCTGAAAATATATTCCCGCCCTTAAGCAAGTCATTTTTGACAAAAAACACTCATTCGTAATTCAACAGACAAAGTATTGGTAAAATTCCTAGATTAATGAAGAGAGGCTTACAAGAATCACGTGGGTGGGATTTGGTTATTATTCGTACAATTTTTTTTGTAATCTAAAAGTCTTGGAGCTATAAGATGTATTTCCCCAGAATATTATGCCATATCTCAGGCGGGAATGAACATTCGCGAAATATACACAACGAGCTGGCTGAATAGACAACGAGAAGGCTGACTGAATTTGAAAGAATTCTGAACGCGTAGCATAATGAACTTAATTTTGTGTTCAACTCATTTAAATGGTCGTTCCATTTAAGGTTTGACTGAATTGAGAGACCTAAAACTTTTGTTGCCTTAACATCAGTCAATGGTACACCGTTCATTTTCAATGGAGCACAGAATGGTTTATTTGAAATGGAAAACTGCATTAAAACCGTTTTCTTTTCGTTTACTATTAATTTGTTATTTCGGAACCAATTTGAAAATCTGATATTGTACTATTTACGGTTTCTTTATTGCAAAGAATGTTCGTATCATCCGCAAATAGAACCGTTCTTCCGTTTCGAATCGTCGAGGGCATATCGTTTACGTAAAGTAGGAACAGAATACGGCCTAAAATAGATCCTTGAGGAACTCCACGTGCAATGGACAAAGAGTCGGAAAGGTGCGTACGTAATGTTCCATCATTCCAGTAAGGTATTTCAACCTTCTGAGATCGTTGTTTAAGGTACGAACATAACCATACCCAAACTAGAGCAATACCACGGAATCCATATGAAGGTAATTTTGAAAGTAAAATGTCATGATCAATGACGTCAAAAGCTTTTGAGGGATCTAAAAATAATCCAATAGGTGCCTCGTTTTGATCCAATGATGAGGCGACATCTTTAAGAAATGAAAATATAGCTGTTTCCGTTCATTTTGATTTTCTAAATCCATGTTGGCAATCCGAAAGCGCATCGTGTTTACTGAGAAAGGTTTCCATTCGTACGTAAAAAAGTCTCTCTAATATCTTTGAAAAAACTGATAGAAGAGAAATGGGCCGATAATTTTGAATTTCATTTTTGTTGCCTTTTTTGAAGAGCGGCTTAATTTTAGCTGTTTTGAAAATATCTGGAAACGTTCCGGTGCATAACGATGAATATATGTGAGTTAACGGGTGTATAATGGCATACGCACAGGTCTTTAACAAAGAATCCGGGAATTCATCTAAACCGGGCGAATATTTATTTTTTAGTTTACTCATTATTCTGAGAATTTCATAGGAAGACGTTTTGGAAACGAACATCGTGTCTAAAATTTTGGGTGAACTGTCTATTATTGAATTTTGTGGCTGAAGACCCTTAGTGAGATCGGCAGCAATTCTCGAAAAGTATTGGTTAAAGAGACTGGCCACTGTTGCCGGATCGTTCACATTTATATCGTTGTATTTTAAAACAACATTCTCTATAAGGTTTCTAGTTGAATTTGTCGTATTTTTTATTATATTCCACATTGCTTTTGTTTTGTTATTCGAGTTCAAAATATCCTGATCGTGTTTCATGATTTTAGCCTGCCTTACGACTTTTCTTAACAATGATTTGTATTTTTTAAAGGTGATGAGGAAATCTTGAGATATGTCATGACGTTTAGAAATGAAAGAAAGAATTCGCTTGTTTTTACAAGATGTCCTAATCCCTTGTGTTATCCAAGAATTGCTTTTCCGTGAAATATTTTTCTTTTTTCAAGAGGAAAGCAAGTGTTAAAATGAAATGAAAGAGTTGAAAAAAAGAATTATATTTGTCGTTTGTATCAACAGTATTATAAACCGCTTCCCATGACTCCTGCATCAAGTAATCAATGAATAATTTTATTTTAATTTTTGTAAACAATCTAGTCATACGTGTATTATTCATTGTGTCAATGATCGCATTTCTTATAATGGTAAGAATTTGTGGATCGTGGTCACTGTATCCTAAATCTTTTGTTTCAACTTCATATCGAGTAGTAGTTTTGTTAATTATAATTTGATCAATTGCCTTCATCGAATTTTGTGTGATCCGTGTAGGTACATTAACTGTAATGTCTAAATTGAAGGAATTAATTAGAGAAACTTTTCTTTCTCGCAAGATTCGACCAGAAAATCACTGTTAAAATCTCCGCATACAACAATGGATTCACAAGAGCGATTGTTGACTTTGTTAAGTGTTATCTCCAGGTTTTCTAAGAACAAAATATAATCTGCAGTTCTCGTTGTTGGAGGTTTGTAGATGCAAAGTATTATCACTTTTAGCGAAGTAAGATGTACAAGAGAAATGTCGAAGACATTTTCAACGAAATACACATTATTAATGCACATTCAGGTTTAATAATCATATAATACAAAAGATGATTACTACATTAGCACCATAATAATGAATGACATAACGTACATGTTTTAACAAACAGTTCAAAGCCTGGCCGTTGGAAGTTGCATATGAAGGTACGTTGATTTTTAAAACAACTTTTACAACGAGCAAACTTTTCACTCAGATCTAACGTAAATATTTTCATTTCTTTTTATTACTACGTCAGAATAAGGAATTTCGAACCCAATGCTTCCAAGCTTTCAAAGGCACAAATGTAAAATGCACACAAGAATTACGTGAAAATGAGAATCGCATAAGCCAAATGACATGAATACGAGCATATTTTTGGCATATGCCAACACATCAATGTGTTTCCAAGAAGTGCAGAGATCTGAAATGTGGTGAAACAAGTTAGAAGCAAAGAGTCATGCACGTGGAATTAATTACACTAACCTTGGCAGTGATATAAAATAAATTGTTCAGAACCATTTCCGTGGCTTCAGCAGATCCCCAACCCTCACGGCGTGTTCCACCTCTGCCGAGTTCTGCAGCATAATACTGCAATGAAAATACACACACTATTTACCTTGAAATGTCCATTATAATTATTTACGAAAACAAACCAAAGTGACTATCTATATTAGCCATCTCTTTGGAACAATGTTTTAAAACACACACACAAAAGTTTATTTCAGCACAAGAGTAATCTCACAGAATAAATCAATCCAATACATGTTGTACATTCTGAATGCTTTGCTTATTAAAATTACAATTGTGGACTCGTTTACTTAGACCAAACATCCGTTCGTGAATTGTGTATTGAATACTTTAAAAAACGTACCACGAAATACAAAAAACCACTACTCAGTTACTACATTTTCTGAGTTAAAATTCTCGTATTTACTACATTCACTTACTCGTATCGTATTTACTAGATTCAATTCACGAAATACAACAATTTATCTCCAAATTAAAAATAATACAATCAGATGTTAAACATGTGAGTAACTAGTGACGCTACAACAGCATCTACTTTCTAGCATTATTTCTAACTATTGCAATTTTCGAAAATTCAGAGAGTTCAACGAAAATGAGACATGCGCAATTGTTTTGAGAGAACTTTGCTCTTTCCGGAAAAAAATTGGAGTAGTTTTTGACAATATGTTTTTTTAATTACTGCATTAACTTCACGCAGAAATTACGCAAAAACTACGCAAAAACTACGTTCTTCAAAAAACTGAATACAAACTTTCTTCAAAAAATTGTGTACGACCTTTTTGAAAGAATACATTTCATTTATGACAAACATGTCTTCCTTTAGTATTGTACTTTTCCCATGTTATTTTTTTGCAATTTTAGAAAACACAAAGTTTGCAGAAAATGCGACGAGCAACATTTGGTGCTGTCTTTTGATAATATAATGCGAAAACGTACAATGGCATTTTAAGACTATTTAATTGGAAATATTTGGAAACATTGGAAATATTTCAATGAATACCACTGACCTGGAAATACGACAGAGGGTTTGCTGGAGGTACATTTGGATCAACGAGTTCCATATTGTGCAGCCAAGGTAAGATATATTGCAGCAGCAATTGTCGGACTTCTGGCCGGGCAGTTTGAAAGCGATGTGTAATCTCTGCAAAAAAGTAGTAAATAATGAAAGATTGATTAATTCTGGCAAGTTGCACGAGTTAATACAAACGGGACAACTGGGCTCCAATTCTAGGAGAGGTATGACGCCACGTGCTTTGGGAAATCTTAACAGTACACAGTACTTGGTCAATCAATCCTGCGCTGTGTCCATGATAACCGTGAGAAATTGGCACCACCATATGTCCCATTTGAAGACTGGTAACAAAATAGTGCACTAATATGTTCGTGCAAATGAGTAAAAAAATGGAAAAACTATTTGAAACACTGAGGTACTCATTATTATCTTAAGACTCGCTCGCATCTTCTAATCGTGTCATAGTCGGTCGATGTCACATGTCTAAACAAAAAATTACAAACTAAATTCTGTATTGATTATGAAGAAGAAAAGCAGATCCAGTTTTATAGGTTGTAATTATTATTTTCACGCTGTCACATGTCATCCACCGTGTGTCGTGGCGAAGACAGACATTTGAACCTGTCAACACCGTCGCTCTATTCAATTGAAAAAATGGGAGGCATGTCGTCATGCATTTAATGAACGTAGCTGCTACCTGCAACGCAAGAGAAACAGCAAGAAATTTTCCCAAACCGCCGGCAATTCGTTGAGAAATAATTTCAGGAATTATCTCAACACTCATCTACATTGTTAAGGGGCACTTCTGGACCCACTGTATAATTCTGTATTTATCTTATACATACTAGTGGTTGAAATTCACCCGTAATTCAATAAATTTTGAAAGTTAATAAGTTTTTTGTCAAAGAGTACACCTGAATAATTATTGCATTTCACTTTTTCCTCTTACGTCATCTGCAGAGCGTGTACAAATACGTCATTGTAGAATTTGTCTTAATTTCCTGCAATACCTATTAAATTTGAAAACCTATAAAAATCTGCTTATGAAAAACAGGGGTATCACTAAACTTTGGCCCCACCCACATGGTTGAGAAATACAATGGAAACTGGTCTCGTCACCTCAACCACCAAAAGAGCGAAGTTCTTCGGAAGTCAAATATACTGTCTCCAGTACCCTTTGTTTACGTGTAATGTTAAGTTAGGTGAAAAATAATATTATAAACTTTTGTTTATCGTCAACAATAAACGTTTGTTAATAATGTTAAACAAAATAGAAAGCAAAAACTAAACATTAAAACAAATATAGTCCACGTGTGAAAATTATTAAATTTTACTATTATTAATAATATGTTTTTCACTTACACAAATGCAAATATGAAGTGAAGTATTTTTCTCTTAAATGCTAAGCTTGGAATAAAACGTCTAAAAATGTCTTATTTAGTAGATTAGGGCATAGAAAACTAAACTTGTTTCCCTAAGGGAACACGAAAACCAAGTTTCAAGGCACCAAAACGCATCGAGTCCGAGTTATGTACGATGTACGAAAGTACAGTATCGTTGCAGTGTGTTGCGGTTTGCGTCTGTCTGCACGCTAAATTATTTAATTTACTACACTTGTAACACATATTGTACACACAAACTTTTGCTTTCGGCCCTCCTTCTCCATATTAACTTTAACTAAGGCAACTCCTACACGCAAACGTGCGCGCATTATGCTTAAAAAGGGGTACACAAGGGGTTTCTCTTCGCTTATTAATATTTAGACTAATGTTGCTTGTAATGCCACTTACAAAAGATTTATGCCATTTTATGAAAATGACAATGGTAATATTCGTACTTAAACAATTTACTGGAAGTGTTTATATAGAGCCTTTACTTTCAAATACTTAACAAAATCGATATATTTTATGTAAAATGCCACATGTAAAGAATTTAATTTTGATTATATAAGATGAGCTGGACAATATGCGCGCAATCCACACTATCGTCAAGTCCTTCTAAACAATGCTATCAGCGGCAAACGGAAAGCGTTCACCGGTAGGTTTTAGTCGTTTCCCTCGAGATCAATTGGAGTTCAGCGCCAGTAAGATCAGAATTTTCTTAAAAATGAGCCAAAGTGACAGCTAGTGTTGGCAACATAACTGAAGATTCTGTCGTCGTTGTGTCCTTAACACATTGGACTCCCTTCCTGCATTCGTTCGTTTGCAGTTGGCTAACTTGTAAACAGCTTCGACGCTTCCTTTTGTGATGTCCTCGTTCGATGAAGATATAGTGCGCTACGAGAAATAATTGAAATTAGGAAGTGCAGTGTTGTGTGCTCTTCTGTATTTGTTTTCTATTAACATTACATTGAATTTACTTTTTGTGTGATAAATATAACCGAGAATTGAATGCGAGATGTTTCCGGCTATTGTGCTGTTGTGTGGCGAGCTGTGATTGAGAGCTATTTACATTCGTGGCAGTTTTCTTTTACTGATTGTGAGAGCATGTCAAGAGATTTTCCACACACGTAATTAATTTTAAATATTTCCCGGACTCGTGTACGAGCATATACCTCACCGAAACTCTTAGACTTCTGGATAGTGATGTCTTCACTGGAGCCATAGTCAAACATTTTACGAAGAGGCGCGGCTGAACAGCTGTTGCGGCGGAGAGATACTTCTCTGAATTACATGTGATGTTCACTTGTTTAGCGAACTGTCACTTTGGCTCATTCTCAGGAAAATCCTTCTATAAGTGTAAGGAAAGAAATGAGTATCGGCTTGAAAGGCAACACCGCATCGCTTGGTGCGACCCTGACGCTTGCATTTTTGTGGCGCGAAATTTAATACATTCATAAAACACACTGAATTAAAGATGAATTTGTTTCAATAAAATGTGATTTGATATGAGTTATGATTTTCATGATGAATATTCAAGTTTTAACAATTATTTATTTACTCTCTGGGGTCCCTTCAACTACTAAGGTTAACAAGACCCGTGCGTAATGACCTAATGGGTAGCGATAACGATGATGAAGAAATGGAAGAATGAGAAAAGGGAAATTTGCCAACACGTAGAAACTCCGGACGACGCGCTGGTTAAAAGTTCTATTAAAATATATTTACATTATTACTAAACATCGGGTGTTTAGGCACTAAAAAATCGTCTTTTAGGCGCCTAAAAAAGCACTGAAAAAGTCGAGAATAAGGAGGGAAAAGGCACTGTCAAACGTTACATACACAATAAAATGGAAAATTGTAATTTTTGTAAATATTATTTTGCAAACTTAAATGCACAAAACCAGTTCGTATATTTTGATGTAAATCTAGATTTACATATTTACATCTCTTCTACATTTTATTCTTAATAGTTTCCATTAACTAGTAATATTTACACATTACCAGTAACTTTTCAAGGATCACAATTTCAAATTTGCGATGACTGGGAGACAAAATCAGTTTGAATGCGGAGAAGGATATCTGAACGATGTGACTGGCATATATTTTAGCAGTCCAACACTAGCAACACTGAAACCTTCTGGGTATTTATATGCATTTCCACTTAAAATTTCGGTTCCCTCGGCGTATTGTCAATCGTCCATGTTCTCAGATCATGGCTAGTATTTGTGAAATAGGGAAATGGAGAAAAATCAATTGGTATACTTTCAGGAATTCTCTCGTAATTTTAAATTTCAAGACGTGAATTGAAGGTTTCGTAATGAATGGTCACGTTGGACCATCACGGATTTTCCGATATCTTAGCATTGCATATAAATATAATAAATAAAAGGCAAAAAGCCCTAAAAAGGTATTTATGCAAAAAATAGGCATTTATGCTAAAATAAGCAAAAATAAACATTATAAAATTCCGTCAAATATCATTTGTCATGATTCGTGGACATATATTATCAGCCTTTAAATAAGTTCTCTAGAAAAAAATAGGCATTTCCATAAACATCCGATGTCTAATTATTACACATAATACTGGGGGAGAAATTGAATGACACAATATAGTTACCAGTGACGGTACTTTTGGATGGTTTCCTTCATTTTCCAAAGCAAATTGTGTATTGTATTTACTAAACACTTTTTTATCATTTATATCATCAACATAGCAATTGAAAGAGCTTTTATACACTTACCAGAAAACATTGGCATCGTGAGCTCAGGATGCAATTGGGCTAGCTGACGTGATAAATACATTTGTGAGCGGCAGTACGACGTTGAAAGTAATAAATCTAAAGTTCCTCGTCCTTTGTCTCCGCCTGCAACACATTCCAATAAAATAATTTACAATGCTTTTGGAAGCGATATTTTAGTGTCTAAATATGAAAACAATGGAGTTCTCCTTTCGTTCTACATATAAATAAACCCTTGAACACTTAAATTATTACATTTGTAATGAATACGAAAATGATTTGAACATCGATTTAACGAAAATTTATTTCTTAAAATTCAACCTTAATTACAAACAGAGTAAAATTACTAGATTATGCTTCTCTTAGTATTCCAGTTTGTATTTTCTTTTGCTTTTAGTTCGTATTCAGAATACAATTGTAACTGAAAGAGATGAAGCTCGAAAAAAAAGCTAAGTTCCCTAAACAATGCGACGCACGACTTTCATTATATCATCCACAATTTCGAAAATTGTAAAGTCTCAATTTTTCTCGACCATTTCCTATACCTTCATTACTGAATGTTTAAATCATTTTCTGTACTATTTCGAATATATTAGTAGTTTTCGCATAACTTACAGTAGAATCGTAACAAATTTCGACAAATGATCAATGTTTTCGCAAAAACTGCTCAACGATTTTTCTTTACACTGAATGAACAACAATGCAGTCTATAGCCATTTTCAATATTTTTAAAATTTTCAAAAAATATATACATTTTTTCGAATCACCCGCGCTTTGTGTGGTTAAGTCATTTCCAAGAGAGGTCTAGTAGTGTTAGGATTCTTCTTTTAGGGCCGGTTTCACTCATTCTTGTTAACACGCTAACTAGACGTTAGAAGATTTTAACGGTCCGCTAGAAAATACGTGCTTCACCAAACATTAACGCTTGTTAACTTTCCGTTAAAGTTAACGCACGATCTCAGCTCCGTTAGCAGCAGTTAACGCTTGGTTAAGCTGATGGCAAAACAGCGCGGTTCAGTTCGAGCACACAGCAGAGAAAAATGGAGAAAGCTCTGCAATATACATTGGAAGACGATATTTTAGAAAGCCTGGAAATGTCTGTGCGCCCGCGTGTATTCAGGGAAAGAAGAAATTATTTTTATGAGTACGACGATAGGGACTTTCAACCAGATTCAGGTGTACCAAACAATCGACACCATAGATCCTGGAATTGATTGAGCAGGATCTGGAGTTTTCATCAAACAGGCCAGAAAATATTACATATAATTACGTACCATTTATCACAACCAAACCATATAAGTAACAGTTTTGCATGCACATTGAAAACTTTGTTATATAACCTTCATGAATGCAAATTAGGTTATGAATGGTTTCGTTCATTACGTACATTATACATGAAATTGTGTCACTATTCATTCTTATCAGAAGATAGGCGTTAGTTTTCTTCAGACACAAGTCATTACAAAAATTTTAGAAACTAAATCACAAAATCATAAAGTTCAAAGTATGATATGAATTAATTACATAATATTATAATTAAGTTCATTTTTATTAAAAAATAAGAACTCATTATCAGAAATTTGTTTCTACTTATATTCATTTCCAGGAACGAGTCAATCTCACACATTAACCAGTTACTTATGACTCTACGTTATTATGCAACTGGCAGCTACCAGCAGGTTATGGGTGTCTATCATGGGGCCAGAAAATCTACGGCTAATCGTATTGTCCATAGAGTTAGCTGCGCTTTGGCTAGACTGTTGCTTAATTCTCTGAAAGAGTAAACATACCACAGAGTTTCCAGTTCACAGCCTTCTAAAAACAAATATGAACGCATTTTGTATACCCATTGAAGTTTACTGGCGATTAGCTAACCGAAGCCGCGGAAGCGTTGGTGAAACGGAACAAATCTTAACGGGGACGTTAATTTTAACGACTCGTTTACTAACGTCACGTTGGTGAAACCGGGCCTTCGTGCCATACATCGATTAGTGCGAAGGGTAGTCTCCAGAAGCCCCTAGCGCCTTCTTGTGAGACCTATCCTGAGCGAGTATACCTAGGGTAGTTGCCACTGCTTTCCCTAGGGGTGCTAGTGCGCCAATTTTGACGTTTGATTTGAATACCGGATAGCGCAGGTCAATATGCAATATCCGTAATCTTACCCAGTAATTCAAATCAAAACTCTGATTGATGCTAAACTGCTAGATGATTTAATTTTGCCAGGATCGGCCAAGTGTCTTTCCTGCTTTTACATGTTTTACATGCCGAGAAGGGTCTACACGCATGCCGTCGATTTTTGGCACCTCAAAAATACCCCGACTTTGAACCCGCGAACTTGGGATCAATAGCCTAGCAGGATAATGCACTATACCATGAAAGCCGTTAGTTAGACTACAAGTTGTTATATTACAATATTGTTCACTGTTACAAATAATGAAAAAAGTGAGTACTGTTGTAGCACCACTAGCTCTTAGTTGTGTTGCCTTTCCTACAGAGGTACATTTTATTTATTTATTATCGCAAAACAGTATGTGTAGTATAAAGACGACCATGATAAGTTCATTCATTCAAATGAGACACTAACTACTACTGTTACACTACGTTAGAATGCGCGCGCGCGCGCACGCACGCACGCACGCACGCACGCACACACACACACACACACACACACAAACAAACACACACAAACAAACACACACACACAAGTACGGCGAAGTAAATTTCTTCTTGACTCAGCTGTTCTCTGGACATGGATGTTTTCTGGCATATCTCCACAGGTTCAAGCTGGAGGATACCCCATTCTGTCCACTATGTGAACCTGCTGTCGAAGACGCCGAGCATGTGTTCTTCCAGTGCCCGCGATACCATGTGCAGCGACGGCACGTTATGAGTATACTCGGGATCGACCCGCTGACACCCGAAGCAATGGTTGGGTGCATGCTCGCCTCAGAAACCAACTGGGATGCGGTGAGCGCATATGCGCAGGCCATAATAGCTAAGCTGAGGAGAATAGAAAGGGAAAGAAGGGAAGTCGTCCTCGTTTGATCCTTCCTACGTTTTGGCGAAGAGAAGTGTCTGGTGACTAGGCCACTCTAATCCACTCCCCGTGATGTAATGCCTAACGGCGGTTTGATCCTTCCTACGTTTTGGCGAAGAGAAGTGGCTGGTGACTAGACCACTCTAATCCACTCCCCGTGATGTAATGCCTAACGGCGGTTCCGCGGGGAGGATGGAGGAGAAGGGAGGTTGGTTTTAGTGGGTAAAAATCTCACACTATCATGTGGTACGGGCCGCATGATGTCTTTTGAAGATTTCCACCTACTCTCGTAAAAAAAACAAAAAACCACCGTTGAAGCCGTTCCTAAGGAACGATTTTTTTTAAAAATTACCTATTTTTCGCGCAAAAACTACTCATATTTTCGAAAAATTGTACACGGCCTTTTTTCTTGATCTGTCGGTGAAGAACACGTTCTGTTAAGAAATATTCTCTATCTTCAATATTGTAGTTGTATGAAGCCGAAAAAAATCGACAATTTTCGAAAAATCATGGATTCAACGACAATGAGCCCTGCACCATTTCTTTAAAGCGTCCTTTACGCTACCCGAGGACAAAGTTTAATCCAAACCTTTGGAGCCCTTTTTGATAAAAGTTTGAAAATGTTAAGGCTTCATCTTATATACCCCCAAAATGATAAGCTCCTTTTCAAATTCAAGGGGCCACGGCGATCTGGGAATATCCATTTTGGTGAAAATCCTGTGAACAATTTAAGCGCTGAACAACACACCCGCGAGGCGAATGGACAGCCTCGGCACCATCGCACCGAATACGCCTGCCGGTCCCGCTTCACATTGTCAAGACAATGTCCTTTTCTCTCAAACCAAATGGTAAAGACCATTTTCTCCTAGGAATGAAAATACGTTTGAGGGCGCAGACGCGCCGTTGCTGGCCACTTCTCTTAGAGAGGCCTAGATAGCGTATTCGTCGGTGACCACTAAATTCTATAAAATGTAGAAAAACATGTTTCACGGATAGGCACATCTTACACGTGTTGCAGATGAGGGGGAGGGAAGTTCACTTCGCAGGAGGAAACCATGCGAGATGTGGCAATGGCTGATGCAAAGACGCGTTAAAATTACTTCCTCACGCCTAGCGCCACAGGATTGGGATGTCCAGGACTTTATACAATCCTTAATCGTCCTTAATTTGAAAGTGGCATTGGGCCACTCTGTCTGCCATGCACTGAAAATGGACAGTTTCAGATATGCCTTTAAATATGACGACGGGACAGTGAGAACGTCTATGACAGACTTCTCAGTCACTAATATCACAGCCTGGTCAGCTAACTGATTGTCAGTAATTGCCACACGACCATTCCCGTCCCAACACAGTACTAGATCATAGCTGTAGGACAATAAATGATGGAGCAGTTGTGTTGCTGGCGTTAAGTAATCAGAAGAAAGAATAGCTGAAGGGAGTTAAGAGAATCAGAGCAGAGAACTACTCGCGGCAAAGAGGTTAATTCAATATATTTAAGAGCTTCGAGGATTACAGACCTCTCGGCAGTGAATACACTATACAGAGAATGAATTCGGAATGACTTGGTGACCCTAATGCAATGAAAACTGCAAGCCACAGCGTCGTTGGAAGATAAGCCATCAGTGTATATGAACATACGGTCAGACTACGCTGTCCTCAAATCGCAAAACTGGATCTGATACTCAAGGGGACAAGTCTGTTTGGGAAGGCCTGAGAAACTGAAGTCAATGTTCGGTCGAAGGAATTTCCATGGACGGGGGGGGGGGTGCTTAAGGCTTTCATGGGGGCGGAAAGGTAGATATTAAGATCTCGCAATATATTTAAGAATCGAATACCAGGAGACTGGTGGAGCTATGTTAGGAGAACATACGAAGTATATCTAGGTTGGATTGTAGATCGACGGGATTGATTGGTTGGTTGATAGTGATTTCGGGCACGTCAACTACTCATCATCAGTCATCTAAGTCATCAGTCCCGCAAGTGTAGTGCATGTTTTCTCATCATTTCTCATCCCCTCCGGATGGCGAGATCAGGCGCAGGCCTACCGTCGGCTAGCGGGGTTTTCCCTCAACCAGGTTCTTGGAACTGTTCCTTGCGTTAAATTTGCCGTCGTGTTGTATCTTAATATAGGATGTCTTACTCTTGATGATCTTCGGATTTCTTGTAATTCTACAGATTTTCTAAACTCATCACTTTTTATCAAATTATCTAGTTAATTCGATAACTAATTTCATCAACATTAGAAGTTAGATTACTATTTCTACCATTACCCCACACTGTGGCATTATTTAGATATATTAAGATGTCTTCTTTCTTCTTAGATTTATCAACGTCTGTTTCATTCGAGATTTCATCAGCAAAGGCTCTAGCCGGATAAGGGGGGGGGTCCGGTCTTAGTTTGCAATTCGACTCAGATTTTTCCCACATGTTTGGATGTAGAAAATATTATTTTCAAAATATGAGGCGAAAATATCCACATGCTTACAGCGAAAACCCGTTTTCTTATACTTATAGGGAAAATTTTCTTATACTTATAGGGAAACCCCGTTTTCTTATACTTATAGCGAAAACCCGTTTAAATTAAGAAAATAATGATTTTGTGGGATTTATTTTATTTCTTTGCTTCTGATATGAACATTGCCGTAATAATTGGTTAAAAAATTGACTTGCAGATGCCTTTCAATTCATAACTATAGTAATAAATTGATTAAAATAGTTTTTACTATACAAATGTTAACCAAAATTTTTTAAAAAAATGCACCTAGCTCATAAACTTTCAGAGGGAGTTTTAGATAGTGCTACTTATGAAATGTAGACAATTTCATATGCTTTTGAGTATTCAAACCAGCAAATGTCTAGGGTTTGATTCACGACATGGCAGGCCGAATTCGTAACCATGATTTTTAACGATTTCCG
This sequence comes from Teleogryllus occipitalis, assembly GCA_011170035.1. Lineage (NCBI taxonomy): Eukaryota > Metazoa > Arthropoda > Insecta > Orthoptera > Gryllidae > Teleogryllus > Teleogryllus occipitalis. The sequence continues at coordinate 205,194 of BLKR01000282.1, forward strand.
TGTCTTAAATAATATAATGTGTTTCAATATGTTTACAAAATATGTAATATTATCAAAATTGATAAAAAATAATAGAAAATGTCTTAGTATTATTGGAAATCTTGGCAATCTCGACGATTGTTGGAGTCTTATTGACGAACTCTCCACCGTTGTCTGATCTCACATATTTTACTCTAGGGTTAGTTTCGTTTTCTCTTCTACTTATAAAATTTATCAATCTAGTCGCACAATCAGCTTTGTGTCTCACAGGCTCTACGCAGTATCGACGACTAAACTGGTCCACTAGAAGTATATATCTAATACTGCGTAATGATTCTACAGGCATTGGTCTACAACTATCCACGTGCAATCTTTCCAATACACGCGTATTTGTCTCATTATCGACAATCTCGAACGGAAAATGTTGTAAATTTCCCCAATAAACAGCTTTCATAACGGTCGTTTTCGAGGACAAAATCTCCCAATTCTCTTATCATTTCTTCTTGACGCATCTTATTCAAATATCCATAATTAATATGACAAAATCGTTTATGCCACAAATTGTAAATTTTCTTTATATAACTTTAACATAACTTTACAGACTTTAAACAAACTTCATTAGTAACAATCGTTCCGATGCGTTTACCATCCATATTACTTTTCTAGAGAATAATCGTTCTCTTCTGTCTTGTTTACATTAATTTAAAAAATAAAATTGTCCTTTTGGACCCCTTTTATCCCCCTTTTAATATAATTTTCTTGTCTTTATTTACAATGCTTGCAACCGATAATACGTTCGAATTTAAGGTACATACGAAACTTTTTCTATATGAATTTTATTTTTATTGTTGATATTAATACCACAATGACATACGATATGTTCAACGCACTCTGCATAAATCCTTCTTCCCGTTTCAGCTGTAGTGATTGCCGTTGTTCGCGGTTTTTCGTCAGGTCTTCTTTCGATGTCATATGAGACGTACACGCGGAGTCTAACAATGAATGAATGCCTTATTTTACGTGGCGAGACTCGGGTCACGAGGTCTGCTCTTCCGTCTGACCACGCAAATTTCATTACGCTCCTTTCACCTACTAGGGGAGAAAGAAGGTATTACTTGGGCGACGAAACAGGCAATTTGAATTTAGCTCTGAGACATCATTTAGGCTTAAGGATATTTTACATGCAGTAAATCTACTAACATGGGACAGCCGGGTTTACTTCCCTTCCGAAGGAAGGCGTACGAAGGATTTTTTCGCCCTTAAAAATCCACAGCTTCGATCGGGTTTGAACCCGCGAACTTCGGTATAACGGCCCGTATACGCTAACCGTTACCTTTTTGCAAACCCTACTCGGTCTTGATTTACTATAATTAATTTAATTCGGATATCTCTTTCCCCTTTTTGTCAAAAGTACTACTATTTATTCGCACATATTGCCGTCCGTTATTGCAATTTTCTCTGCACTTATTTATACTTCTTTCCTTCTTATGCCAACATTCTTTAGCATAATGACAATCTTTTCCACAAACAAAACAATTTACTTTTTTTTTTACTTTTTTCGCCTTGTATGCGTGAATGTGGGCAAATGCAATTTCTTTCGTATCTCAAGAAACTGTCGCGCATCGATTCAAAGTTAGTATGTGGATTAGTGTATCGAGCAACAGCTATCTCCTTACACTTTTTAAGTCCGTCTAATATATACTGAACAAGTTCCCCTCTTCTATCTTCGACCCTAGCTCCTCTCACATGATATTCCTCTCGCTCTAGTAAGGAGGTCATCTATGCTTTCTCTTTCGTTTTCTGTATCTTGGAGAGTTTCATATTTAACTTCACTAACCTGTTCTTTTGTGTCTTCTTTTCAGTGTTTTCCATAAAACCTTCGCGTTCTTGATTCCCGTAGCCGCCAGAAGTTGTTCATTAGATAAGCTTAGTATTATTAATCCCATTACTTCATCATTTTTCGACGCCCAGTCTTGCCATCTTTTCTCGCTCCCATTATATCATTCTTTTACTTTCGGTTTGTCTTTAATTAAAATCTCATCATATAAGTGCTTTGATCTAATGAGTGCACTTACCTTCATACTTCATAAGTAGTTGGAATTGACAAATATTCTATTTTACCATGTTGTCGGCTATTTCTACCATGGTTCATCCTTTATTTCATTTAAACCAACCACGCTCCGCTACCTGAGTATATATATTCCCCTTTATATTTATTATATAATGACGAAACAAGACATTCGTTTATGCACTTTTACATTCTCATTCCAAATCATTCCGTTCATCGATACACATTCTTCATAGATACAAACGCTGTCTCCCACAACAACCTCTCCAACAATTCAAAGGCTCGTTTGCAGCTGTCTCTGAAGCATCCTTATGCCAACAACAAAAAAAAATATTAGGACATGTATAAATGCAATATAATAACAGAAATTCCCCCTACTTTTGCAGCATAAGAAGCTAATAGAATTTCCTTTCTTCGTTTTGGAGACGGCTTACCGGTGTCGGCAAGGAGACAATCAATCCTACTAGTGTGGTATGCACATGTGGAAATACGGATACCAGAGTGGTGGATATTATTAAGGAGTTTCAGAGTGGAGGAAGCTGCTGATCCATATAATCGTACAATACTCCCGTAATCCAGTACTGAGAGGATGAGTGCTCTGTATAGCCGCAGAACACAAACGCGGTCAGCTCCCCATGTGGTAACAGTCAGCATTCGTAGGAGATTTACCGGAGAGACATATGTTTTGTAGACTGCGGATGTGCGCGCGCCACATTAGGGTTTTATCAAATGCCAGAACGAGGAGCCTGGTAGATTCAGAGTATGGGAACTGATGGAACATAGAGATCTGGATTGCCAGGCAGGTGGTGTTTCCTGCAGAAGTGCACACCGGTTGTTTTCGTTGGGGAAAAGTTGAAACCTGTGGAAGTGCTCTGTTGGTGTAGTTCGTTAAGGACTACTTGGGAGTTTCCTTTCGATGACACCGATGCTGTTGGATGAACAAAAATGGCAAATATCATCAACAAACAGCGATGCCTTTACAGGTTCTCGCACGACCAATGTTATATTGTTTATGGGACTGGCAAACAGTGACATTTAGCACAGACCCGTAGGAGATAACGTTTTCGAGAGGGTGGCTGCTAGATCCCTTACACGAAATCGGGAAGATCTATTCGATAGATATTTTTTGAGGATTAGAGGGAAGTTTCCCCCTCAATCCCCACGTGTGTAATGTTCGCAGAATTCCGTATCTCCAACTGTGTCGTAGGCCTTTTCAATATCATATAGTATGGCCACAAGCCGTACAGGACGAACGATGTTGAAATTTGTTGCCGGTGCGTCGAAATGGTCCAGGGTCGACTGGTATTTTCTGAAATCCGCACTGAAATGATGTGAGCAGATTTCTGCCCTCCAAAGTCCAGACCAAAACGCTGATTTACCATCCTTTTCAGCACTTTGCAAACGCAGCTGATAAGAGAAAGAGCTGATAAGAGAGTAGCTTGATGGCAACGGTCGATCCTTTCCTTCCTTTGGAGCTGGGACGACTATTGTTTCTAGCCATAGAGCATGGATGGAGTGCTCTTCCCAGATGCGATTATAAAGGCGGAAGAGAAATTGCATCGCCACATCAGGAAGATGCTTTAATATATGGTTGTGTATTCGATCAGGACCTGGGACAGTTCTTTTCTTCAACGCGAGAGCAGAGCGCATTTCCGACGTGGAGAGAGGGGTATTGTAATCGGTAGACGCTTTGCAAGAAAATTCCAACGGACGACTTCACCCTCTAACCAAAAGAAACTCAGGAGCTTAGTTCGCTGAACTTGGCATGTATTCATAGTGCGCGGCGAGTTCCTCTGCTATCACATCTCGTGAAGTGATCATCCCTCCATTCTTAAGGAGACCTGACACCGTATTTGGTAAAAAGTGTCCTTTTATCTGGCGAATTTTTCTCCACACCAGTCGTGGTGGCGTGTGGCAATTAAAAGAAGAGAGCATACGCTCTCCAAATGTTACACCCGCCAAAGCGATTGAATAAAACAAAACAGAAGCACGTGCGAAAGAAAACGCATAAGGCACGAGTAAAAACTTCTTTTAGGTGATCACCTAGCCTCGCGGTCAGTAGCGTGGCACAATTCGAGGATTAACCGGTTCTGGACAGCCCCATCTACTGCCGATTTTGATTACTTTATCATTACAGTATTTATAATAATATTAACATTTTTATATTATTACTATTATTACTGCCAGCAACATTAATTTTTTTGATTGCTTTATTGTTTCATCAATTATAATAATCTCTCTCTCTCTCTCTCTCTCTCTCTCTCTCTCTATATATATATATATATATATATATATATATATATATATATATATATATAATCTATATATATATATATATATATAATAATATATATAAAAGAAAGTCGTGTTAGTTACACTATTTATAACTCAAGAACGGCTGTACCGATTTGGCTGAAAATTGGTGAGCAGGAAGCTTAGAGCCAGGAGACGGACATAGGATACTGTTTATCCCGTTCGACAGCGTTCCTGTGTGAGAACGCACGTTTTTGCACGTTTTCGCGTGATTTCACATGTTAGCGGTCATTGTTGCCTGTTGTAACCCATTGTTGTAACGCCGCACTGATAACAGAAGGCGATAATGAATGCCGCCTTTCGTTCGCCGTTATATCTATATATAGTCATGTTAGTTACACTATTTATAACTCAAGAACGGCTGTAGCGATTTGGTGAGCAGGAAGCTTAGAGCCAGGAGACGGACATAGGATACTGTTTATCCCGTTCGACAGCGTTCCTGTGTGAGAACGCACGTTTTTGCACGTACGCAGTGCAACAAGGATAGTACAGTTTCTCACAGTGCGTGCGACGCGAGAAAAAGATGGGACCGGCTGTTAAGGCGGAACAGAGTTCGCCGGGTCAGCTAGTTATCAATAAAAATTATAATTAACTGCAAACGGGTCCTACCCAAACGCAATCCAAATAAAATAATATTATAATAGCAACCCATTCTCAATTTACTACAAGAGTAACAATTAATGCTTAATCGGAAATCGATCTCTGACATATTCGTTCTCGTACAGTACAATTTCACCCCTTTCTTTTAGTTCCACATGTTCTGTTCCATAGCCACCAATCTTACATTTTGATTTTTTCGTGTTTCTGGGCGCGTAAACTGCTATGGTCACTGGTCCCGCAGGTGTAGTGCATGATTTACAATGGAGGAGACGGTGATCTTCCCCTGGTGGATGGTGAGATTGGCATCGACCTACGTCGGCTTGGGGGGGGGGTCCCAACGAGGTTTCACACATCACCGGGGCACCGCCCCTGCCGGGACAAGCTCTACGCTCCGGACTGGTCTTCCGACTTGTGTGGTAATGTAGTTCCTGTGGGTGTGTGAAACTAAGAGGTGAGGATAAGACCAGGAAGGGGAAGGAAAGATCGCGCGCTGCCCGTGGCCCGTTTGTTAGAGTACTTGTCCAATATTCGCCCCGGTGTTGATCGGAGGAACCACCGAAAACTACTGACTAGAGCACACAACCGCTAGAATTCTCCTCCAGACAGCGACTGAATTCGGCCTAGCTATCTAGCTAGATCAATGGAACAAGGTAGCCGCACTACACGGAGAAATTTAAACAGATATTTTCATTTAACCATTTTCACAAAAACAATAAATTAAAATACTCACTGCACAGAAAAAGTACTACAGCCAAAACGCGGTTGTCTGCCACTTCCTTAATATTAAACTATTAAACTAGCTTGAAAATTACAACGGGGCACAGCGCGGCTTCAGATACGTAATATTTGCGTATTTGTTTAGGTTCTTGAAACAGTTGTGTCGTAGTTTTATTTTTTGCATGTGAGTCGCGGGAGGTGGAGGTAATCTATCCCCGCTTGATGACGAGATCTGGCGCCGACCTACACATGCGGGGTTTTCTCCAACCAGATATCTTCCACCAGCGGGACACCGCCGGTGACAAGCTCTGATCTCCCGATATGCGTCGTAGTGTACCGCATGTAAGTGTAAGTCAGGGGTGATGATAGTACAAGGATAAGGAAGGAAAGTTCGCGAGCGATCCGTGGCCCGTTTGTAAGGGTACTGCTCCGGCATTATCGGAGAAACCACGGAAAACCACCGATCAGGGCAGCCGGCCGCTAGAATTCTCTTCCAGACAGGGACTGAATTCGACGTACGTAGCTATGTAGCTAGTGTCCGCAACCAGAGACAGGAATTCGACTTAGCTATATAGCTACCTTAGTAGAGCTTAAAATAGGAAGCTATTTCAGTTGTAATACTGTAACACACGCACGAAATATTACTGAAGTCTACGAGAGAACAGCTCTTAAACACGTTCAAGAGAGAATCTCATCTCGAAGTCTCACTGAAGAATATCTTTTAGTAGTGTTTTGTACTATGTACAACGCACTATGTTTTGTACATAGCACTATGTTTTGTACATAGTGCGTTGTACTGTGTTGCACATGTAATTTGGAAATTACCTTGAAATCAGGGACCGAATACCGAAATTATAGCGGTAAAGGTATTTATACCGGTATAGAAATACCTTTACCTCTATTATACCTTTATTCAAAATACTTTATTCAAAATACTATTCAAAATAATTACTTTTCTCGGCATTTTTGGCATAGCTTTACATCACAGATTCAAGAGCGCATCAATGTCAATAGTTTAGCTGTGCGCCACCAGAGGATGACGTCTGAGATCTACTACTGGTTTCATCAATGTCCAGAGTTATTACGAGTTTCATTGGACTTGGAATAAGGTTATGTAATGTCCTTGTATGAACGGTGGTGATTTGTTAGTTCTGAACATTGGTGGAATATTTGGAAGAAATCGGTAACTAAAGTGGTAAAGATGACAAGGTACATGCATTATCCTTAATCCGTGGTATATACAAAGTGGCTATAAAACATTGGAGTTTGAATTTGTACAGAAATGAGGTAGGTTGAGACAGTGCAATGTACAATAATATATAGTACAGAATACAGTAATCTACAATGTATTATATATAGATATCGTACACATTCTAAATAACATCTTCTTTTACAGAAATTTGTTATCATTGAATTTCTTGAAACAATGCGAGTGTCAAGTTGTCAAAACAGATTAAACAAGTGCGAATAGATGGGCAGTCTATAAACGTTTTGAAACGGCTATTAAGAGAAGTGCGACTTGCTGAAGTACTCACTCGCACTATTGAAAATAATACTGCAAGGAGGGATGCAAATGTAAATAATTCTCTACGTAGTAGGGTAGCTTTTCAATAGCACTCACAATTTGACTATTTACACAGTTCTCATGTTCAAATTGGTAAAATGTAAAATGTTTGTATGTTTTGGTTTCATCCAGTTGATTTTTTCTTCATTATGTGCAGAAGATTAGTGCAGTAGTACTATGTAATTAAGCAATGATCACTTACATATTGAGAATAATCTGTGCTATTATTTTACATTGCAATTGCTCCCAACGCATGAATTGGTTTCTGTTATTCACATTTCAAGATCCTTAATATATAGCACTTCAGATCAAATAATGAAGCTAATATGGTTTTGTTCAGAAGATTCTCAATTTCGTGTGTACCCATAACGTACATGTTGATGGATCAGTATTGTTCTCATGCTTCAATGTTAGGATTAATTGATTTACATAAAAAAACAGTTTTATTCTACACGTAGTTTAAACTTATATACATTTTTCGTCTTCAAAATAATTATAAATACTGGCAATTACGTTGAATATTGATACTTTCATTTACTTTTATGATTATGATTCGTCAATTACGTTTTTACATACACATTCATATTCCATATCTATCTTTTAGCGTCTCCGTGTGAGAACTCTGGCATGTTAAACTTCGCTTAAAACAGCCAGTCCCTTTAAGGTCACGATTTGACAGATCAATTTCAAATATTTGTTTATGAATACAAGAGAAGACAAAATATAAAAAAGAGTAAGTTTTACAATGTGACAATTTATTGACAGTATTGGAAGTAATATGTGAAACTCCACAAAAAAACAACACAAAATATACGTGAGTCTACAAGTATTTTATTCTGTAGTTTAGAATTGTTTATTGTTTTTAGTTATAAAGTGAAGAAAGTTTAGGAGATGGAAGCCCAAATAAGAAAAATATAATTTTTTGTGAAAAAGTGAGCGAGGTAGACCGGAAATTTCCCAGTGGGGGTGAAGAGAAGACAGGGCTATCGAAGCGTGGCCGTGCAGAGCATGGCAGGGAGGAGCAGGGAGGAGAAGGGATACAACATAAGAAGATAGCAGGCCCCACCACAGGGTATGAAAAAATGGAATTCCTCTCCCTGACTAATAATTTACTATAAACCCGAGCAACGCCGGGTACACCAGCTAGTGTTAGTATATATTTCTTATTATTAAGGAAGAAACACTCTTCTCGAAGTGGGCTCCTCCAGATGCATTTTACAATGTAAGCTACCCACGTAGAAGGGAACCCTTGCCCACATGCTATGTTAATAGCTAATAATAATAGTAATAATAATAATAATGATAATAATAATATAATAATAATAGTAATAATAACATAATAATTTACTTTTATTACAAATTTTCTCAATATTTGCAGTTAATGTCAAAATAGATTAAACCCTTAATATTAACCAGGAAAATAACATTTTATTTTAGCCCTATTTATTAATGTATAATTAAGATTTAATTGTGAAATGAAGTAAAAGGAAATCATTTTTAACAATAACAAAACTGTGCCTGAAAGCCTGAGCGTTCGTGATTATCTCAAGGTGTCAACGCTTCCTCAGTTCGCCGAAGGATGGGTCGGGGAGGGAAGAAACGGTCCTACGCCTACGGCCGGCGCATACGTTGACAGCCTCTCCATGTGCGAAATACAAAGACAGGCTTAGGTCATCTCTCAGGTCAGATGGGAGATAGCTCGATGAAGGACACTAAGAAAAGGTTCTCTTCAATGGAATCAATAATTATTATTTCATATTTCAACTTTTCCGAAGTTTAAATTAAGGGAGGTTTTCAATACATACAACGTATGCAAAACGTAAACGCCCGAACACAAAACATTTACAATAATAAGAATAGAATTTAATACAGTTGTTTTATATATTGTTATATATATATATATATATATATATATATATATATATATATATATATATATACAAAATAATAATTTAAACAATAAATAACAATTATGAAATTATATTTGATTAACCTTATTTGATATTGATTTGATAAACCTTTTTGTGAGATATTAACTAAAGTAACCAATTTTTTCAACATGTATGGATGGTAAGCTATATTTCTTCATTGAAAATACCGGTATAACCTTTATGGACGTCCATACCGGTATAGACGTCCTATAGAGGTATTTTACCGGTATAAAAGAATAAAGGTATTTGAAAAAGGTATGGAAAAATCCCGGTATTATACCGGTATTTTTACCGGTATTCAATTCCTTTTCGGTCCCTGCTTGAAATTCGACGTTCAAGAAGGCAGAGGATTCACGAACCAGGGAAGTGACAAAAGGGACATTAATAAAATACATATTGTGGGAAGATCGAGTTTTGTTTAGATGTTAATAATTTCAAATAGTATAATAAGGGTACATGAACATGTGTCTGCTCGGGGAAATCAAAAAGGATATGTATATGTGTATTGTAAACAATAGTATGAATGGGAATGTTAAATGGGGTGTTTCATGTGTCGTTTTTTTATTGCTATAGAAGTGTTCTATGACTTTTTCTGTTCAACGCAGAACAACAGTCGATTACAACGTTTGTTTATTTGAAGAACGAGTATTATCATTTTTGGAATGGTAAACAGAATTCCCGAATCCATATGATTCAATAACAAAAATATTTATTATGTAAACTTTCGTTGCCGCAACTCCGTAAGGACGGTTCTGTTGGCCCACCAAATAAATTTTCTCACGACAGATATCCTTAGCTGAAGAATAGGGTATTATTGGTTGGAATAAATAAATAGATTGTATAAATAAATAATATTTCGAGGTATAGAAATTGGATGTTAATCGCATCGTATATTATTCCATTAGTATACATAAATTTGCGGTTCTCACACGCAACCAATCTTTATAAATGAGGTCAATAAAGAAAAAGAATTTCAAGGGGACGTGAAGAATTGAACTTTGACTATAAAAATATGAAGGATTTGTTTAAAAAAAGGATCTAAATATTTATGTCAAATGCAACCCGCAACTCTCAGCCGGACTTTTGAATCTACGGATACATCGTTAAGTATCTCCTAAACGAAGCGTTTTAAGGCCTTAAAAACTAAAATTTTGAGGCCAAAGGTTTCAAAGAAACGTAGTACACGCCGTATTATACAAGATGAGATCTTCTGGAACATTCTATTACGTTTTTGCTGGATCGACGCTTCTCGATTCTACCCCACCTACTCAGAGCCTGTAGAAACTGAAACTATATGTGAAATTAAACTAATTACTTGATATTCTACGCGACTGAATTACACGGGTGTACCTCTCTTGTCGGTAATAACGTTAAATAAGAATACTTTGTATTGACAAGGGTGTGTTGTATTATTATCAATTACAAGGAAACATATGGAATATGTGACGGAGGATAATAGGGTCTTGAAGAAAAATATATTTTACAGGTTCAATACGGAAGTGTAAAAATAGGGAAGACAGTGGGGTTTAACATGCGAGAGTTCTCGTACGGGTACGCTAGTAATAAACAAATAGTACAAGAAAAATCCGCCAGAGGCATGCGTGGGGCCAAGGGATAATATAAAAAGTAATAAATTATTACATTATTATTATTATTATTATTATTATTATTAACACTATTACGCGTTTGATCAAAATAATAATAAAAACCCACAGTTCGTCAAAAGGAAAATCCGCTAGAATTCCGACTAATGTGGCAAACTTTTTGAGTATAGAAATTGTTGTGGAATATATTGGGTACCATCGCAATAAAAAATTCACAGAAAAAAATACCATTAAATAATATTTACTTCTAGGATTCTAAAAACTACCGAAAACAGGGTGTTTATGTGACAGCCCAAAAAACCACTTTAAATTCCATTTCTTTTGTGCAGATGATGTTCATACGTGGAAAACTCACATTCATTCGCTAAGATATTTAAATCTTAATTTTTTCGAAACACACGTATTATATATGAATAGGGTGTCCAGGAAGGAAACATAACTTCGAAAATAAGCTCTTAAGACAATTTTGTGTAATAAACTCTATGAATATTCTGAATGGCTGAGCTTTTCCACAGGGCTAAAACAGATCTGAAACTGGAAGTAACCCAATCGCACACTCAATATTCTTCCAAATTTCAATAGTTTTGTTTCCAACAAATTTGCACATATGTTGAATTCTCTGCTGTTTTCGGGGCTAAGCAAGATATAAAACATAACTTATTCATCAAAGCTTTGAACCCGTTAATTCCAGAAACTGACTTCACTGAATCGGAAACGAAGTTTAAGTCTGTGATTCGCACCATGCCATTTAATAAGAGGAGAATTTTTGCTTCCTCGCTATCCCGGTAGATGGTATGTAATGCTGCGCGAAAAAACGACAAAAAAACTCTTATTACAGAGCCCTGATAACGAAACAATGAAAGACAGTTTCTTACTAAGATGGAATTGTCATGCACAATAGTGCTCCTTGCCACCAATCGAAAACTGTAAAGAATGAATTTGATTCCAGTGATATTTGTATGCTTGACTGGCCAGGAAATAACCCGGATGTGAATCCAATAGGATCACTACAGAGTGTTCTTAAACGAAAGTGAAGGCAAAAGATGCTACAATAAGGGAATATTTCGTGGAGTACTCATTACCATTTGGAATGAAGATGACGAAATTGCCAACTTATGGAAAAATCTCCTTCAAGACATTCTCAGACGAATCAAGACTTAGCATTAATTCATGCTAAAGGTGCTCACACCAAGGAATAATCAGTTTTTAGCTTCTTCTATTCTATAGTTTACTTCTAATGTTTTGAGACAATTACGAGATTTTTCTATTAAATACCATTTTGCTAGTAATTTGTCCATGTCTGTAGTTCGTTTATTGCGAACATTATATATAACATTATTAACGACGTATATTGGATTCAATATTCACGAAATTGAATTGGATTCTGTCGTGACCGGCCGCACGTAATCAAAAGTGCCGCCACGGAATGACGTCAGCGAGGCGTTACCGCCCCTGGCGGCAGTGGGCAACATCCAGCGCGGGCCAGCCGTGCCCGGCTGAGCGCGGCCGTCACGCCTGAGCGGACGGGGTGAAACTCGACCCCGCCCCTACTACGCAGCCAGTCAACGGGCCTACGGCCCGGGGCCGCTATATGAGGGTCTCGGCGCAACGCTGAGGCAGATAGCGAGCGACTGTGGTAGTGTGACGATCTAGCGGTATAGTGGTTATTGTGTAGAGAGAGAGGCGACGAAAACTGTGCTACGACTTTGGACTTCCCTTCTGCTATTCGGTGACTCGGCACTTGTTAGTATATCTCCTGGTTTACGACGACACGGCTACGTTCTCTCTGCAAGTTCTCCTGGTTATTCGGCACTACGGCTTTGTACCTGGTTTTGTCAATAAATTTGTTTTAAGAACCCTGGTGTGTTTAATTTGGATACTTCAGATTCTCCACCAAAATAGAATAGCATTCAATTTAAACTGCAAATATTGCAGGTCAGAAATTTACCGAGATAAAATATTTAGAATATCCTGTTATTGTTTACTCATAACGCTGGCTTAATATTACAAGTTTGTATGTCATAATTTTTTTTTTTAAAAAAAGGGAGTTGATAATGTTACGGAGTTGTTTCAAGTAAGAAATAATTTGTAATATGATCAAAAGATGGCAGAGGATTTGATCAGGATTGGGTCTGGATTGGGCTGGGAGAGGTCACTGGATATAGCTGTTTTTTTAAAGTTCTATGTATAATTTCGTCTTCTCTTTCAGTTACAAAGCTGTATGTAAATATAAAACCAACGTTTTTTAAGAGTTCAGAAGTGTATGGATTTGCAACTATTTACACATTTGTAATGCAGAAGTAATCTAAAGTGAAATAATAAACGGAAACCCTACTGGATGATGCACATGCAACCCTATGATTTCTATGATTCAATTTAAGCCTGCTCAAAACTGTTTAATTTTAAACACGTTCCATTGCTTAAGCAAGTACGAAGCTTTATCTTGTATGATAACTGAAAGTATCAAACTAATATTACTTTCTTGTACACGAAAGACTGAAAAAGGAGATTTTGTTGGAAAAATACATTTCGGAGGCTCTGCTTTCGAAATATGATTTTTTCTTTCAAACATCAGTCTGTGAACAACACTAGCGCCTAAAAAATTCACAGAATTTTCGCCACAATGAATATTTTTCAATTGATCTCGTTCATGGCGCTGCCCATAAAATTTCCAACAGATATTTTAATTTTTCAGTGCACTTTACGTAAAGTCCAAATGACATTTTCGACTTTTCTTTCAAGATTTTTTTGCTCGAATGTTCAAATAAACCATTACAAAAATGACGTTAGTCCAATTCCCATTGAAATCTCTGAATTATTTTTGAACATTTACTTTTTTTACACTCACTTCTACAGTTAGATTATGTAAGGTGGATATTTTTTGTAATAAAATCTGTACTTCAAAATCACATCTAAAATTAATGTCACAGTCATATTTTTCAAAAGAACATTAGTTTTCGTTTAATTTTGAGCGAAATTATGAAACTTTTAAAAAAGTAAACAAGATTCTCTCAAAAACTGTTCCAAATCTTTTCTTTAATTTTGCAGAAATATAGCACTGATTTCTTAAAAATATGGTATATATTTAATTTTCATTTATAGCTAAATTAAAAGTTGCTAAGGTTCAATTTTCCTGCTATAAATTATGTTGGGCATTAAAAGGTTAAAACACAGCTGAAAATTAACTCTAATATTAATAAACTAATTAAATTACTAATGTTCAACGATTTGTGATATTAAGTTTAAGTAAAAACAGAAGATATTATCAGAATATCCAACTGCCTCGAAGCACTTCTCTAATTACTTTATCATACTGACAACACTTCAAACGAAATGTGGGAAATTCGAACTTACCAATTCGAATATTTTTTAAAATTTTCGAAAATACAGTGTGCCGGAAATGGGACCAGCACCGCTTTCTTTACTGAACTTTGAACGTGATACCTGAAAATACGTTGAAGGGTAAAAAAAAATTTAAGTAGAAAATTTGGAACAAATCTTTGAGGAAATAATTGTTAAATATTTTAAAAATTGTATATGTCGCAAAATTATGCAAAAAATACTATTTTCGAAAACGTGAACATGATCTTATTTGAAGATATGTTTTGATGAACAAATTTCATAAAGAAAAACTTATCTTCATAAATGTAGTTGTAGGATGACTCTGAACAAAATTTTGAAGGTAGTTCGACAGCTTTAGAGGCAACAACTACTGCTGCGCTCTGTCAGCTTATCGATACACTATATCTCCGAACCAAAACACTTGAGTATTAATATTACCTAACAGTGTTATTTAAAGTGCTATCAGTGTTCCAAGCAGTGTACAGCGTTTCTCTGGCCGGCCTGTCGGCTGGCTCAACGTATCCACATGAATAAAGCAGTGCCAGCCAACCTCATGATGAATCCGTCACTTTACCTCCAAGAGCAACCCACGAAGTCGTACGCCGGAGCTGCAAATACTGTGAGTTTTCCATCAAAAGAACAATCTATACTACTGGACGCATGCAAAAATCTAACTGTCAAAGACTATATAAGTAAACTAACCGAAATTGTTCCCCCCAGTGCCATTACTTTCATATCAAGAATATCCAATAACAGAATATGTGTGTTTCTGAACTCGAAGATCAATGCTGATCTTATAACTAACAAATACCCTACTCTGATCATTAAAAATACCACTGTTAATGTGAGATCCCTAATTAACAAACTCAAGAGAATCATAATATCAAATGTATACCCTTTTATTCCAAACAAGGAAATCACAAATATTTTCAAGAATCATGACATTAAAACTACCTCCAGTATATCCTTCATCAGAGCTGGTCTGTCTGACCCTAACCTCAGTCACATTATGAGCTTCAGTAGGCAAACATTTATCCAACCTGAGGAACTTCACAAACTCCCTCAGTCATCAGTGATTGTATATGAAGGTACACCATATAGAATCTTTTTCTCTGCTGAAAACATTACTTGTTTCAGTTGCAAAATGGAAGGCCATACTGCTAGTAACTGCCCCCAAAATCTCCCCAAAGAGAATTGCCTTCTGGACACTCCCAGCACAGACAAACCAACTATCCCTTCTAATAATATCGAAGTGCAGCCTACCATAACTGAAACACCCACTGCCCCCTCCACCAGTGACCCTATGAACTTTCCTCCCCTTCTTAAAAGAAGCCTCCCCAATGAATCCTCTTCCCTATCTGAAGCAACTAATAATGTTAAAGATAATAATCAAGATAATAATGTTAAAAAAACTAAAAAAAAAGAAACAGAAAAAGAATTCTTCAAAACATGAAGAACTGGACCAAGATAGCAATCCTGATAAAACACTTGAAGACATGCTAAGCCCAACTAAAGATCTGCTTGAAATGAATCAAAACTCTTTCCCTCTGTCAGCAAATCAATTACACTTACTACTAGAAAATACTCTGGGCTCTGCTGATCCTCTAACCATAGTAAAGGACTATTCCAATGATATTCCAGCCGTTATAAAAATGTTCAATGACATTTACCCTGTATTAAAGGATAGAATTATCAAAGGCAGAGTCACCAGACTAATAAAAAAACTGCAGAAATACCTACCGGAATCAGACACATCTGAGTCTGAATTCAGTATGGAAACTACCTGACACTAAATTTTTTAACTCAGGTCTCTTAAAAAACAGCATTCCCCCCTTGCTAAATAAATTTCAAGCAAACAAATGAAGATACTCCAATGGAATATTAATGGATACTATTGTCGTCTTGAGTATCTGCAACTATTATGCAACAGTTTTGACCCAGATATCATTTGTTTGCAAGAAACCAATTTCAAGGCTAATCACTCAGCTAATATTAAGAATTATCAATATTTATTTAAAAATAGAACCACTGATCATGCTTCTGGGGGAGTAGCCATATATTTAAAAACTTCAATTTTGGCTGACAACCTTATGATAAAATCTGACTTGGAGGCAGTTGCGGTGAAGGTTGTAGCACCTATTTGTATTAATATATGTAACTTATATATCCCTAACAACCATAAACTTGACTACTTGGAGCTCAGTGACATCCCAAAACAATTACCAAAACCCATATTGATTCTGGGGGACTTAAACAGTCATCACCCAGTATGGGGCTCATTTAAGACCGACAGAAGAGGTATATCAATAGAAACATTTGCAGAAGACTCTGACTTGATAATTATAAACACAGGAGGACCCACCCACATCAATCCCAGTAACGGCAAAGTTAATGCCATTGATATAACAATGGTATCGGCCCCTCTTGCTCCAAAATGCTCATGGAACGTCCTTGAATATCCATACGACAGTGACCATTATCCAATCATTATTGATATTGACTTACCCGGCTCTGGTGACACACCTTTCCCTCCTACCAGCAAGCTGAACTATAACAAAGCTGACTGGGCCATGTATCAAGAAATCGTTAGCTCTGCCTCATCTAGTTTTCATCTGGATGAGAATGAATCTGACATCAATCACATAGTCCAAGATTTTACCAACATTATCATAGGAGCTGCATACCAAGCTATTGATTCTTATCAGGTTAAATCTAATAAGAAGAGAGTCCCCTGGTGGAACAACGAATGCCGGGAAGCTATCAAAGCAGCTAAACGTGCCTTCAATAAATTCAAAAGAAGAAGAACTTTAGAGAACAAGACTGCTTACAAGAAAACTAGGTCCCACGCCAGAAGCATTATCAAAGAGTCGAAAAAGAAATCATGGACTAATTATGTATCATCAATCAATATAAACAACATGTCTGAATCATGGAAGAAAATAAAGTCCATTCATGGCAATAAAGTAACTAACACTTCTTTTTTCAATCTCAGACAAGATTATTAATGATTCTGCGACAATTGCCAACATGCTCGCTAAAACTTTCCAATCCAATTCTAGTTCAGCGAATTATGATAAAGAATTCTTGAAGATTAAAAATGTAATTGAAGACTCCTATAACAACTACCTCCAAAACCCATCGGCACGTTCTGACGTAGTTAATGTTCCAATAACAATGCAGGAAGTAAACGAAGTTATTAATGTGACAAATAACTCGACACCTGGACCGGATGGTATCACCAACATCCTCATACGGAATCTTCCTGTAGAAGGCAAGGAAATCCTCCTAAATATTTTTAATTTTATGTTTAAAAACAAAACCTTCCCGAATAAATGGAAAACAGCAACTGTTGTCCCCATTCCTAAACCTGGCAAAGCAAGATCCAACCCGATTAACTATCGCCTGATTTCCCTAATTTGTAACCTGTGTAAGATAATTGAAAAGATTATTGATAGACGTTTAAGATGGTTTTTAAATCACTATAACATCATTGAAGATAATCAATTTGGCTTTAGACCTGGGCATTCTACTTACTCACATCTTATTAGCGTGGACACCTACATAACTGAAGCCATCCACAACAGACAACATGTCATTGCCGTCAACCTAGATGTCCAAAAGGCGTACGATATGGTATGGATACCTCGAGTTATATGGATACTTAAAGATATCGGCATTAATGGTAACATTCTTAGTTTTATCATGAAATTTACTAGTGATCGATGTATTCAAGTGCGTGCTAACAACCAGTTATCCGAAATAATCAAGCTGGAGAATGGACTTGCACAAGGATCCACCCTAAGCGTAACTTTATTTTTGATCGCAATTAAGGATGCTGGTCAGTATATCATATCACCTACGATCATTCGCAAGTATGCGGATGATATGATAATCCTCAGCACAGGAAAGAACCTCGCATCTACGCAGAGAATTACATAAGATGCATTGAACTCAATACATAAATGGTCGCTAAGCTCAGGATTCAAAATATCTCCAAACAAGTCCGAATGCATCCTGATATCTAGGCAAAATATAGCTGGAGATCTTAATTTAAAAATGGGAGAGGTAGCAATAAGAAGAGTCTATTCAACTAGAATCCTTGGTCTTATTTTTGACTGTAAGCATACTTGGAAAGAGCACATTAAAGATCTCATCACTGATGTCAAAAGAAGAACAAATCTACTAAAATGCATGAACTATAACTGGGGCGCAGACAAACATACCTTGCTCTTCACTTACAAAGCTATTGTTCGTAGTAAAATCGACTATGGGTGTATAATATATAACAAAGCCAAAAAGAACCTACTCAAAAAATTGGATCCTGTACATAATAGAGCGCTTAGGATATGTACTGGATGTTTCCAGACAACGCCACTAGGTAGCATCCTTATCGAAGCCTCGGAACCAACCCTGCAATTTCGACGGGATTATCTGACTATCAAATATATAAGCAAAGCCTCCTCATCCAATAACAATATTATACTCAATGATATTAACCCACCAATCAGATCTGCTCCCATCCACCTACAATCATACCCAAAAACCTTTTACGAAAGCACCAAAGATATAATCAGGGCCTACAACCTCCCAAACATATCGGTGGGAAGGTATAGAACACCTAAATATCCTCCCTGGGTCACACCAAAATTTACTGTCGATTCCTTTCCCAAGAATCTCTCCAACTCTAACTTGAACGACTCCGACGCTGATCTTATCCTCAACGAGATTCTCAATAAATATCAAGATCACGATGTCATCCACATCCAAGACACGCTGGAAACAGACAGAATGGGCTTATACATCCAATCTCCATGGAAGACCTTTCATATCAAGTTTAGGAACTTTGCAAGTAAAAATAGCGCTTACAATTATGCTTTCCTAATGTCAATGAACCTTGTCAAATCCAACCCAACTAAAAAATGTATTATTTTATCAACATATATACCGAATGGCATTAAAGTTTCACCCAGTAATTACCTACAATTAATCTTCACCAACCTGCTTGAAATCTGCAAAGAGACAGCTGACATGTGTATTCAACCTGTTGTGATCCACATTACAAAGAATGTAGAACCAAGAACTCCGATTAGCGGATCACCCACACCTATGTTGCTTATTGACTTTGAAGAGAAAGTAAACAACAAAATGTCTTACACAATTGAGGATTACGTGAAGTTTACTGGCAAAGTCATGAAAAAGATGTGGTCAAACCAATGGAACAATCTCAAAGCAAGCACAACGCATAAGAAAATTGGTGAATTTTTTGCCATCAAAACTAATGAAAATCTCTCACGTCGTGAACAAATAACTCTTTCACGCATCAGATCAGGCCATACCAAATTTTCCCATAGACATATACTAGAGAAAAATTCCATCCCAGTATGTACCTCTTGCAATTGCCCGCTAAACATTAATCACATCCTCCAGGAATGTCCCCAATTCAATTCTGTGAGACCTCAATTCTTTGATAAGGAAAGATTTAGTGTCATTCTAAGGGATAATACTTACCAAAGTAATGTTTTAAAATTTTGTAATGAAATAGGTATTTCAGGAAATATTTAACTGTATTAGAATAACGTAATTTTCTATTCCTTTTTTGTAGTAATTAACAGTTATGTAATTTTCACGTTTAAGTTTTATGTTTTTATATCCATATCATCTCTGTACTGTAACCTCAGTTGTAACCTCAATATTGTAAAAACTAAAAATTGACAATGTAAAATATAATATATTGTATTAATTTAGTCGCTAATGACCTAGCCGTTGATGCGACTTAAAATAAATTAAATTTAAAAAAAATTTTGAATTTTTGTAATTTTCGAAAATCATCGTAATATTAAGGAAATGAAAATGAGACCTGCACCACTCTTTTAAGCGCCGTTTACGCTACCCGACATTAAAATTTAATCAAAAGATTTGGTGCTGTTATTGAGAAAAAATTGTTTAAAAAATTAAGAACTGTCTATACTTCACGCAAAATCACGCGAAAACTACGCAAATTTTCGAAAAACTGTACATTACCTTATTTCAAAATCAGTCTTTAAAGAACAGTTTTCGAAAAGGAAAAAATCTCTATCTTCAATATTTTTGTTGTAGGAAATGCCGAAAAAACTGAACTTTTGCAATTTTCAAAATATTAGGGATTTCAGATGAAACATAGGCTGTCTGCTACTGAGTTTTTTTCATAATAAAAGTTCCAATAATTTCTTTTTATAGAGTCACAAACTACATTTATTAAAACATAAATTATTATTACATTCAAATCTTGAACAAGAACAGTGTAGCAACGTTTCAGAGGTCAAGTTGTGCCTCCATCATCAGGCCTTCAACAATATGTCAATTAAAATAGGAAATTTAATAATATAAATAAAAAATTAAAACAACTTATATTAATCACTTATTTATAGATGTGTTTAACATTATAAAGAATTCGCAATACATTTAAAATATTACCCTATTACTATCTCTTCATTACAATCCCCTATTTCCTCAGAAGTCGATCAGCTAGGCATTCTGAGAAAGCTGTCCCCAGCCGTCTCCCCCTTCCCCCACCCCTCTCATGTATCCTTACCCCTCCTAGAATTCATCAAACCCAGGAACATTGTCAGTACACTCTCCGTAGTAGGAGCGTTCACAGTCGACATTAGTAACTCTTATATGTATATCTTTTGTTCTCTTCTTCTACTTCTTTCATGCGAGTATGGTTTTTCTATATCTGGGCACTTACCTTGCTTCTAATAATTAATAATTTAATAATATAATTTAGAAGTTAGACGTCTAAACTTTTATCTTAATTTCTAGACTAAAACAATTTCGATTTGCTCTAACCACAATTATAATTGTTGTTTGAATTTTATAGGTATTTTCGTTCACCATATTCTCAAGAACTATTGACAATTTCTAATCTTTCTTGAATTCTAAATTCATCACATGTATGTATTCGATTTTAATTCGATTTTTCAATTTGAATTAATTTAGGCCAAGAATATCTAAACTTACATGCTACTTTTTAAGTTTAAAAATGTTAATGTGTTATATGGAGATTTGTAATTGTGATTGTTAATTACTAGGAAATATGTTTTCAACATGATACCATCTATTAAGGACAATTTCATCATGTTATCTCATCCAATTCCTTGTAAAGTATGTATTCATCTAAAAATTTTAATATATTGTGAATTCTTTATAATGTTAAACACACCTATTTTATCTTAATATAAGTAGTTTTAATTTTTTATTTATATTAATTATCAAATTTCTTATTTTAGTTGACATACTGTTAAAGGCCTGATGATGGAGGCACAACTCGACCTCTGAAACGTTGCCACGCTGTTCTTGTTCAAGATACTAATTTGAATTTTTTTGATTGGTTGGGTTTAAAGGCGCTTCAACGGCTAGGGTCATTTGCGCCCGTGTCAAATTATTTTAAGACCAGTGCATAATATTGCAGTTCCAAATTAATAAAGAAAATTAAAATCTTTAATAGAAAGAAAAGTAAAACTGAGAAGGGACATATCCTCATAAGAGGGATTTGCAAAAATTGCCAGTCTTTTTTTGTTGTTTAAAATCTCGGGCTAAAAGCCAATAATTGGCATTATCATCTTCTCTCAGATAAGGCTGTACAAGCCAGTCTCTCGCAAAAAGGCAAAAAGCTTGCAGAGAGAAGATTCGTCATTACTAAGAACCTCCGCAAGGGAACCAGCAAGGTCATGCCTTCGACGGCTCTCTCTCATCTTAACACAATCTACCTTGCAGCATTCACATATAGGGGGTGGGTCCCCGTGGAGGAGATAACCGTGGGAGAAATGGCAGTGACCGATTCGGAGGCGTGTTAAAATGATCTTCTCTCGCCGAGCATCGCGAGATGAGGAAGACCAAGGATTTATGGAATCCTTGATTCTCGTGAGCTTATAATCTGAGTTATGCCACTCTGTTTGCCATTCACTGCGGATAGAGCGTTTTATAAACAGCTTAGTGTCTTCCGTGGGGACTGCGAAGATGTCTAATTCTCTTTTCTTCAAAGCGGACTTTGCTGCCTAGTCAGCTATTTCATTTCCTCTTATTCCCACGTGTCCAGGGACCCAACAAAAGACTAAAATATAGTGACGGACCAAGAGATGGTGGGTTTGCTGTTGGACGGTCATTGTCAGTGGGTCACAAGACGAGGAGGAGATGGATTCAAGAGAGCTTTTTGAATCACTGCAGATCACTACTTTCTTTAGTGACATCGATCCAGCATATTTAAGTGCCTCCAAGATCGCATACTTCTCTGCGGTATAGACACTGCACGAAGAGTCTAGTCGAAAACCTTGCGTGGATCTACTGCAGTAGAAGGCACATCCGACTTTGCCGTTTTGGGAGGAGCCATCGGTGTAGATAAAGAAGTGGCCAGGATACGTAGATTTTATCGCATCAAATTCCGATTGGAATGTACTGGAGGGAGTCAAGGATTTAGGAAGGTTAGCCAGTCTAAGATCTATTATCGGCCGGTGTAGTTTCCACGGGGAAACAAGGTTTCGGGGGGGTTTCACAGGGTTGGGTACTTTTATATGAAGCTTCTTTAAGAGCATACGGAGACGGACACCCAGAGGGTGGGGTAATGACGGTCTAAGCGCATATGAAGTCAGGTGGGTTGGATGGAGGACTGCTTGACGCGAGGGAGTATCAACATTGGATAATTTCGCGCCATAGGAGGCAATCAGAATATCCCGCCTTCAGCTCAGGGATGGTTCTCCAGCCTCGGCCAAGAGGCATTCGATGCGACTCGTGCGGTAGGCGCCTGTACTAATCCTTATGCCAGCATTGTGTATGGTATTTAATGGCCGGAGGGTTGATGGAGACGCTGACCCATACACTATGCATCCGTAATCCAAGATAGGGCGGATGAGAGTTCTATACAAACGCAGAAGACAAACACGGTCTGCGCCCCAAGAGCTACCAGTAAGAGTGCGAAGGAGATTCATAGGTGATACACATCGGCCCTGTAGTTTACGGATGTGTTTTCGACAGGTTAGGCTCTTGTCGAATGCGAGTCCAAGGAAGGTTGCGGATTCAACGAATGGAAGCTGCTGTCCTCCAAGAAAAAGGTCGGGGTGATTATGGAGGTGACGGATTCTGCAAAAGTGCATGCAAGTGGTTTTTGAGGTAGAGAACTTGAATCCTGTTTATTCGCTCCATTCCTGCAGTTTGTTGAGCACAAGTTGTAGTTGCCTCTCAATAACGTGCACGCTCTTGGAGGAGCAAAAAATTGCAAAATCGTCAACGAACAGTGATGCTTTCACAGGCTCCCGGATAACTGATGCAATACTATTGATAGCAATGGCAAACAGAGTGACGCTCAAAATTGATCCCTGGGGAACACCGTTTTCTAACTGGCGACTAGAGGATAACACGTCGCCAAGGCGGACGCGGAAAGATCTTGATGAAAGAAAACCTACTAGAAACAAAGGGAGCCGTCCCCTAAGGCCCCAAGTATGCAAGGTGCGAAGAATACCGTACCTCCAGGTGGTGTCATACGCTTTCTCTATATCGAAGAAAATTGTTACCAGGTGCTGACGTAGCACGAAAGAAGTGGAAATCTGCGTAGCGAGGGTGACTAAGTGGTCCATGGTTGACCTGTGCTTCCTGAAGCCACATTGGAGAGGTGTAAATAGGTTCTTTTGTTCCAGGAGCCAGACCAGACGTGTATTTACCATTCGTTCTAAAAGCTTGCACACACAGCTTGTGAGCGAGATTGGGCGGTAACTAGAGGGGGTTGTTCTGCCCTTTCCTTCTTTAGGGATTGGGAGAACGATGGCTTCACGCCAAATCCTTGGTATAGCATGTTCAGCCCAAATCTTGTTGAAAATGCCGAGGAGAAACGAACGAGCGTTTTCAGGTAGGTGTTTCAACATTTGGTTATGTATCTGGTCTGGTCCTGGAGCACAATCTTTCGCACAAGCGAGGGCACAGGAGAGTTCGTCCATGGAGAAAAAGGCATTGTAATCTTCCTCCACGCGACTCGAGAAGTCTAATTTACAGTTTTCCATTTTTCTTTTCGTGTTTTGAAAGCCAGAAGTATAGTGTACGGAGCTGGAGATTTGTTCGTAATGAGAGGCCATTTCTTCAGCAATTTCTTGTGGAGAGGTTAGGAGATTGCCATTTACCATAAGCCCGGAAATAGACGGCGAAGGGAGTCTTCCACCGATCTGTCGGACCTTTCTCCACACAAGTTTAGGGGATGAGCGGCAAGAGAGTGACGAGATGTAGGCTCTCCAGGACGAAGCCTTACTTTCCCGTATCGTTAATCTAGCTCTGGCTCGGGATCTTTTATAGTTTATTAGGTTTTCCATGGTTGGGGACCTAAGTTTTGCCAATGCCCTCTTCCGATCCCGGACCGCGGTGGCACAATCATCGTTCCACCATGGCACAGGGGGGTGTCGTGCATGGCCCGACGACTTCGGGATGGCAGATGAGGCCGCATTAAGGACGGCGTTATTAAAATGGGCAACCATAGTATCGATGTCGTTTGGGCAGTTTTCCGATATTCGTAATTCTTTCTTGAATGTTTCCCACTCAGCTCGGTGGATTAGCCACCGAGGGCGAGCAACGTTCAATCGGGAATATCGAGGTTGACCCGAATGGGAAAATGGTCACTGCCATGCAGGTCGCCAAGGACAGTCCACTCGAAGATTGTAGAAACGGAGGGACTACAGAGAGCCAGGTCCACGGACGAGAATGTGTTAGAAGCTACGGAAAAGTGTGTGCTTTCGCCAGAATTTAGGAGAATTAAGTTTTGGTTATCTATGATATTTTCAAGTAACCTGCCTCTCGTGCACGACCTTGTGCCACCCCAGGCAGGGTTGTGGGCGTTGAAGTCCCCCACAATGAGAAAAGGTGTAGGCACCTGAGAGAGCACATCCTCCAGTTTTTTTTGTGACACGACTTGTCCAGGCGGGATATAAATGTTGCAAATGGTAACAGAAATAGTTCGGAAATTTACACGAACGCAAGATATCTGCAGAGTGGTTCGTATGTCTATTTCTTTCGATACCAAAGAGTTTGTGATAAACGTGGCGACTCCGCCATGGGCGCGGAGGCCATCGTCTACGTCTTGCCTGTAACAACAAAACCCGCGTAGAGAGATGGAGTGCTCAGAAAGGAGATGTGTTTCCTGCAGGCAGATAACCACGGGTCTATGTATAGACATAATTAACTTCAATTCATCCAAACGAGTTCGAAAGCCATTTATGTTCCATGACAGGAGAGCCATAGTTTCTAGTTAAGGTTTGGATCAAGGGTAGGTTATGTATCAGGTTTCTTTTTCTTCTTTTTCCTTCTTTGTTGGAATGTAATGGCTTGGTTCATGCGAGGTTCCTCATTCCCAGCAGAGTCATCTTGACTACTGCTGGAGAGGGTCGCATGTATTGAGACACCACGGTCCCTTGAGACAGGCGACCTAGATCTAGCAATAGGGCCTGTCGGCCTCAGCTTCTCTTGATGTGTTTGGGTGTTGGTTGAAATATTTATGGTTTTTGTTTCCGATTTTGTTTCAGGCTGGACAAGAGATTTGGGATTTGCATCTCCGCCGATGTCATCAAAGGACACCTGGCAGGCAGAATCGCGAAAAGTGGAGGCTTTAGGCGATTGGGTTTCCGAATTGACTGTCTTATGTTGACCCATGGTGCCAGCGAAACTTCGGGCCATGTCCACGGGGTTTCGCGTCTGCTAACGGCGTCGTGCCTCCGGAAAGGAGACTTTCTCAGAGACCCTGATCTTCTGGATCTCTCTTTCTCTTAAGAAAATCGGGCACTGGTTGGAATTAGATGGATGTTTTCCACAACAGTTTACGCATTTTGCCTCGGCGGAGCAGTTTGAGTCATTACAAACCTCCCTTCCACAGTGCACGCAGACTGCGGCGCTCATACAGCGAGGTTGCGTATGGCCAAACCTCTGGCATTTAATGCAGCGCAGAGGGTTTGGAACATACTGCCTGACACGGAGATTGTAGAAGCTACACGATATCTTCTCTGGTAGCGATGGACGGTCGAAGGTCAGTATTAGAGTTGAGGTAGGAGTGGGTACCCCATTTACTCTCCGCTGAATCCTGTAGATCTCTGACACACCATATGGCTCAAAGAAGGGTTTCAAATTTTCTTCCGATTCGGTAGCGAAGTCTTCGTGGTTTACCACACCCTTGCAGAGGTTTAAGGTCGGGTGGGCGGACACATGCACCTGGAGGCCGGCTATTTCTTTGAGGTCAAGGATCTTGCTGATCTGTTCGTCAGAGCGACATTCGAAAAGAATTGTGCCATTTCTCTGACGGACCACCGACTGAAATATACCAAACTTTTCAATTTCCCTGGCAAGTTTTATAGGGCTGACACTCTTCATAGTTTCATTTTCTCTTTTACTTGACATGACGAGAAAGCGGGGCTTAGTAGGTCTGTCTCAGAACATTACAGAAATAACTCTCAAGATTTACTGTTTCACCAACAAATCTCCTCTTCCTTATGGAAGAGGGCGAGGGGGGGGGTAGGTTTTTATCCATTAAGAGGATATCAGATTCATCCCCGTGGTCCCCACCCACCACGGAGCCCAACAAGGGGACACTCCATCGGAGTGCCAGGGTTGCCACGGGGATATAGTGGGGGGTAACCACAGCGCTGCACCGCCGTGGATCCCCCCGCTCACCCTGGAGTTCAGTACAAGACCTAGTCCAAGCCGGTTGATCGGGAGTGGGTTAGCTCCCGACCGCCCGTCTAGAAGAGTCCGTAGCCAAAGCAAGTGTATCGAGACCTACAAGGAATGTTCCCCAAAATACGTAAGAGCACGTATCCCTGGGTGCCAAGAAAAAAAGGAGCACGAGGAGAGTAATTGGGAAACAGACAGGCCCCTCAACCGCCAGGACATACATTCCCTCCGACACGGGTCGCCATGCACGGCAAACACATGGGTGGGCGTTCAGCATACAGAGGTGGCCAGTGAAATAGAAGAGGGAGAAGAAAAGAGACAGGATAGTATAGAAGAATGAGAATGTAGAATGGGGAGAAGAAAAACGACTTGTGAAGGAAAGGAATACTTGAGAGCCCTCTCTGTATCCCCTCGTCAGGACGTGGACCAACCCACCTCGACGGGACTAATTTGAATGTAATAAACATTTATGTTTAAATAAATGTAGTTTTTGACACTCTATAAAAAGAAATTATTAGGGCTTTCAACGAAAATGTGCCGGCACCATTCTTTTAAACGCCCTTCACACTAACAACAGAATTTAATCAAAATATTTAGTAACATTTTTTGAAAATGTCCCCGGGGCTCGATTACATGTAAAGTACCCCCAAAATTAAAATATCGATTTCAAATTCACGGGCCCGCGGCATCAGCCAGATCGATTGTGGACTTTACCCGCTAGTTCGTCAGAGACAGACGGATCGACGTTTTCCTGTCAATTTATTTTTCGGTAGCCAGCACTCACAAAAAATGGACTCTGAGAACACAATGTGTTAGAGGAAGTAATTTACTACAGGTAGGGACAAGATTTATCCACTTTTTCGTTACCAGGGCCAGTCAATAAGTTTCCAGTCGAAAATTTGCCGTTTATCACCAGCATTACAATACCTTTCTCTATATTGGGTAAGGACTAGCGAGAAAGTAAACAATTCAGTTGATGAGACCGTTTATCAGAAAAAATGTGTGGAGGACAAATTATAAGTTCTTAAAACGATAGAAAAAACAATTTGCAATACATTTTGTATTAAGAAATATAAATCTAAATAAGGTGTTCTTGCATCCATTACACTAGGGAACACGATTTTACCTCCAGGAAGGTAGTGTGTTTATTTGATATGTGGATTACGAATATCACAAAAAAACGTCATATCATGTCACAGTTTTTAAATATACCGTATCTTTTTATCGTATCATGCCGTATTTTGCACTAATGCCAATTCATTTAAATTGCACCTGTATAGTATGTGGCAACAATAAGCATAAAATGTATGAAACATGTATCAAATATATTTCTTCAGTTCATCCATGCCACTTTCATGAGGTATCAACAAAATTAGGCTTTCGTAGTTGTACGTTTCTTTTTGACTTTGTTCGAAGACTGCCCGTTTATTCTCACGTCTGGAAGTTACGCTCAGTCAGGTCTGAGTGGATGTTTTGAAAACAAGTCACGTACACCCTCATATTTCTTACTGCACATCAGTCACATAACGATATTATTTTAGTCCTTACCTTATCGCAAGTATACAAGTATCCAATAGTTGTGGGTGGCAGGTGTCGCGCGGAACTACGCCGTAGTGCGCGTGAAGTTCGTGTCTGGTTTCCTTATGTCTTAATTACATTCATATATTTCACTTCTGTGGGTCAAGAGGGAAATTCCCTTTATGATCTGTTCAATTAAATCGGTTTGATAAAATACAAAACGCCATTTCACATTAAAAGTGTGCGAATCATCCCGATATCATCTGTTATGTTTGTGGAAGATTTACACCCAAACTTCACAGGAAATACTGTATGAAATTAGTAAACATGCTGCTCCTTACTTAGGATATCATGTTTGTGATTATGACGAACCATGGGTCCCTAAACCAGTGTTGTCATCTGTACAACGAATTTTCGGTCGTGGTTGTATGGAACGCTCAAATCATTATCTTTCGCTGTGGTATGAAGAATTCCAACAAACCATTTTACTGGCTGCTAGTTATGCATGACATATCTGGCCTGTAAGTGATGATCGTGGTGAATGGTTTCATGAAGATATTACTACAATGGAGAATAGATGCCACAGGCTTAATCCTGCGATGAAGGGAGATTGTTCATTTCTAGTCAGAGAAAGTACACAGGAATCCAAGAGAAGTGGCAAGGCGCAAAGCATTTTTAAGCAATAGGAATTAAGGAATTTCTCCTTCCAAGATATTTCAATATTATTGCGTGAATAGGTAAATTCAATTTTTAACTTGTTCTTACCTCATATAAAGCATGCTCATAAATATTTGTCGCATTATAACTAGAGCGACAGTGAGAAAATTAGCATTGGATTTTGTTTATTTCCAATAATAAATATGTTCATATGTTTTGAACTCTACGTGATGGAAACTTTTTATAATGATTACGAAGTCAGCGTGATTGTTTCCTTTAAAATCACCTACTTTCACCCTGGAAGTATGAATTTTGTTTTTGTTCCCTAGTGTTATTATTGTGAGAATTTAAGGTTGCGTTGAAGTATACTGCCCGGGAATCTATGCGGCATGCGTACATCATTAATAGAAATAAGTTGCCTATCAAATAACTGTTTTCATAAGTCGTTCTGCTAACCGTACGGCGATTGAGATGTACGACAACAGCAATCAATTGGATGAAGTTAGTAAACATTGTGAAAGACGAAAAGTCATGTTTAGATTGGTACTGGGAACAATGTGTTACCTTGATAGCTTGTTTTCAATGTACAAGACATTTTACGTAAACACTGAAGGTCGCAGTTTTCGAAGTACTTCGGAATTGTTTCTGACAAACTGAAGGACTTTTTTTGTTAATTGCTTATGCGAAAGGCAGGAACCTTGTCGTGAAATTCGACACGCGTAGCGAAACGGAAGCGTCACTGCGGCTTACAAGAAATTTACATAATCGATATATAATTTGCGAAAAAGACGCCTTTCCACCCGTATTAGCTGTACATGCTTATAAATATACAGTATTCACTTTTAAAATCCATGAGGTTGGTACCGCGATAGAGGGTGAGCAAAAAGATTAGCAACTTCGAATCCTGGCTAAGTAAACTATTTCTGAAATTTTAAAAAAAAATTTAACGTCACTTCCCGTCCCGTTCGGGTTACCCCTAGTTGACTATAATAAGATTTTCTTTTAATATTAACGACAGAGCAGGATTCACTTATTTCACCGCAATTTATAATACATTACAACTTCATTACAACGTAACGTTTTAGAGATAAATGAATTTCCATCTTCAAAAAAATTCACCATAATAAAGCGCAATGAAAATGTTACAATTATATTAGGAAACGTGAACAAAATTAAAATATAAAACAAATACATATGTAATAAATTAAAAAAATAAATGATGTATTATCATTTATTCTAATCGAGCTAATATTAAAATTTATTTTGAGCTATATTTGTTATTGTTGTGATAAACCACGAATTAATGTTTTACTATTGTAATTTGTAAATTTAAGAGAGCAAGATGATTTAACATGCAGTTTATTTCAAATATAAAATTTAGAATTTAATTCTAGAGCATTTTCTATCTCCGAACGCACTCGCAATTCACCTGAAAGCAATTCTCATCGATATTCTAGGCTGTGGCTATTCTAACTGTGGTCAAATATGACGGCAAAATACTCGTATGGGGTCATTTATAAATTACACATCGCAAAGTTGATCGCATTTTAGATGTCCTCTCTCCTTGTAACTCGAGTTTAAACCCATCCTAAATAATTACATAACGCAGTTGGCCATTATTTATAAAAATTAAAAATAAATTATATAACCGTACAAACATTTTTGTTTTGTGTTCTGTATTAAATGTTACAATAATTAAAGAAATTATATACTTGATAAATTAAGTTATAAACATACATCCTGAAACATACACACTTAATACCTTTGTGATTTCTTTTCCGCCAGCCAACAACTTATTTATGTTTCGTCAAAAAAAAGTTAAAAACTTATGTGATGTGCTAGGGGGAGAAGTGTATTATGCGCATGTTTTGTTAATTCTGGGATCCCTACCTTATATACAAGTTAAATTCTGAATACAGAAAGAAATGAGCGTTTTTTGGCAAAAATTCATAAAAAATCGCTCTAATGTAATAAAATCTATTTTCAATGGCAAATCAGTTATAAATTTGAGTTCTTATCCTTTAGAGAGAGACAGAGACAGACAGACAAAGAGAGAGAGAGAGAGAGAGAGAGAGAGAGAGAGAGAGAGAGACCCACAGAGAGAGACAGAGATTCATTATA
Organism: Teleogryllus occipitalis; assembly: GCA_011170035.1. Taxonomy (NCBI): domain Eukaryota; kingdom Metazoa; phylum Arthropoda; class Insecta; order Orthoptera; family Gryllidae; genus Teleogryllus; species Teleogryllus occipitalis. Next base: position 236,280 of record BLKR01000282.1, read on the forward strand.
GCGACGTACCCAATTTTATCACGAAAACAGAATACCTTGAACATTGACAATAATTCTCAGCAAGTAAAACGAATTGTGCGGGACCAACTTGTGCCAAATAACCAATTTGCTATGGTATTTTTAGAGGCCATAATGATCCGCTTTCTTGCATTTTTCTAGCATCTTCTAAAAACACTCTCTACAAAGGATCAAAATATTTTTTTTGTGAAATTGTGAAAAATTCGCGAACATATTTAATATTGCGATAAAACTTTCTCAACTTAATGCCACTTGCACCCAGAATTTAGGCATAGTACAATGGGAATGCGGGTATGTCTGCCGCACATAGACGCACGTTGATTATGATTTCATGCATTTATGCTGAGTCGCTGATTCAAGCATAAGAAGCCTCTGAACAGAAGCTCTAAGCAAGCCGCCGCACCCTCAAGTATTAAGGTCGTTTTCGCTGCGTATTCTGCCCCTGCGATTGTGAGATATCAGCCGAAACGTTATCTCGGACAAGTTAATCAAATTTCTCCTAGAGTGTCATAGCGAATGCACGCCCAAACTAGAGAGAGATATGAGTAAAAGTTTCCGGGCTGGTAGGCCGTGGTTCAGTTGGCATTGACCAACAGTCAATGTCAACTGGACCACGGCCTACCAGCCCGGAAACTTTTACTCATATTGACTCCAGCCGTGAAAGCCTACGATGCTATGTAGAGAGAAATAGTTTTAACAATAGGTTGTAGAAGTGTAATAAATTGCAATAGCGAAGCATTGCTAGTTGATAGAAATGTTATTTAATGAATTTTGTTTTTGAAAATTAGACCATTCAATAATGTCATGTACAATTTTGTTGAAAATATAAGCACTTTACGCGCAAAAGTAGGGTGAATTTAACAAGTTTTTTCTCAAAAACGACCCCAATTTTCTCTTTGAATTGTTTTCCACGAATCAAGCAAAGTTTTCTTAACAATATAGATACAATTTTCATTAAAACATCAAAATTGTGGATGATTAGGTAAATTCCACATTCTTTTTGATGCGGCGGGATAGTTGTTCGTACGTAAACAAACGGGTTGTCTAGGGTACACGACGATTGCTTGTTCGTTGTAATATGTGTGTGTACGTGCGCGCGTGTGTGTATTTATGTATGTATGTATGTACACACACGCGCGCACGCAAGTTTCAGAAATTTACAATTGCTGAAAATCCTTACCATTTTTGGCGAAAAATGAAATTGATAGTTTTTAAAATTCACCCACAGCGCAAATAAAAAAAACGTGAAATTAAACACAATTGATTCTACTAGCCAAATACAAGATTATCTGTAGCTTAATACATTTAATTTTCTGGAATATAATAATTAAGGGGCGGATTTCAAAGAAAAGAGAAAAAAAAAGGTTTTTCTTCTCTCCACTTTAGAACAATGTCGTTTAGTATAGAAATCATTTTGTTATGACGAAAAGAAATGACCCATTTTATACATTTTTTTTGCATTTTTTATCGATTCCGGCCAATAAGTAATTTTTTAACCTTTTCCGTCATTTTTAATGCATTTTCGCTGATTTGACCGATTTTAATGGTACTTGCTTCAAATAATATTTACGAGATACAAGAAATGTTCTCCACAGAATTCCTCAGCACGTATTCCTGGTAGCATATTCGATTTCTTCGCTCAGAAGTTGTAATGTCAGCCATTTTGAGTATATAATCTAACGTTCCTGTGTCAGCGTCATTGGCGTACAGCCGATTTCGGAAGAACTCAAGACAGATATTTCCTGATTAAGAACGGTCCAAACCAAAACTTTGCAAGTTATTAAGAACCATAATATTAAGAAATATTAAGAACCAAAACTTTGCAAGTTAGTCCAAACCAAAACTTTGCAAGTTAACCAAAACTTTGCAAGTCAATTAGAGACTATACTGAGCATCACAAGAAAAGTAACATTAATTTTAACAATGATACATAATGCATTAATTACCATTTGGACTGTATAAATAAGTATAAACAACCTGTAACAACTATTGTAACAGCTTCCGGGTCAATGACCCCCATCTCGATCAGGTTTTTCGTCCAGTTTCCCTGATCCATTGAGCAAATGCTGATATGGCCCCTTGTTTTGCTTCTGGACATAAATGTAACTTCATTTTCTGTGCACGTCTTCTAGAATTCAGTGGGAAATACAATTATTCAAATTATCGTTTCCATGTCGCGGCAGGAAGTAGTAAGAGCCAAAATTTATTGCTTATTTATCCTTGAAAATAGATTTTATTACATGGGAGTTTTTTTGTTTGTTTTTTTCTCCCTTTCAAAATTCAAACTTTATTGCTTATTTATCCTTGAAAATAGATTTATTACATGGGAGTTTTTTTTCTCCCTTTCAAAATTCAAAATTTAAGTAGTATATGACTTAGTGTAGGGATCACGGAATTTTGAAAATGTGCACACAATTCACTTTTCCCCATAGCACGTCATACGCAGTTTTTAACTGTTTTTTGACGTAAAATAAATAAATAAATAAATAAATAAATAAAAGTTGAGTTCACTTGAACGAAAGGAAGAAGCCTCGATTACATCAGTAACGTATCCAACATCTTGAGTTGTTTCTCCGAACTTTTTTTGATCACATTTTTACGTCATTTTTCTTTGCTACTAGGGCATTTTAAAAAAAAATTAAGAGCATTTTATTGATCATTTTTGGCGATGTTTTAGGTCATCAAAATGCGCCCCCTAATAACATTTAATATTGGTTTATTGTCATACAGTCAGCAATGCATGTGCAAATAAAATGTGTGGTTATTATGGAATTTCTGGCTTAAATGCACAAGATCTAATTCTGAAGGGAATGCAATCAAAAGTTGCTTATATAATAAATAAAAATGCTGGTAATGACAACACCTTTTATTACAAAATGTATGTATTTGGCGTTATTGGGCCGGGAGTCCGACTTCGTCGGCCAGCTACCGGTGTCCCCCATGCCTGGGCCTCGTTAAATTCCCATGCTTGGGGGGAAGAGCAACATGAGGCGAACATGATGCATTTTCTTCACCGTAACTAGCAAGATCCGCCTGCTTGAACTTTTCTTCGTCACACAGCTACAGAAACTGGGACGATTTTAAAGGAAAGCTACAACTAATTTTGCCTCGACCGGGAATCGAACCCGGGACCACAGCACGGGAAGCTAGTACGCTGCCCATGAGCCATCCCAGAGCTTATTACAAAATAATAATTTAAAAAAACCAAGTATGGAAAAGTGAATTCGAAAATTCGTCACAACCCCTCTGAATTATAAATGGCTTCTTTGCCACGTTTAACCCACCTAGTACTTCGTAAGTCTCTCTCCACATTCTCTCTGCTTCAGTTAATGTTATATGAATCTTGATCCTTTCATTGATCTACTCGTTACCTTCCACCACTCTCTTGTAGCCTGACCTATCCTGGACAGTTATCGTCAGTGATCTCCTTCATTCAGTTTCCCGGCCTGTTCATTAAAGTTCTCTTTGGTCAGTCTGTCATTAAACTCAATCTTCACCTTTCAATCTCAATTATCCCTATCTCAACAATTTTTGGAATACCTGCTCTATAAACATTTTTCTTGCACGAAATCATTCATACGAGGGGCATTTAATAATTAAAGAGACAAATTGGTCTGGAGAAATAAACGGTTATTTTTACAAAACAGGACTTTTCCTACTTTTCAATTTAATCCCCACCAACATTTATGCACTTGTCCCAACGGGTTACCAGCTTTTTTACACTGGCTGCCAAGAACTCTTTATCTTGGTGTTTCAACCAATTCCCCACAAATTTTTTGACATCTTCGTTATCCTATAACTTCTTCCCTCCTAATACCTCCTTCAGTGGACCAAACAAATGGAAATCAGATGGTGCTAAATCGGGGCTGTAAGGGGGGTGAGGCAATATCTCCCAATCCATTTTGTCGATGGTTTTACAGCTATGTTGAGCAGTGTGAGGACGTGCGTCATCGAAATAATCACAAAGAACGCATCTATAGCGTCCCCAAACACCGTCAACATGACTTTTCTTGCTGATGCGGCCAGAACTGTGTTCGTCAGTCACTGTCTCGACCACTTTTGAACTGTTCTACTCGTAAAAATTCCCGCGGTTCATTCATCTTTCACCATACACTTTAGTCATATTTTAGCTGTGTTTTTCACTTTCAGTAAGTACAAAACGAATCACAGAACGTTGTTCACCCAATGTGGAATTTTTAGGTCGACTGGCCATCGTTCAACTTAGTTTCGAGGTTATGAACACAATAATGCTGATCATGCAGATGGTCAGGGCTCATCTCAGGGATCCCAACTTAAAGTCCTAAAATTACGAACTTGTCCTATCAACGGTTTTTTTCCATACATTTTCTCCATACCAATTTGTCTCTTTAATTATTGAATGACCTACGCACAATGGCATCTTATTGCACAGATTATGACATATTTGCAGTTTATGGCACGAATAATTGGGACATCACACATTCAGACTATCGCAGAAAGCTAATCGTGAAGCGGTGGACGAAAAGCGCACAGTCGACACAATCACAGCGATAAAATCGTGGAGAGGTGACAGTAAACCAAATAGACGACCACAGTTCATTCGCACAGATGTCAAACGCCACTGACGTCATTATATAGTTTTTTACAAAAATTAACATTGATTTTCTTATATATTTATAGCTATTATACAAAAAATAGCGCATGCAACTCTTCTATAAACTTGCTTTTTTGCATTCGTACAAAAAAATTGAACACTCACTCCCAACGTCGCTCGTTTTCAAAATATGTAATTAATAATTAATTAATAAAATGAAAACCGGGAGCGGTAGCTCAGTGCAACAACTGATATCAGTGCAGCGCCTCTGACCGGGAGGCCCTAGGTTCGAGTCCTGACGCCGGCAGGATTTTCGACACTAGCTTTTCAGCTAGATCGAATTCAGTCGCTGTCTGGAGAATTCTAGCGGCCGGCTGCCCTGATCGCTAGTTTTCCGTGGTTTCTCCGATCAACACCAGGCGAATGCCGGAGCAGTACCCTAATAAACGGGCCACGGACAGCGCGCCGATCTTTCCTTCCTCTTCCTTGTCCTATCCTCTCCCCTTATGCACACACACACACACATCATGCACTACACTATCACATATTCCGGGAGACCGGTCGGGAGCATAGAGCTTGTCCCGGCTGGGGAGCTTGCCCCGCTGGTGGGAGAGTCCTGGTTAGGGGGAAACCCCACTAGCCGACGGTAGGTCGGCGACGAATCTCACCATCCAGCGGGGGAAGATCACCGCCATCTCCCGAGAAAAAACATGCACTACACTGATGGGACTAATGGCCAAAGCAGTTGACGCGCCCGAAAACACGAAAAAATCAATCAAATAAAATGAAACTTAACAGTGCAAACAGTGGCGTTATCTTTGGGTGTGCAAGTCGTGTGTCAATGCCCAAGGAAATAAAACAAAATCATTTTTTCCTCTGAATTTATTGAGATTTTTTTCATTTATTCGGTCTTCCGTGCAATCGGCAATTTTTCAAAGAATTTAGAAAGTAAATGCACATTACACTTTTTGCACAGACAAAATGTATGAAGTCCGCCTTCAGGAGTCTTCGCTCCCCTCTCGGTCGAGCTCCCTTGCCTGATAGCTTGGTAAAGCCCTAGTAGCAAAAGTACTCGCTTCAGGCAATGTGTTCAGAACCGTAGATTTCCTGGGATGTCCTAGACATGTATTTATGCCGACAGGATTTCCAGATTTCATGCGGCATCGTGCTACAGTTGATCTAGCTGGTTCATTATGTTTTTCAGGTGACATGTACAATTTCCAGGAATATACCAAACAGTTGTCCAAACTGTACATAAATAATGGCTACCATAATATCTCCTCTCGAATTGGAATTCGGCAACTCCATTGACGTGCATGTCCACTCCTCCCATTTCTTGTTGTCCTCCAATAGAACTTTTGGCTGATTTATGAAAATGTATTATCTTTCCATTTCACCATTGCAAGATCACTATTTACGTGAAATGAACAGTCATAACTTTGTGTTTTTTCCGTTGTCTTTTTGTGAACAAGATAGCATTTTCCCGTACGGCCTTACACAAATTGTGCCAGTTGCAAAAAATCCTTTTTTCTATAGTGACACAAAAGAAGAAAAAGAAAACATATCTTTTCACTACTTATAGTACTTTTACTAGCTCTTTCACTACTTTTAGTAATTCCGCCACAACTCTTTTACCTAAACTTATATGTTTATCAAATGTATTTAATTCGCGCCCCCCCCCAGAGGGTTGAAATTGAAAGAGGATAGCATTCGATGAATAGTCATTAAATTCTGAAACCAAATCTGACAGTTTTTGCACATCTGAACATTTTGGCTGGAATCTGAACATTTTGACTGAATGCGACGCTCTCTCCCGGTTTGCCGCCAGGCCATCGTCCATCGTCAGCCCATGCAAATTCCGGAAAGCATGAGACGGTCACAGCCCTCTGCTGACGCAATAGGATTTATTTGTTTCGTGTCGGTTCTTAGCAGCTAGTCAACATATCTTGTATCATGCGAAAGGGAGGATAACTAATGCTATATGATTAAGTATCCAAATCAGTTTACTCACAAATTAGGTATATTTTGATCCAGTAAGATGGTTCGCGACGTGGCTACGTGCCGACAGTCGCTGCGACAGTTTTCATGTCAGGTGACCAAGAATCAGCGCGCAAACAGTGACCGCGCACAAAGTGAGGGTTCAGAGGCGTCCAAGTTGAAAACTTTTCTGAAATCTGCTGTGCTGTTTGAACTGTGACGTGCAATCGCATTGGTAATAGTTTCTGGTCAACACCCCCGTGTCGCGTGGGGTGTTGCGGTGAAATTCATTCTTAACACACTGCTAAACAGAGTAGCCAGCAACCTATTTGGAATTCAAGGTTGTTTTTGTTTGTTTTTGTTTTTTTGTTTTCCAGGTTTAAGAATATAGATTTTCCAGGTTCTGTTTCGCACATTACAACAGATTTTTTCTGTTAATTTCTTAACCGCACAATGTTACTCACGCACTTTTCTCTTGCAACCGAGTACTAGAGAGTAGAACTTTGTACAAAAACGAGTTTTAAAGCAAAATTGGATTTTTTGTTTTTCTAAGAAGAAAATGTCACTAATTAATATTCAGTCCTGAAATTCTTGAGAAAGTACTTTTTCAGCAGGAAAGTCGATCTCGGGACTGATTCCAACGCAGGGTTTGAAGTACGGTATTCCTTGCATCGGCTTCGGAAAATGTCGGTCCTACCGTGAATAACTTTAGTTTCCAACACATAAGTAGGAATACTTCTTAAAAATGTATATTCTGCTGTCGACATTAGACCTAATGAGATCTCACGAATTTATAGGATAACTGTAGTTTACCTTACGTCCATATTTCATTTTCAAGATTACTGAAAAATGCTGCCTTTCTTTCGGTTAATTACATGGAAATAGGCAAAAGTTGGCTTTAAAACACTGCAAGATATCCGTTTTAAATAATACTTTTGAATTTTCGGAATTAAGATATCTTCGAATTTGCTTGAAACATTCCAGGTATCTTAATTTTTCGAATTTGGGAGATAACATAATCGATTTTGCAATAAAATTTTTAAAAGATGTTCAGTTATTGTTTTCACATCGATTTAAATTATATTACGAGATTTCCGGATTATTTTTTTTCAAAACAGATTTTGTTTTTACAATTAATACAGTTTATAAGGATGGATAACATTTAACCATAGGCTTTTATCTGTTTTAATTTCGTTTGATTTTTAAAATATTAAAATGTTTCGATGTTTTCGAACTTCCCGACAGTCTTGCATAATATTAATTTAGGACTGAATTCAATGATTAAATGAATTCATCAATATGGGCTATAGCTGTGATATTATGAATACAATGACCGTTTGGCCGTTTCTCCATTTGTTAATTGTAAGCATTAACTTAGGCATGAATAGAATATAACAATAAATGAAAAAAAATCTTAATTGCTCACAAAACGCTCCTTAACACCATATTTACGTTTCAACAAAGTCGTTTCGCTTGGCGATTATCAAAATATTCCTCAAATTTTGACCGACTGGTGCAGCCTACCATTGACGACTTTGGTGACTCAAACTCCTGTTGTGAGGTTACGGTGCATCAAAAATGCGCACTGTCTTTCGTTGCCTGTTATTTTAGTACTATTTTGCAATTAAAGAGGCGCGTATGCAATATACGCACACCTGTGATTGACCCCCACCCCATCCCCAATTATGTTCATCCCCAGGTTTTGTTGGTCCTTGATAATGAACTAGAGGCGCTACAACAGAACATACTTTCTCGCATTATTTCTAACTGCTGCGCTAACTGTTACATAAACCTGCACAAGTACTTTCAACCAGCGAATTTTTACCACTTTTTTCGCACCGAGACTCGAATTCAGGTGCACCCGAGGTAACTCGTTATGAGCCTATGCTACGGAAACGCTTCGAGTTTCGAAGTTGGGTAGACGGCTAAAAATGTGTCTCAACCCAATATTTCCAACATTGAATTTTCAAAAATCCAAAGCGACCAACGAAAGTGAGACCTATAACATTCTTTTAAGAGTCCATTGTTTAATATATGGCAAAAATTTAAAGGAAAAAATCAGACCTGTTTTTTAAACAAAAGGTTACATATTTGCATTAATTTCAAACAGAAAAAACGTGGAAAATACTTTCTTTAAAAATTGTATGACTTTTTTTTAAAGAGTTGGGTTTTGAGAATAGATTTTGCTTAATGCAAAATCTTAAATTTCTGCAATTTTCAAAAAGCTGAGAGTCCACCGAAAATGACACTAACCCCATATTTTTTACCATCTTTTGTTGCATACGAGGAGAAAGTTGAATGAACAAATTTAAAGCGATTTTTCAGAAATCTCGCTCGCTCAGCCTTTTTAACTGAAAATATATTGCAAGATACATCAGGAGAATACTAAACATCTTCAAAATAATGATCTTTCCATTTTTCTCCGTCAAATGTTTTCACATCTATGCGAACCGCACCAGGTGCTTCAATTTGCACACCTTGACGAGCACTGTCCATTTTTGAAATGGTTTATAAGATGAAAACCAATCAGGTCTATTTGTAATATGAGTAGCACCAATATCAACCATTGATCACAATTTAATTTATTTATATCAATGTTTTCAACAGATAGCATTGCACATCCTATAGCTTTATCTTCATTTTTACATTCATTAGAACGATGACCCTTATTTCTGCATTTAAAACACACCAAGTCAATTCTACAGTCTTTTGAAAAATGTCCCAACTTACCACAAGAAAAGCATCTTCTATCTTTATTTTTTCCTCTTCTGTAACTTAGCCCATATTTTTCCTCTTATGATGGATCATGCCACGTAATATAAATATTATCAAAGTGCTTCGGTAAAGTCCGCAAAAGTCTTGCACATAAATTACCTTCATTTATTGGCATTTTAAGTAATGGCATTTTGGCTTGAATATCATCAAATTTTGCTAAATGTTCCTGTACTTCAGTTGTCCAGTCCCATTCAATATTATGAAATTTATGTCTCAACAAATTTTATATTTTCTTCAGATTGTGAATCAAAACGTTAATGTAACTTATCCCATTAATTTTTTGTTGTTTCACAATTAGCAATACGTAGCAAAGGTTTTGTATCAAGAGACAAAATAATACGTTTTTAGCCTTACCATTTTCTAGTCTATTTATCCAAAAACATTTCATTAGTATTATCAGGTTTTCGGAAAGTTCCATCAACAGTTTTAAATAACCCATCACATTCTAAAATCGTCCTGATAATCTGCTACGAAGACCAATTTCCTACTCCAGTCAATTTCTCAATTTGCATCGTTTCTTCTGTCATTTTTATATTTCGTGTATTCAAAATTCTCTTTACATAAATATTCTTCTCGTTTTTTTATATCTTCCATTATTTTCATCTATTAATGGTCAAATTTATGTTCATTTAAAGATAACCACACTCTCCGACCATGTGAAAGTGGATCAAAGTCTTCAAAGTCATTTATAACTTATCTTATTTAACATAAAGTTCTTTCAATACAACTGATTACAGACTTACAGGAAGAAAACAAAATCAAGTCGCTAATCAATAAAATAGTTCCCTAGTGCGAAATTATTGATTTTCATTACTCTCTTATAACTTGCATTTAATTGAGAAATAAATTAATATGAACATTGATTCTCAATAAAAATTATTGGCCAATTTCTCTCTTGTCAGTTTTCTACAAAATATTAGACTTTTCTGCATAATAATGGAAATTTTTCTCAAGAAAAACGAAGCGTTTTCACACTGTCGACATGGACTTAGGAAATCATAATCTACAAACTAGGCCACATTTTATTTTCTTAAACATGTTCTTTCATCAAGGGATGAAAATGAAGCATCGATTTTTATATTTTTCGAAATCTACAGACGTCCTTGGCCATAACACTATGCTTTCAAAATTACTTTTATATGGAATGAGTGCTATAGCCCTAGATTCGGTACATTAAACATCGATCGCAAAATATAGAAATGCAGTTTTCCTAATAAAATAGCAATCCACATCCGGCTGCACTCCTGTTCCAACTAGCAAAAGGAGAGCTCGACAAATGGGCGCATTTAGAAATGGAGTAGGAAATACTTTACTTTCCACAAAATCTTGTGTATCGATTTTGATTGTTCAATGTCACCTGGCAACGTATTGTAAATTAATGTAGTATATATATATTATACGTGGATTTCATGTAGTGAGCTGTTGATATTGACACCTGATGAATAAGATTCTTTCGAAGTGTATTGTAATTATACATGTATTGCAAGGAAGTATGTTCCCACCGTTAAGGATGTCAGTTTTGACAAACGCTACAGATTCGTAATCAAACAGGAAAGGCGATGGTAACACTGCAAGCTCAATAAAGAGAGGCTTGCAGGAATTCTGTGGATGGAATCTGCTTATTATTCGTGTAATTTTTTCTGCCTCTGTCTAGGGAGTACATGACCTTGTAGGTGGCGGAGCTTGAGTACCCCCATGACCTCGAGAGCGAAGCCCCCGGTAGCGTAGCTACTGGTAGGGCCTCCCTTGCCGGACAGGTCGAAGAGTAGGAACATGATTAATTACTCCAGAAGAGGACCTCAACGGAGACTTGAAGAAAAGAAGAGGCACTCTAGACGGGGAGAGAGACCTCATAGCCGTGGAAAAGGTAATCCGTCTAGAACAAAGGAAGTCCGAAATAACCACCCTCTCATTGGGACAGAGGTTGTGCGGAGAGGGTTGGTAACCCACCCACGTAAAAAATGATTTACTAGCGTCCAGAATGATGGCCTCGGAATGAAAACTATGATGACTAAAGCAAGGAAAATGGGAATACGTAAACAAAAATCCGAATATTTTAAAATTGCCACCTGGAATGCAAGAGGTATATCGGAGAGAAAAAATGAATATGCTAAAATTTTTGAAAATATGAATGTCCATCTAGCTGTAGTAAGAGAAACGAAAAAGAAATTAAAAAGGTTCAAAATATGTAGAAAAGTATGTCATGTTTTCATCAGCAAGAGCGAGTTACAAAAGGTCTGCCCGAGTGAAAATTAAATAAAAACAACCATAAAAGTGGAAGGCTGTTGACTTTTCCCCCGAAATGTGACCTGCCACCTCCCTCCCACGGGGGCAGCCGCCTGAAATGCGAGGGGGGGGGAGTACCAATGAACAGGGACGCAAAACAGACGCCGTCATGAGAAACGTGCACGGGACGGCGACAAAACTATATTGGTTCGCAAAATAGTAACAGAAGAGAAGTATCCCAGAAGCGGAGCGAGAGCCGCACTGGACACGCCCGATAAAGACCAGATGCCGTCATGAGAACCAGGGACGGGCCCAGAGGACCTTCCAGGGGCGCCTGGGGAGGTAGGGGCTAGGGGGTGGGGGTGAGGCGGCCGCGTAGGACGAGAGCCTTCGCCACCAGAGGTCAGCACGTCGCGTGAGGCAAGTCATCGGGTGGTACAAGGGAGGCGGCATAGGCGGCGTGATTGGGCGCCGGGGCTCTCACGTGGGCGCCTCCAAGTGGGGCGTAGCGGGGGCTCTTAAATAAGCAGCACGGGTTTTTTCTGCTTGCCCGTTTTTGGCGTTTGTTTTAGCTTTTTGCTGATTTTGGTTTTTAACTAGACTCGCGGTCCCATCTAATTCTAGAGATCTGCCACGACTCGGAGCTGCGTTTCGTGCGTATTCGGATGGCCGAAGTGCCGCGAACGAAACGGTTCTTAGCCGACGTTACCACAAACGCGACTATCAATGGACATCGGTCGGGATCGCGGACGAGCGCCAGAAACAGTACGATCGCCGCCAAAGTCGCCCGCAGAGAGCCGCCACTGGAGCCCCGAGACCGAGCCAATGCGCCCGCTAATGGCTGGCTACACCCAGGGACAGTTGCAGCACCGAGGGACGTCATCGCCACAGCATCAGAGCGTCATCATGAAGAGTGGTGAGGACCCACGTCCGAATTGACTTTATCTGACACCACTGGAAGGGGCAATTTAGTTTTGTGCCTCAGTTTTTGTTTTGACATCTCCTGTAGATAGTACGTAGTAGTACCTAATAAAAAATTTTTTATAGCTATAGATCGTAAAATTTAATGTACAAACAAGGAATACTATTACTGGTTTACGGACCAAAAGAACCTTAATGTATGCGTCGCCGTCAGACTTTCAGATGTTGGCAGCAGCGATCCTCTCCGACTAGCAGCCGGACAACTGTAAATCGGAGGCGATCAGCCTTCCTGAGGGTAAGAGGTAGTATTGGCAGATATGACAATATATAGAGGGTGTTCAAGGAGGAAACAACGAAACTTCGAAAATAAGTTTTTAAGGCAATATTAAACATATTTTGTCTAATAAACTCAATCGATATTTCGAATAGCTAAGCCACGATAAATACTCAAAAGTTGGTTTGAAAAAATGCTTTCAGTACCAAAATTTTGCATTGCAGAAACTTATACACACTCCCGAAACATATAAATTGTTTATTAACAAAAAGAGAATATTTGAACACGAAAAATTCACACAAAAAAACAAACGAACAATTGAATTGGATAAATTGGGTGCTCTTTTTAAATTTGTGTTAATATTTCTTTGTGAAAAAATGTACTCATTTCTTTTGTAAATAATTAACAATTTACATATTTATGGTGTTTACGTCTCAAATGCAAGTTTCTGCATAGAAAGTATTTTCTCAAACCCACTTTGAGTGCTCATTGCGTCTCAGTCATTCGAAATATCGAAGGAGTTTATTAGGCAAAATATGCTTAAAATTGCCTTAAGAGCTTATTTTCAAAGTTTCATTGTTCCCTCCCTGGACACTCTGAAGTAGATCCAGCGATCTATTAAAAAAAAAAGGTTTTAAACTTCATTGTATGTGCCGATTTATATACAGAGTACTGCAGATGATAATATAGGATACTGAAGACCAAATGTAAATGGCAGTGTATAGATTAAATCAAACTGCAATAAAATATGGTTCTAAATTATCCATAAAAAACTAAAGCTACGGCGTATAAAGGAAAATGATCAGTGTGAACAAAGATTGTGATAGATAGTGATTATTGAACAGGTAAAATATTTTAAATATCAGGTTGCCACATCTCGTTAGAAAGATATATAGATTTAGATAAAAGACTAAAAATAGAAATATCTGTGGCATGATACACATAACTAAAAAAATAAAACAAGGAAAGAAACAAGAATAACATTTTTCAACACCGAAGCTCAGTCAGGGTTAATGTATAGAGAAGAAGCAAGAGCGACGTCAAAAAAAGATAACACTAAAATCGAGGCAGCAAAAATGAAATTTTTGAGAAGCATTGTAAGTTAAAAATCTTAGATAAAAGAAAAATACAGAGATAAGAAATAAACCCGCTACGCAGATCCACACCCTTAAATAAATTTTATTGAAACGGTGAATTAATTCCAAGGCGTAGGGAAGCATTTTTATGATAAATTAGTTATATATAGGTGGTATTTTATATTTAAGTAGTATTGTTAATAAATTATATTACTCCAAATCCCCTTAACCTTTTCAGTTGACTGCTCAACGTGGGGCAAAAGAGAAACATTTCTATTTTACTGATAAAAATCCCATGAAGTAAATTCCGAGAACCGTTTCAGTTGGCTGCCCAGCGTGGGACACAGTCGTGTAAATAGGCAGAAGTTTCAATTTTTCCGAAATAAATTATATATATTAAAGAACAAAATCCCCCCAACCATTTCAGTTGGCGCCCAGCGTGATAGGCGAAGATGATACGTTTATCGTTTTGGAAACAGACCGTGGTTTATAATACTTACCCGTCTTGGAAGAGGCTATTGTTGGTTTAAGTAGGTCTTGAAAATTTTTATACAACAATGGAGACGCATAGTAGAAAAACGATAGGTACAGTAAAGGAATCGGATTCGGAAACAATTTCTGTTGCGAACGATGACAAAATATATTCGGATTTAAAAGAATTGCAGGTAGAGGGGGGAAATAATATTATAGAGAAAGGCGAACAAGCTGCACGAGGTGTGGCAACGATTTCAAAGGTTCGTTTCCGAGAGAGGGAAAGAAGATGGAGTCAGGAAGCGAGTTAATATCACGTTTTTTTCGAATTCCAGTCGAATTGGCGTGAAGAAATGAAACCCTTGAAGTTCGATTTCTTTATTAAATTTGATGAAATTAATAATAAAATTGAAAGAACTAATAATAAAATCGAAGAAGGTAATAGATTGATTGATTGGTTGGTTTTAAGGGCGCTTCAACGGCTAAGGTCATTTGCGCCCGTGTCAAATTATTTTAAGACCAGTGCAATATATTGCAGTTCCAAGTTCATAAAGAAAATTAAAATCTTTAATAGAAAGAAAAGTAAAACTGAGAAGGGACATATCCTCATAAGAGGGATTTGCAAAAATTGCCAGTCTTTTTTTGTTGTTTAAAATCTCGGGCTAAAAGCCAATAATTGGCATTATCATCTTCTCTCAGATAAGGCTGTACAAGCCAGTCTCTCGCAAAAAGGCAAAAAGCTTGCAGAGAGAAGATTCGTCATTACTAAGAACCTCCGCAAGGGAACCAGCAAGGTCATGCCTTCGACGGCTCTCTCTCATCTTAACACAATCTACCTTGCAGCATTCACATATAGGGGGTGGGTCCCCATGGAGGAGATAACCGTGGGAGAAATGGCAGTGACCGATTCGGAGGCGTGTTAAAATGATCTCCTCTCGCCGAGCATAACGAGATGAGGAAGACCAAGGATTTATGGAATCCTTGATTCTCGTGAGCTTATACTCTGAGTTATGCCACTCTGTTTGCCATTCACTGCGGATAGAGCGTCTTATAAACAGCTTAGTGTCTTCCGTGGGGACTCTGAAGATGTTTGATTCTCTTTTCTTCAAAGCGGACTTTGCTGCCTAGTCAGCTATTTCATTTCCTCTTATTCCCACGTGTCCAGGGACCCAACAAAAGACTAAAATATAGTGGCGGACCAAGAGATGGTGGATTTGCTGTTGGACGGTCATTGTCAGTGGGTCACAAGACGAGAAGGAGAAGATGGATTCAAGAGAGCTTTTGGAATCACTGCAGATCACTACTTTCTTTAGTGACATCGATCCAGCATATTTAAGTGCCTCCAAGATCGCATACTTCTCTGCGGTATAGACGCTGCACGAAGAGTCTAGTCGAAAACCTTGCGTGGATCTACTGAAGTAGAAGGCACATCCGACTTTGGCGTTTTAGGAGGAGCCATCGGTGTAAATAAAGAAGTGGCCAGGATACGTAGGATTTTATCGCCACAAATTCCGATAAGAATGTACTGGGGGAGTCAAGGATTTAGGAAGGTTAGCCAGTCTAAGATCTATTATCGGCCGGTGTAGTTTCCAAGGGGAAACAAGGTTTCGGGGGGGGTTTCACAGGGTTGGGTAGTTTTATATGAAGCTTCTTTAAGAGCATACGGAGACGGACCCCCACGGGATGGGGTAATGACGGTCTCAGCGCATTTGAAGTCAGGTGGGTTGGATGGAGGACTGCTTGACGCGAGGGAGTATCAACGTTGGATAATTTCGCGCCATACGAGGCAATCAGAATATCCCGCCTTCGGCTCAGGCATGGTTCTCCAGCCTCGGCCAAGAGGCATTCGATGCGACTCGTGCGGTAGGCGCCTGTACTAATCCTTATGCCAGCATTGTGTATGGTATTTAATGGCCGGAGGGTTGATGGAGACGCTGACCCATACACTATGCATCCGTAATCCAAGATAGGGCGGATGAGAGTTCTATACAAACGCAGAAGACAAACACGGTCTGCGCCCCAAGAGCTACCAGTAAGAGTGCGAACGAGATTCATAGGTGATACACATCGGCCCTGTAGTTTACGGATGTGTTTTCGCCAGGTTAGGCTCTTGTCGAATGTGAGTCAAAAGAAGGTAGCGGATTCAACGAATGGAAGCTGCTGTCCTCCAAGAAAAAGGTCGGGGTGATTATGGAGGTGACGGATTCTGCAAAAGTGCAGGCAAGTGGTTTTTGAGGTAGAGAACTTGAATCCTGTTTCTTCGCTCCATTCCTGCAGTTTGTTGAGCAGAAGTTGTAGTTGCCTCTCAATAACGTGCACGCTCTTGGAGGAGCAAAAAATTGCAAAATCGTCAACGAACAGTGATGCTTTCACAGGCTCCCGGATAACTGATGCAATACTATTGATAGCAATGGCAAACAGAGTGACGCTCAAAATTGATCCCTGGGGAACACCGTTTTCTAACTGGTGACTAGAGGATAACACGTCGCCAAGGCGGACGCGGAAAGATCTTGACGAAAGAAAACCTACTAGAAACAAAGGGAGCCGTCCCCTAAGACCCCTATGCAAGGTGCGAAGAATACCGTACCTCCAGGTGGTGTCATACGCTTTCTCTATATCGAAGAAAATTGCTACCAGGTGCTGACGTAGCACGAAAGAAGTGGAAATCTGCGTAGCGAGGGTGACTAAGTGGTCCATGGTTGACCTGTGCTTCCTGAAGCCACATTGGAGAGGTGTAAATAGGTTCTTTTGTTCCAGGAGCCAGACCAGACGTGTATTTACCATTCGCCCTAAAAGCTTGCACACACAGCTTGTGAGCGAGATTGGGCGGTAACTAGAGGGGGTTGTTCTGTCCTTTCCTTCTTTAGGGATTGGGAGAACGATGGCTTCACGCCAAATCCTTGGTATAGCATGTTCAGCCCAAATCTTGTTGAAAATGCCGAGGAGAAACGAACGAGCGTTTTCAGGTAGGTGTTTCAACATTTGGTTGTGTATCTGGTCTGGTCCTGGAGCAGAATCTTTCGCACAAGCGAGGGCACAGGAGAGTTCGTCCATGGAGAAAAAGGCATTGTAATCTTCCTCCACGCGACTCGAGAAGTCTAATTTACAGTTTTCCATTTTTCTTTTCGTGTTTTGAAAGCCAGAAGTATAGTGTACGGAGCTGGAGATTTGTTCGTAATGAGAGGCCATTTCTTCAGCAATTTCTTGTGGAGAGGTTAGGAGATTGCCATTTACCATAAGCCCGGAAATAAGACGGCGAAGGGAGTCTTCCATCGATCTGTCGGACCTTTCTCCACACAAGTTTAGGGGATGAGCGGCAAGAGAGTGACGAGATGTAGGCTCTCCAGGACGAAGCCTTACTTTCCCGTATCGTTAATCTAGCTCTGGCTCGGGATCTTTTATAGTTTATTAGGTTTTCCATGGTTGGGGACCTAAGTTTTGCCAATGCCCTCTTCCGATCCCGGACCGCGGTGGCACAATCATCGTTCCACCATGGCACAGGGGGGTGTCGTGCATGGCCCGACGACTTCGGGATGGGAGATGAGGCCGCATTAAGGACGGCGTTATTAAAATGGGCAACCATAGCATCGATGTCGTTTGGGCAGTTTTCCGATATTCATAATTCTTTCTTGAATGTTTCCCACTCAGCTCGGTGGATTAGCCACCGAGGAGGGCGAGCAACGTTCAGATCGGGAATATCGAGGTTGCCCCGAATGGGAAAATGGTCACTGCCATGCAGGTCGCCAAGGACAGTCCACTCGAAGATTGTAGAAACGGAGGGACTACAGAGAGCTAGGTCCACGGACGAGAATGTGTTAGAAGCTACGGAAAAGTGTGTGCTTTCGCCAGAATTTAGGAGAATTAAGTTTTGGTTATCTATGATATTTTCAAGTAACCTGCCTCTCGTGCACGACCTTGTGCCACCCCAGGCAGGGTTGTGGGCGTTGAAGTCCCCCACAATGAGAAAAGGTGTAGGCACCTGAGAGAGCACATCCTCCAGTTCTTTTTGTGACACGACTTGTCCAGGCGGGATATAAATGTTGCAAATGGTAACAGAAATAGTTCGGAAATTTACACGAACGCAAGATATCTGCAGAGTGGTTCGTATGTCTATTTCTTTCGATACCAAAGAGTCTGTGATAAACGTGGCGACTCCGCCATGGGCGCGGAGGCCATCGTCTACGTCTTGCCTGTAGCAAAAATCCCGCGTAGAGAGATGGAGTGCTCAGAAAGGACATGTGTTTCCTGCAGGCAGATAACCACGGGTCTATGTATAGACATTATTAACTTCAATTAATCCAAACGGGTTCGAAGGCCATTTATGTTCCACGAGAGGAGAGCCATAGTTTCTAGTTAAGTTTTTGGTTCAAGGGTAGGTTATGTATCAGGTTTCTTTTTCTTCTTTTTCCTTCTTTGTTGGAAAGTAATGGCTTGGTTCATGCGAGGTTCCTCATTCCCAGCAGTCGTCTTGACTACTGCTGGAGAGGGTCGCATGTATTGAGACACCACGGTCCCTTGAGACAGGCGACCTAGATCTAGCAATAGGGCCTGTCGGCCTCAGCTTCTCTTGATGTGTTTGGGTGTTGGTTGAAATATTTATGGTTTTTGTTTCCGATTTTGTTTCAGGCTGGACAAGAGATTTGGGATTTGCATCTCCGCCGATGTCATCAAAGGACACCTGGCAGGCAGAATCGCGAAAAGTGGAGGCTTTAGGCGTTTGGGTTTCCGAATTGATTTTCTTATGTTGACCCACGGTGTCAGCGAAACTTCGGGCCATGTCCACGGGGTTTCGCGTCTGGTAACGGCGTCGTGCCTCCGGAAAGGAGACTTTCTCAGAGACCCTGATCTTCTGGATCTCTCTTTCTCTTAAGAAAATGGGGCACTGGTTGGAATCAGATGGATGTTTTCCACAACAGTTTACGCACTTTGCCTCGGCGGAGCAGTTAGAGTCCTTTCAAACCTCCCTTCCACAGTGCACGCAAACTGCGGCGCTCATGCAACGAGGTTGCGTATGGCCAAACCTCTGGCATTTAAAGTAGCGCAGAGGGTTTGGAACATACTGCCTGACACGGAGATTGTAGAAGCTACACGATATCTTCTCTGGTAGCGATGGACGGTCGAAGGTCAGTATTAGAGTTGAGGTAGGAGTGGGTACCCCATTTACTCTCCGCTGAATCCTGTAGATCTCTGACACACCATATGGCTCAAAGAAGGCTTTCAAATTTTCTTCCGATTCGGTAGCGAAGTCTTCGTGGTTTACCACACCCTTGCAGAGGTTTAAGGTCGGGTGGGCGGACACATGCACCTGGAGGCCGGCTATTTCTTTGAGGTCATGGATCTTGCTGATCTGTTCGTCAGAGCGACATTCGAAAAGAATTGTGCCATTTCTCTGACGGACCACCGACTGAAATATACCAAACTTTTCAATTTCCCTGGCAAGTTTTATAGGGCTGACACTCTTCATAGTTTCATTTTCTCTTTTACTTGACATGACGAGAAAGCGGGGCTTAGTAGGTCTGTCTGACTCATTACAGAAATAACTCTCAAGATTTACTGTTTCACCAACAAATCTCCTCTTCCTTATGGAAGAGGGCGAGGGGGGGTAGGTTTTTATCCATTAAGAGGATATCAGATTCATCCCCGTGGTCCCCACCCACCACGGAGCCCAACAAGGGGACACTCCATCGGAGTGCCAGGGTTGCCACGGGGATATAGTGGGGGGTTACCACAGCGCTGCACCGCCGTGGATCCCCCCGCTCACCCTGGAGTTCAGTACAAGACCTAGTCCAAGCCGGTTGATCGGGAGTGGGTTAGCTCCCGACCGCCCGTCTAGAAGAGTCCGTAGCCAAAGCAAGTGTATCGAGACCTACAAGGAATGTTCCCCAAAATACGTAAGAGCACGTATCCCTGGGTGCCAAGAAAAAAAGGAGCACGAGGAGAGTAATTGGGAAACAGACAGGCCCCTCAACCGCCAGGACATACATTCCCTCCCACACGGGTCGCCATGCACGGCAAACACATGGGTGGGCGTTCAGCATACAGAGGGGGCCAATGAAATAGAAGAGGGAGAAGAAGAGAGACAGGATAGTATAGAAGAATGAGAATGTACAATGGGGAGAAGAAAAGCGACTTGTGAAGGAAAGGAATACTTGAGAGCCCTCTCTGTATCCCCCCGTCAGGACGTGGACCAACCCACCTCGACGGGAAGAAGGTAATAGAGATATCGAGCAATCAAATACGGACTTGCATAACAAAATTGATAAATTTATTAGGCAGAATAAAGAAACGTTGTCTGGAAAGAAAGAAATTACTTTGAAAATAAATAATGAATTAGATAAATTGGAGGATGAATTAATAAACGCAAACACAGAACCGCGAGAAATTGTAACAGAAACTTGTCATGAAGTAGAATTAATTGAAGTTGAAACCAATACAAAATTTTCCCAGTTAGAAAGTCATGCGAGTCAAAATGAACTAAAGCAGCACATCTTTAATGAAAATGTACAATGTAATACATCCGAAATGCAAGCCTCTGCTTCGTGTTTACATGCTTCAACGTGACAACAATGCGATGAGTTATATATATATATATATATATATATATATATATATATATATATATATATATACACTACTGTTTGTGGAAATTGCAACACCGCGAAGGAGCGGCATTGAACGCATCGCATTTCGTGGATAAGTTTGTGACATTGAGATCGCCAGGTGATTACATTTACAACGCCGCCAGTCACGTGGTTGCGACGTAGGGACGGCTTATCGCACCATGTTCGGGTATAAATAGAGGCGCCTTGGAGAGGCTACAAACAGTGACAGGTCGACCCTTGGCTCGCACAAGTTGTCTGTAAGTCACACCATGCCTCGTCGCCGACAGCGAGTGCAGTACGAACACTTGACGGACTTCGACCGGGGCAGGGTCGTTGGGATGCGAGAAGCTGGGTTGCCCTACCGCCAGATTGCCACACGTCTGGGACGAGCCGCCAGAACCATCATGCGAACTTGGCGTCAGTGGTCTGCGGAAGGTCGTACCCACCGCCAGCGTGGGACAGGGCCTCACTATCACACTACGGCGAGGGAAGATCGACATCTCTACCGTATGACCATCACTGATCGCACAGCGACATCCACCACGTTATCGCAGCAGTGGAATACAGTGACAAGTCACAGCATGTCCGCCAGCAGTGTTCGGCGCCGTCTTGTGCAAAGGGGCTTGATTGCCCGCCGCCCCTTGTTGCGCCTTCCACTGACTCTCGACAACAGACGCCTCCGACATCTGTGGGGCGTCGAACATCGACATTGGCGGGCTGAGTGGCAGCAAGTCATCTTTTCCGACGAGTCCCGCTTCAATTTGTCCAATAATGACGGTCGTATACGTGTTCGACGACAACGCGGTGAACGCAATCTGGAGGGATGCATTCGCCAGCGTCATACCGGCCAAACACGCGGTGTAATGGTATGGGGTGCCATTGGCTACCACTCACGGACCCGCCTACTCCGCATTGAGGGAAATCTCAACGCCCACCGGTACATCGAGGAAGTCGTGAGGGCGGAGGTCGTGCCCTTCGTACAACGCTCGCCTGGAGCGATATTCCAGCAAGACAATGCGCGACCCCATATCGCTCGCATCGTGCAACGTGTGTTCAATGAACACCAGATACAGCTCCTTCCGTGGCCGGCTCGTTCACCTGACATATCGCCAATTGAACATGTGTAGAGCATGCTTTCCCAGAGGCTGGTCCGCCAGGCACCTCCGCCAGCTTCCACCACCGAACTCTGGACGCGGCTTGAAGGAGCATGGCAGGACCTGCCACAAGAAGCGATACAGACTCTTATTAGCTCAATGCCGCGCCGTGTACAGGCTCTTGTGGATGCGCGTGGTGGCCTCACAACTTACTGACTTGGCATGTATCCATGTATTTGATGGTACTGCAAATGAAATAAAGTAGTGCCTGTGGCATGGGTACACAGTACATTGAATATCATTTCTCTAGATCCATTCGTTCTTGGTGTTGCAATTTCCACAAACAGTAGTGTATATATATCCAAGAATGCGTTCGTGAAATAAATGAAATGTCGCAACAACATGGTATCGTAAATAAATATATTAAAACTGAATGAAAAATGAAATATTAATCCAGAGTGAAATTAAGAAAATAAAATTGCAGGAATAGGGCGGATAGTTGGTGAAGGAGATGTAATTAAATACAAGACGACAATACGTAGACGAAGATCGACAAAGCTGGGTAATACATGTAACAACGTAGCATTGCCAAGTTATTCGTAAGGGAGAAGTCGAAGAGAAAACATATTCATGTCTAATAGCATGGAAAAATTATTTCTTTGACCCGGAATCATTACAATTAAATTTGGAAGTAGTATCGTTCTGTTTTAAGATACAGAATTAGTGAAAGACATTATTACCGAACTTTAGTTGCAGTACATTCACTAAATACAAGCAACAAGCTGCAAGAAGGCTGACTGAAAAAAAAGTGAATGCATAACAAACTTTCCTTAGTTTTCAATTAATTTATTAGCTGACTAAGCTAGTCAAATCAAACCAAAAAATGGCGCTTGAAGGGAAAAAAATCTGGAGTTTGGAAACTAGGCATGATTCCTTGTTGGTACTTACTGCATAACACACTAAAAAATACTGGTGTCGGGACGGGGGAGGGAGCCGGGGCAGTGCCGTTTAAAGGTACTTTTTCGAGTTTTTTTTTCGTGTATCTCCGTAACTATCAATCATACCGAAACTCAGTCCCTATACAAAATTTAAGTAGACAAAATTTCCTACAAAAAGGTTCTCTGAGGCTTTGTTGTAACATTAAGTTTTAGAGATTCAGGCTTGAAAAATTCTTGTTTCTGTTTACGACAACATCCTTTTCTAGTTATATCCCTCATAAAAATGATATATGTTCAATGCATGGAAGTAGTTTTGTTTTTGTTCAACGTTTATCAACAATATATATTTTGCCCAAAAAACTAGAATATTTTAATATTTGCAAATCTTATTTTGTAGACTTGCGAGTATCCGAGATCATCGGGAGTGATTACCTTGCGTTCGAAATCTATTAATCCATAATTTATTTGATGAGTACCGAGAACAATAATTTGGTAAAGAATTGTGTCAACATACAAATTACATAAACCAATACAAATGGAATGATCACGTTTACCACGTATATTGAGGGACAATTAAATTGTCAGTGTCGATGACAAACGACACAGTGTCGAGGGGTCCAAAGATTAGTGAATTGGGGGAAGCCTCAATATCCCTAAAATCACTAACAGCATCGACGGTTTTGCAGTGTGTGTTACTGTTCTTTTTCCTAATAACTGGATGATCCTAAGCCTTCTTTCCTACCAAATCTTATCTTACAATCAATATATTTGGCCATTGGCCTAATATTTTTATTGATAATTCTTTTACAACTAAAATACGCTACGGGCATCGTTGATGAGCTTATGTTCGTGAATATACTGAATAAAATGACAGAAAGCTATTATCATTTAAAGTATTGAATTAAAATAATGTATATTTATTGCAATTCGTTTGTTTAAACGTTGATCAAGTGATGGTTGAAGTATAAGGAACACAAATTTTTACATTACAATATATCGTAAGGGTTACCAACATTACTAGAAAATGTGATGTAGCACAGTGGTGCTACAACATATCTAGTGAGTCTGTTTTTTGATGTGATGTGTGGATAATAAAATTATTACATTTAACAATACAAAATATGTTATTAATATGTTCGAGTCATTTAATATTTTATTTTCATTCAATAGAGGGCCATTGACTTTTTAATTTGCGACAAAGTGTTATAATACTTACAGATATATTTTGGGTACAACGAGGACGAGAACATACCTGAAACTGAAGAAAAGAAAATGTTAAAATTCTCCATACTTTGTTACAAACATTCGTGTTGACATTCTTACACACTGTTGACACTGAATTAAAGTGTTAAATTTAAATTAATTGGCAATTGATGTAGCACACAACTTCAAATATTGACAATGGGAAAACAACGGAAAGATCATCCAATGACACACAAAGTTTCCAGAATGCCGTTAAGCCTTCACTATTTGGGGGAAAAAGGTTACAAGAAATTAGTGTCAACAGCTAAAATGATTTTCCCCCATAACTTCGCTGTCATTACACTTGCCATCAATTAGAAATTAACAACTCTAACAATTGAGATAAGCCAAATATACACGAGGAATATGTATAAGACACAACTACCACTACCACTCCTATTACTGCAAGTACTACTCTCTCTGCAAGTAGTACTCTCCTCCTCCTCCTCCTCCTCCTACTGCTACTGCTACTGCTATCACCACCACCACCACCAAAAAAAAACCAACTAGAACTACCACTACCACTAGAACTACTACTACTACTACTACTACTACTACTACTACTACTACTACGGGGGGTTGGTACTACTGGTTGCCGCGTCGAGGTGTGACTGTACGTGCTGCTGAGATAATTAGCCGATTGCGGCCGTCACGGGTCGTATTGACCTTCGAGGTATGTAGCAATATGTATCTTACAGTGCGATGATGAGGTGTACATGTGCGTAACGTGCGGGCTGGATGCTGTGCCGTGCAAATAGTGAAACTGTGGGGGCTTAGGACACTGTCCTAAGCCCCCACAGTTTCACTATTTGCACGGCACAGCATCCAGCCACCTAGCGCGCCAGAAGCAATATCGGACGCAAGGGCCTCGCGGGAGGGAAATTCAAATGCTGAGCCGAGTAATCGAATAATCGGAGACCTATTTGCCATAAATGATAGCATATCTGCGCACCTTAGTAAAGAAAATGAATCATTTAAATCTCTGCTTAAAATTCTGAGCGAAATTAAAGGCGCAATATTAAAGAACGCCTGCATGAAAATCAAAGCTGGTGTATCTAAACTAGAAGACACCGTCGAGGGAATGCTTGCCCAAAGGCCGTCGCCTTTGGAGCACAGTTTTTGAGCGTGAAAGATCCGATTTGGGAGCTGGATCGGATGATAATGTAGGCCGTGATTGTTCCCCAAACGGAGAAGCAGGAGTAAGTGAAACTTCCGAACCTCTACCAGAGAAGATCGCTGATAAGGGAGTGAGTGACGAACCATGGACGGAGGTCAGGAAGAAGCACCCAAAGAAGGGACCCAAAGACGCTTCATCTGCGACGTCTGGAGCACAAAAGTGGTACGGCACGACCCATGAAAACCGGTAGAGCGCGACCCCCATCGGAGGTCGTCGTAATACGGCCAGCAGATGGCGTCACCTTTGCGGACGTGCTCTCAAAGATAAGAGTAGAGTCAGCCCTAAACCCAGACGACAGCAACACTGAAGTGAGAGATATCCGCCAAACCCGGGCCGGAAATGTGCTGCTAGAACTTGCGGACAAATCTGAAGGCAGTAAATCCTTCAGCAACGCGCTGAAATCTGCACTGGGGGAGACCGCGTCCGTTATGCATGGAGTTCCGCGATCAACCCTAGAAATTAGGGACCTCGACTGCGTGACCACAGCAGAGCAGGTCGAAGCTGCGGCCCGAAATGTCATTAAAAATGCCAGAGGTGACATTCGGATCTCAGTGTCGAGAACAGCAGAATGAGAAAAATGGCTGTCATTCAAATGGACGAACGAGATGCCAGGATTCTGCTCCAAAAGCCCGGTATAAAGGTAGGGTGGCTCGTGTGTAATGTTCGACGAAGAATACTCGTCACACGATGCTACCGCTGCCTGGAGTTTAATCATTTTGCCAGGGACTGCAACGGACCGGACAGGAGCGGTACGTGCTCTAAGTGCGAAGAGAAGGGCCACAAGGCTGCCACCTGCGACTCTGAGGCAAAATGCATCCTATGCGCCCACAACGGAATTGAGGGAAAACTCGCACATCTCCCAGGCACAGGAGAATGCGCCGTATTTAGACGTGCTTTGGCGACAGCTAAAGGAGGACAAAACACGAATAAAAAATGGTCAGGATCCTACAAGGAAATATAAATAGAAGTAAGACAGCGAAGGATTTACTTCGACAACTCTCCTTCGAAGAAAGGGCGGATATTATTTTAATAAACGAACAGTACCAGGACATGGACAATGAAGGATGGCTTACGGACAACCTGGGCACATCGGCAATCTGGATCAGATCCATGTAAAATGCAGATAGAGGACCGAGGGAAAGGTGATGGTTTCGTGTGGGCGAAATCAAGATACACCTACTATGTTAGCTGCTACTTCACTCCTAACACCCCAATTAACAATTTCAAAAGAAACTTGGATGACATCGAAGATGCAGTGAGAAATATGAGTGGAGAAGTCCTTGTAGCAGGAGACTTTAATGGCTAAGCCCTTGAATGGGGAATGACGTACACGGATACTAGGGGGAAGTTCATCCTAGAAATGGCGGCAAGACTGAACCTAATCATACTGAATCAAGGTGACACGCCCAATTCAGTAGACCAGGTTATGATGGGACAATACCGGACATCACCCTTGCGACCGAACGCCTAGCGGCGCAAATTAGCGACTGGGAGGTCGCGAAGGACTATACCGCAAGCGACCATCGGTACATCACATTCAGCATCAAGAAAACTCAGACGATCCAATGCCGACGGAACATCACTAGATGGAACGTAAACAAAATAGATAAGACCAAACTCACTTCGACGATTGAACACGGACATGAAGCGCTTGAAGAAAGAAGACATCATACCCTCAGTAGCGATGTCCTGGTAGACCTGACGATGGACCTCATCACGCAGGCTTGCGAGGCAGCGATGCCCAGGAAGAGATTGGTTCCTAACCGACGGCCCGCTTATTGGTGGAACGAAGAAATCGCGAGCCTCAGAAAGGAATGCCTCCGCCTCAGACGGAGAGCTCTAAGAGCCAGGAGAGACTCCAAAGACGTCGAGGAAAGAAAGACTGCCTATAAGGATGCCAAGAAGGAACTGCACAGGGCCATTGCGTTAAGCAAGGCCACGAAGTGGGAGGAACTTACCCAGAACGTCAACAATGACCCGTGGGGACGAGGGTACAAACTCGTCACCAACAGACTAGGTGACATATCTCCGCCGAACATACTAGAAGCAAAGACGATGGAAAATATAGTTGCCGCTCTCTTTCCTGAGCACCCCAAAACGCCTGATGAAGTGCTTCCTGTATCTGAGGAGGAAATCCCATATTTCACCACTCTGGACCTAACAATGGCTGTGACCTCGATGAGCAGCAAGAAAGCCCCGGGCCCGGATGGAATCCCGGCAGAGGTCCTAAAAGCAATTGCAGGATCACACCCAGACCTGCTTCTCAACATGTACAATATGTGCTTGAGAGAAAGCAGGTTCTGTGCTAGATGGAAAAGAGCCCGATTGGCCCTGATTAGCAAGGGTAAAGGAGACGTAACAGCCCCGTCGTCCTACAGGCCGCTCTGCATGCTGGAAACGGCGGGCAAGCTGTTCGAGAAGATGCTTAAGCCCCGCATCCAAGCAGCCATAGAGGACGCAGGTGGCTTATCCGAAAGGCAGTTCGGCTTCCGAAAGGGCAAGTCCACAGTAGACGCGATCCGCGAAATTGTTGCACCAGCGGGACGAACGGAAGAGGGAAACCACCGTACAAGACCACTCTGCATGGTAGTGACGCTGGATGTACAAAATGCCTTCAACTCGGCTAACTGGGGAGACATCTTAGACGCCTTGAGAAACTTCGGAGTTTCCAACTACTTGAGAATTATTGGAGACTACCTCAAGGACCGAGTTACCTTGTACGAAACCGACCAGGGAAACAGGAGTAGAAGGTATGACGGCAAGAGCAGCCCAGGGATCGACCTTAGGACCTGATCTCTGGAATGCTAATTACAACGGTCTACTCAACATCGACATGCCAGACGATACATTCCTGGTAGGATACGCTGACATAGCACCTATCCTGACAGCACGCTCCCTAGAGTGTCTACAGACCCGATTAAACCAGGTAATGAGGAGGGTGCAAACCTGGCTAACCCAAACCGGTTAGAGCTTGCTGTTAATAAAACAGAAATTGTATTATTAACAAAGAAACGGGTAGATACAACACCACAAATGAAAATCCTCGAAGAGGACATCCAGACCACTAAGGCAATAAAGTACTTGGGAGTAATGCTCGACTCAAGGCTCTCCTTTCGGGAGCACATAAAACGGGCATCAGACAAGGCAGCAAAGGTTATAGGCGCCCTGAGCAGAATAAGTGCCAATGTCCGAGGCCCAACACAAGGCAAGAGGAAACTCCTGTTGACCGTGACGGAGTCTATCTTACTGTATGGCGCAGAGATCTGGGCACTGGCCATGCAACATGCTCTCTACAGGAGAAGAATACTGGCGGTTCAAAGGCGAGGGGCAATGAGAATTGCAAGCTCTTACCGAACAGTGTCAGAAGCCGCGGTCCTTGTAATCGCAGGGACCATACCTGCTTGCTCTTCAAAAGAACATCTTCAGCAGTCTCTCTGAAGACAGGGCACTAATTAAGAAGGAAGAAAGGCAGAAGACCATCCATGTGGCAAAACAGATGGGAAACGGATACCAGAGGAAGATGGACAGCCACATTGATCAAGGAGATCGAACCGTGGCTGAAAAGAAAACACGGGGAAGTAGACTTCTACTTGACCCAACTACTGTCTGGACATGGGTGCTTCCGATCCTTCCTTCACGGAATCGGGATCACGGCCCAAGCAGACTGCTAATACTGTGGACATAGAGACGACGCTCACCATACATTCTTCGAATGTGAAAGGTGGCAGGGAAAACTTACCAGACTGGAGACAAAAATATGCCCAATAAGCCCCACAAACCTGATTAGCACCATGCTAAAATCCGAGCAGTCATGGACAGCCGTAGCAACGTAGGCAAGGGAAGTCCTTCAAAAGAGGAAAGAGGAAAATGATATAATGACCGCATAAAAACAAGGCGCGCGGCATTGAAATAGAGACACTAAAACGAAGAACTAATGAAAAGACAACGGAGAACAACGCTTCAAAGAGCCAAATTAAGGTATCCGCCCTAAAGAAATGCTGAACAAGCGTACCGGGACGGAAACTAGAAGAGGATTACGAGGTTCGTGGTTTTTAGTGGGTGCAAGCCTCACACTACTCAAGAGCACCGGCTCTTCGGGTGTCTGTTAGAGATTTTCCAAAGTATCCTCTCCCAAATACTACTACCACTACTACCACTGCCACTACTACTACCACTACTACCACTGCCACTACTACTACTACTACTACTACCGCTAGTAGTACTACCACCGCTAGTAGTACTACCACTACCGCTAGTAGTACTACTACCACCACTAGTACTACTACCACCACTAGTACTACTACCACCACTACTACTACCACCACCACTACTACTACCACCACTACTACTACTACCACCACTACTACTATCACTAGTAGTACTACCACCGCTACTACTACCACTAGTAGTACTACCACTACCACCAGCACCACCATTACAATTCCTCGAACTATTCCTGTTCCTTGTACATTTTCTAAAATGATTTTTTGACAAAATCATTTAGCTACACATACCAAATTTCATGCACATAGGCTTTTAATGCATTCCAATTCATCTTCAATAATTACAGATCTTCAGAGAGAAATAACAAAATCTCTCAACTCACGATTTAACATTGTGAGTTTATCATGAATCTAAGAAAAATCTCAAACATGAAATAAGAGGTAGGTTTGAACAAGCATTACTTAAAAATAAGCTGAAGGAAGAAAAAGTAATTATTAATGACAAGACAATGTTACAAAAAATGAAGCACATGATGCCCATGACTCCATTCACTATTTTTAAAATAAAATAAAACAAAATATAATAAATAATAAAATTAATTAATATAAATAATTAATAATTAAATAACAGTAATAATAAAACGAAGAACAAATATTATTAAGAATCTAATGGATAGATTCAAAAGTGTTCTATTAGGTTTTGTTACATTTTTTTTCAGACAACTTCTTGATTCGATTAATAAACTGATCACACACCGCCTCAGAAATAGCACTTCCCAGTTACTGAATGAAAGAATTAGAATGAATTTCTATACCCAAATGACAAGAGTATTTTCATTAGGCTCCATTACAACACAGATGAGGTCGTTTTCTCATGCAGAAACAGTCAATTTGGGTAAAGGGGACAGCACATTTGTTTTCCATTATGGTCCGTGGTTTGCGTACTGGTTGGGTCATCTGAATCTGTTCTACACTAAACAGGTTTGACAGGTTTTGACGGCAAAAATTTGTTGCTATCATCTTCAAATTCACGATACAGAATACTCATTATAATCATTGTCACGATCATATCAGAAAGGGTAAATTGAAGTTAGGCCGAAAAGTTATTAATCAAGAGAATGTAATGAGAGAGGAGGGCTAATCAAGGGGTCATCCCAGCATTTGTTCAATGGATCAGGGAAAATAGACGGAAAACCTGATTGGATTGGGAGTCATTGACCCAGAGGCTGAAGTACATTATTTGTTAAAAGCTCATTTAGTCTTTTAGAATTATAAAGAACAAATGACAGTGCCGGCTTGGAACTGTGAAGTTAGGTGAAGAGCTTGTAGAGAAATATAAATTTACACATGCTTATCTTAATAATTGAATTTGCCTATTTCTTGTAAAACCAAATCGATCTTTCGGTCCTTCAATGCTGCAAATTTGTCTGGTGTCATTTGCTTAATAACTGCAGTAGAACTGTCTTCAGGGTTATAATATTTCTCAGGGAATATTTCTCTCTCTCCTCTGAAAAAAAAAACTCCTGCGGTATGTTTTTGTGCGTTTCAGACAAGAAAAGTTTCTTTCCATCCATACTGTAGTAGACAAGGTGGGCAGAATGAGAACAATTAGTTAGCGTCCGTAAAACTGTCCTTATCCTCATAAGCATTTCAAACATCTTGTCAGTCGACGTTCGGTGGGATTCATGTCGGTCGATCCGAGTGGCCAAATCATTCGCTCTAATTGTCCAAAATGTTATTCAAACCAATCACGAACAATTATGGCCCGATGACATGGCACACTGTAATCCATAAAAATTCCATCGTTGTTTGGGAACATGAAGTCCAAGAATAAATGTAAACTGCCTCCAAGCGGCTGAATATACCATTTAAAGACAATGATTGGTTCAATTGGACCAGAGGACCCATTCTATTCCATCTAAAAACAGTCCAGAGCATTATGGATCCACCACAAGCTTGCACAGTGCCTTGTTGACAACTTGGGTCCATGGCTTCATGGGGTCTTCGCCACACTCGAGCCCCACCATCAGCTCTTACCAACTGAAATCGGGATTCATCAGACCAAACCCCTGTTTTCCAGTCGCCTGGGGTCCAATAGATATTGTCACGAACTCAGGATAGGCGCTGCAGGCGATGTCGTGCTATTAGCAAAAGTACTCGAGTCGTTTTTCCGCTGACATAGCCCATTAAAGCCAAATTTGCCCGCACTGTCCTACCGGATACATTCCTCGTAAGGCCGACATTGACTTCTTCGGTTATTTCAAGCAGTGTTGTTGTCTTTTAGCAAACGCATTATTATTATTATTATTATTATTATTATTATTATTATTATTCACGACTAAAGTTATGATTCAGTTGTTTATAAAGTATACTCCAAGTTGCAACCAGCTTCCTAAAGAGCAGATCTACGAACAATCGGTAACTACAATATTGTGCGCAAAATATGGTCTGTTCCTAATAAAGCAATGTCTTGCACTTCCCAGTCTTTTGAATTACCTGAGAGTTTCGCCAAGTTCTTACACATGTTTTGCGGAACAAATCCTCGAGATCAGACAAATGTCGGGTCGATCTGTACTTTTACGCCCCACATTCGACTGATCTCGATTTCCAAACTCTTGTATTTAAGACGTCTCTCTGCCTCCGTGATCACGTTTTGATCGCACGACACAGCAACATCTACAAGTAGACAGGTTTTTTATCCAAATTCCAGATAACAATATCCGGTGCAGCGTCACGTTGGCGGCCCTGCGAGGGAAAAGGACGCGGAAGGCTCGTATACCTGAGAGCTGAATAGCGTAGGCGCTACGGCGTTGGTGTGCAGATATTTTTAGACGAAAGGGACGCCGCCGTTGCTTGGACTGTCTCGTGGTAGTGTGCAAACCTCCCTCCCACGCTCAACGACGGTCACGTGACGGCGAGCCGGCGTGTATAAAAAAAAGAGCCGACTCGCTCACGCCGGCGGGTTTTGTACTTGGAAATCTCGCGCTTTGCGCAAAATTTACGCCCAGACTGGAGCGTGTTCGTACGTTGCACGGGTGACGAAAGTCACGGGAGTGGCGTGGTAGGAGCGTGTACTCGAGGCGGAGCCTCTTTAGTATATGTGGTGTATCCACAGGACTGTGCAATCGCGTCTGACAGTCGGGAAATACCGGAAAGTGTGTACGGAGCAGTTAATTTAATTATTTACACATTTTTGTAAATAAAATTGTATATACTTTTCAATGTTTGTGTGCTTTTATCTATGACGTCCCACCGGTTTGTTTGCCGCTATCGTGCGATCAGTTAGAATTTGGTCATACAGTATAATAATAATAATAATAATAATAATAATAATTATTATTATTATTATTATTATTATTATATTCTGGAAAGCGAGCTGCCCCCTCCATAAGCAAGAGAGAACACTCAGGCGGTCAACAATCATAGACACTCATCAGTCGCTGCATTTCAAAGCTCGTCGAAAAGAAGTTATCCACCACGATGTGACGAGAGATTTATTTCTTGTGAGAAACAAGGAAGCTGCCTTCCAAGGGGCACAGCCTTCGCCCCCCACGACGCGGCGCCTGATGTAGAAGTTTCGACAATTGCTGGAAAATTAATTTATGAAATGGAAAGGGGAACTCTTTCGCATTCTTCATTACAAAGTTCTGTTTTCACTCACATCTACTTTAAATTATTTAATAGTAATAAGTAAGATCATAGTACGGATAGAAAAATAATGTTAGGAACAGAAGGTGCTGTGTGCCATATAAACCAAAGGCGTAACAATTTTAGTACAACCAATGGCGTAACGTTCGGGCCCACAATGCGCGCGGGCATATGTAAAAAGAGGCACCATTTTTCGGCTGAAGGTTTTGCGATTGCAGGAAATATTAATTACTTCATATTTTCTGAATCTTCGCGATACGTATAAAATAAAAGATTAAAAACAGCATCTTCCAGAAGATGTTTTTCCGACTCCATTACTGAGGTAACCCTGTTCTAAATCAATAAAGGTAACCAATTCATTAAGGTTTTATAACAGTCATAATTTCATAAAATTAAATAATAAAGGTAGAATTTCCACTACTGGTTATAAGCATTTTACCCTACTTAAAAAAACTTGCTCTTTCAGTTAATGAGACTTGAATAGTATTATGCGTCGCTGAAGAATTGTGAGTGTGTTTAAGGAAAAATTAATATTGTGGATATTTTTTGAAGAAATCATAATGTTAGAAAATGAAACCTTTTAAAACAAGTTATCAACATTTGAGTGGTGCTCAGAAAAGGAAAAAGAGTGTTGATTGAAGAAACAAATTGGTGAAAATTGATATTGGCAGATTGAAGAATGTGATATTCCGTTTAACAATGTTACAGATAGTGATTGTACAACTAAAACAAAGTGTTTTTAGTGGTGGTGGTGATGGGAATGATTTTCATGATTGTGCAACTACAACAGAAAGTGTCATTACTGGTGGGGATGGAAAGGATTTGGACGATTATGAAAACAAATCGGTTGCAAATCGGAAACATAAGGAAACAGCAGATCCAGAAAGTGATGGTGATGGTAATAATCTTGGTGATGGTGGAATCAAAAAAGGTTACAAATAGGATATATACGAGAATACACCAAATACAGATAACTTAAAACATTCAAATGATCTTGCTGATTATCTCTTAGAAGTAGACGATGTACCAAAAATGTTCTTAGCTACACAAAATTCCTGCCAACCAGCTGGTCCTTTTCCTCGAGATATCAAGCAGAAAAATAGATAATTTTCTAATAAACATTAT
Source organism: Teleogryllus occipitalis (assembly GCA_011170035.1). Lineage (NCBI taxonomy): Eukaryota > Metazoa > Arthropoda > Insecta > Orthoptera > Gryllidae > Teleogryllus > Teleogryllus occipitalis. Next base: position 270,640 of record BLKR01000282.1, read on the forward strand.
TTCAAGTTAGCGATCACAAGCCAACGAATTTTAAGAGAATGCATCTGTTATTCCCCCAAGAATGACACTGATTATTGCAAACTCTATTGGCTTTTCGGGGAGCAAAAATGGTCTTGGAAGGAAACGGTGAGAGACTGGAAAACGTTGTCTAAAAACATAGTACGCCATGTAACAAACCACGCGCATGTGAATGCGTGTGTAGTTTTCAATTTGTGAAGAAACAAAAGAACAGTTGACATGCGCATGGAATTAGCGATTAAGTAAGAAAATTTCTGGAAGCGGATGCTACACCGAATTGTGAACGTAACTTTAACATAACTGTAAACAATTTGAGATTCGCGGACACATGGAGGAAATAGGAAAATGTAATTGTGGAAACTTCTTAGCTATCATAACTTTTGTCAAAATACGATTCTTTACTACATGAGCTGATCAGTAAACCGACAGGCACGGCAAAGTACGTTAATCCTACAATTCAAAGTGAAATCATTAGCGTTTTATCTGAAGTAGAAAAATAAATTGTTAATGAAATCAAACTTACTCCATCTTTTCTATAGTAATGGACACAACTCAAGTCAGAACAAAGAAGGATCAACTGAGTCAAGTAGTTAGATATGTTACATTTCATGATGAAGTAGGCCGCGCATCTGACGTAAAAATCAATGAAAGTTTTTTAGGTTTCACAAAATAGAAGACCAGGGTGCCACCGGATTAGAAAACAAATTATAGATACCGGTTAAGGGTACGATGGGTGTGCTATTATCTGGGTGTGTACACGGGTCTGGTCTGTATACGGATGTTAAAATCAGAATTGAGGTATAACAACGACCTAAAAAATTTGTGCTTTGTGCTGCGCACAGTCTAGATCCTGCGTGGGCTACCACCCCACACAATTTCTGGTCTTACCAAGGGGGCATAAATCTCCGGGGTGGGCACCTACGATTTTCGCTTTTATTCTCACCCCCCGCCGACGTACAAATACGTAGGCAGGCCGGTATCCTGACCCCGCCGAAACGCAGTTTGCCCTCATGGCAACTTTCCCATACAATGCCTGGGTCGGGCCGCCCAGCCAGCTCAGAGCTCCAAACTATCCTGGAGAAGTACCGGAGTCTAAATAATGCGCTACTCATGAACCGGGATTAAAACAAAAAAATATCGTTGAATTCGTAGCCAAAATTCTCATACACAAGAATAATATCAGCTGACGTATGTTTCAAAATTTCCCTAATTTATCAGCAGTATTCATCAACGACGACTTGATTGTTTACTGGCAACATTTGAAGAACCTCCGAAGTGATTTCAAGGTACCGTCCCAGGACATTTTAAAGTTGGAAATACCGAACTGGGCGGTGGATCCTTTTTCAAACGTCAACACAGCAGGATCATCCCAGCTTAAAGAACTGACAACGAATGAGGAAATAACAATAAAAGTTGAAAAAGGCTACCAAGATTTTTTTCTACTTAAGTTAATCCTGCAATTGTACCCTGGCTTGCGGTCGATTGTTCATCGATTTTTTATAGCATTCCCATCGTCATATTTATGTGAACGAGAATTTAGTGCTGTGGCAACGTTGCTAACTAAAAAGAGGAATTGTAGGATAATGGATCACGGGATCGGTCAATTAATGGATTACACTAGTTTGCCAACGTTTCGGAATATTTTATTCCATCATCAGGGCTAACAAACAAAAACCAAAATACACAATCACAACAAATAAGGACAAACTCTTCTGAACAACATAAAAAAAAACATGAATGAACATACATGTAGAAAAATAATTACACAGATAACTAAATAAATAAATACATTATATACTGTATATCTAAGTTAAGGTCATATAAAGGATACACACCTTACTAATACATATACTGGTCAAACATGTTCCTCCACAGCACAACTCCAATACAGAGTTGCTGAAGCACCCACGTCCATAGCAGGTCCGACCATGGCCACGGCCCGAAAGAAAGTGAATGAAAAACCAGTGTATTGTCAGGACCACGTGTTAAGCAACTCCATGCCGGAACCATGCGTATCCGGTTTCATTATCATTATTCATTTATTTATTTACCTTTTTTTTTAATTTTGTATCTTTGCATCCGAACCCGTATTACGAAAAAAACAACAATTGTTAACAATTATTTGTATTACTATATTATTAATAAGGTACCCTTAATAGATATCTTGAGTATTGAGAGAAAATGTAAATCATAGTATATTACGTACTTCCGGTGAATGTGTGTTGATATTTATATTGCTTAATTTCGTAGGGTCAGTTATTTGTTGTATTATTTATTTATTTTAATTTTTTTTAACAATCAGAGTACATGTCAACTGGGGTTTGCACAACGTAAACTCTACAATATTTATCAATGGAACCCTCATATGAATGAAGCCATTGACATCATTGCCAATACAACCAACCAAATTATTCATTTATTTCATTTATCTATTCATTTATTTATCTTTTTTCTCCTTTTTTTCTTCCTTATATATAATATTAATTTTAATATTTTTTATACATAAATAGGTATCAAAAAAAATTTATTTTATACATAAAATACATAAAAATGTTTTTGATACCTATTTATGTATAAAAAATATTAAAATTAATATTATATATAAGGAAGAAAAAAAGGAGAAAAAAGATAAATAAATGAATAGATAAATGAAATAAATGAATAATTTGGTTGGTTGTATTGGCAATGATGTCAATGGCTTCATTCATATGAGGGTTCCATTGATAAATATTGTAGAGTTTACGTTGTGCAAACCCCAGTTGACATGTACTCTGATTGTTAAAAAAAATTAAAATAAATAAATAATACAACAAATAACTGACCCTACGAAATTAAGCAATATAAATATCAACACACATTCACCGGAAGTACGTAATATACTATGATTTACATTTTCTCTCAATACTCAAGATATCTATTAAGGGTACCTTATTAATAATATAGTAATACAAATAATTGTTAACAATTGTTGTTTTTTTTTCGTAATACGGGTTCGGATGCAAAGATACAAAATTAAAAAAAAGGTAAATAAATAAATGAATAATGATAATGAAACCGGATACGCATGGTTCCGGCATGGAGTTGCTTAACACGTGGTCCTGACAATACACTGGTTTTTCATTCACTTTCTTTCGGGCCGTGGCCATGGTCGGACCTGCTATGGACGTGGGTGCTTCAGCAACTCTGTATTGGAGTTGTGCTGTGGAGGAAAATTATGTTTGACCAGTATATGTATTAGTAAGGTGTATCCTTTATATGACCTTAACTTAGATATACAGTATATAATGTATTTATTTATTTAGTTATCTGTGTAATTATTTTTCTACATGTATGTTCATTCATATTGTTTTTTTTATGTTGTTGTTCAGAAGAGTTTGTCCTTATTTGTTGTGATTGTGTATTTTGGTTTTTGTTTGTTAGCCCTGATGATGGAATAAAATATTCCGAAACGTTGGCAAACTAGTGTAATCCATTAATTGACCGATCCCGTGATCCATTATCCTACTACTTATTAACGGTCGTGATTTCTACAATGGTCAAAAAGAGGAATTGTTTGCATGTTACCGAAAGCGGTGACTTACGGTTGTTTTTGAGTTAATTCGAACCTGTTATTAACAAACTTATTAAAAATCATCAGATCCATCCTTTACACAAGATACATTTTAAAATTTAAATTTAAATATGTTTTAATTTGAACAAATTGTTTCTAAATATTATAAAATCGCTTTTTAATTGCTCCGATTAGTTCGAAACTCTCATTTAAAATCCAAGTTTGAACACAGAAACAGAATAAGACTTTACGGCACGCTATAATTAAATTAAGTAATGATTCGTATTAACATTTCATGTTAAGTGGCATGAAAAGTTCCGTGTCTGTGTTATTCTCCGTGCCTTTTGCATAGTTTTCTTCGAAATGTTTCTTGCTGCAATTACAATGCCTGTTTCCAATTCTTCGGTCAGATTTCATGACTAGCCACATTAGTGAGTCATCTTCAGGACTGACTACATACTGTCCCCATTCCGAATATTGAATTTTGCCGGAGATCTTCAATCTGTCAGAGGCCACTTCCTTCTGCGACACATAATGTCTGCGTACATCAGCTCGAGGGTGGACGACATAATGCAGTTTTCTGCTGTAAGCAGTTTTCTGTTTTTTTCAATCAATGATTCGAATATCTTGGTAAGTCGAATCCACTGGTGCGCAACTGTATTCGGCGACACACACCGCGAAACGATCAATTGCCGATATTTTAGATATTTTTTTATTTCTGCAGGTAGGTTTATACAACCGGATGGTAGAAAACTACAATTTGCATTTTACAATTAGGAATAATATTACAATGTAACTTTTAAATTATTTTAAGACAATATTGTAAACATGTTAATAAGGGTAATAATAACTATAATAGCATTAATTTTCCATTTTATGGCTGTCCTGCACAGTTATTTTAAACTAATAAATACAGTACTTTTTAATTACACTTCACTATACTTCTCTTTCTACTTCTCAATTGCACTACACTTCATAACACGTCACCACACTTCATAATACTATTTTGAATATAATTATATATTTAGTAAAGCAACGCATTTAATAAATTCCTGGAGTTCAGAGTGGGCTGCAGGACAAGTCTCACTCCTCTGTAATACTCCATCCGAATTCTCTCTTTCATTGTGTCGTTCGAGATGTTCTCACATTCTTCAATGCCCAGATACTTATACGTTTTACCTGGCTCTAGATCTTGGATCACAGTGAGCACATCAACATTAAAGCTCTCTGACGTTACATTGCCTCTCTTTAAATCTACTTTTGCGCATTTGTCAAGACCAAATTTCACACAGACATTGCTAAAATCATTGATGACAGCATTTGGGAGAGAATCGCTTGATTCTTAGCAAACGCTTTAAAACCATCCATTAAAGCAGATGTGATACTGGTCGTTCTTCACCATGGAGTTTATAACCAAAGTCTGTCGGCGACAACTGTCTCGATAGTGGAATCAAACGAATGCAGAACAGCAGACGGCATGAAAAATTTTCCAGTTAACCTGAATACTTGTTGTTTCTACTTCGTTTCTAATGTGTATTAGTAACCTGGTATTCCACGACTTCATACTAGTCTTGCAAAACTCAATAAGTCTAGGATGAAATTGATAATCTCAAAGGTCATCAAACTCCAAGCGTGTGGTACACTGTCGAAGGCCTTCTGGTAGTCAATCCAAGCCATGCTCAAATTACGTTTTCGTTTCCTTATATCATTCAAGGCGTTTTCGTTTCCTTACATCATTCAAAAGGTTCAGTAGCAAGATTTCCTTACAGTTACAGGGACCTTTACGACATTCTTTCTGATCAACTGGCAACAGACGATTCTTCTCCAGGTGTCTATAAATTTTGTTAGCTATGACTGCAGTTATAACTTTGTACATAACTGGCAAACAAGTGATTGGCCTATAGTTCTCCGCCAAAGAACTGCCTCCCGTTTTGAGAAGCAGAGACGTGATGCCGCGTGTGAGCCAATATAGGAGTTCCTTTGGGTTTTCTAAAATTTTATTAACGGCTTTGGCTAGATGAGAATGTAATGCAGTTAATTTCTGAAACCAATAATTCTAGATCTTATCAATCGCAGGGTATTTCCAGTTTCCCACGAACTTAACTGCTTGGAAGAGGTCCTCTTCCGTGAATTCGTGAAAATGTTTTACAGTTTCCACAAGTTCATCGGCAGAATCAACTTCAGATTGGAGCCAAGATGTCTTTGTTGTAGGATCTGCTTTATTTCCAGATTCCTACCAAAAATGTTTCGACGTCATCTTTTGCAGAAGGGACATTATTATAATAATAATAATTATTATTATTATTATGTTTACACATTACTGGTTCACAGGAAGACCTGGTTATCAAATAACAACGGGCTTGCCGTGAAGTGTATTTGCTATTTAAGAATCTGAATTTAGAAAGTTCCGGACAATGCGGCAAGTATTTAAGATAACAGACTATTGTATTAATTTTAAAGGCCTTGGAGGGATATCAAGTTTTTGAAGGTTTTCTTTGACGTATTTTTGTATAATGCCATTAATAGAGATAATTATTGGGAGAATAAATACTTGGTCCTGTTTCCATTGATCTTTGATTTGATAGGCCAGATCCTTATTCTTTCCTAGAATGCTTTTTGCGTGTTCCTGTAGGAAGGGACTGCAACATATTGAGGTTGAGAAAAGTAGTTTTCGACACCTTGAGAGTTACCACAATATCGAGCCTGTTATGTTCTAGAGTCTTGCGCGTCAAAATTGTGCGATCGAAATACATTCTGACCTTTTCATTTTCCAGCACAGGTTCAGGTTTGTACGAGTAATAAGGGGCGTACGAGTAATAATGGAAGCGATCTGGTTATGGCGCATTGTGTGATCTGTCTGTTCGAGGGTTGCACATCCTGATGATGTGCTTTATATATTCCGTCCATCTGCGGCATTTATCAGATTGGACCTTGGGATCTTTTTAAACTTTTCTGTAATTTCGGGTGGGGATAATTTCATCTTGAAGGGCTAGCATGAAACCCTCAGTTTCAGCATATAAATCTCCACTTGCTGGACATTTAACAGAGGCTGAGAAGTCTGAGCACGAACCGTGAAGGGCGTGAAATATTTTACCGTGAATTTGTTTTTCAGACCACTGGTATTACTTATGTTTCTCTGTTTGAAAGATAGTTTCTTGACTGTTCTGGTACAGATGTAGAGGGTTGGGAATTTTGTCTAATTTCTTGTTGCTTTGTGTATCAATGCTCCCTGATGGTTCAGATATAAATTACATTTTTAAGGCGGTCACTTGTTTATTGCGCAGGCTTTTAAGGTCTAAGAGGCCTCATCCTCCTGTTGATGTTTGTTGTTGTTTGTTGTTGTTTGTTGATCTTCGTTGTTGCTGTGTGTTGTTTGTTGTTGTTGTGGTTGATATCCTTGTGGTTGTTGTTGCGGTTGTTGTGGTTGTTGTGGTCGTTGTTGTCGTTGCGGTCGTCGTCGTCGCGGTCGCTGTCGTCGTCGCCGTCGTCGCGGTCGCTGTCGTCGGTGTCGTCGTCGTCTCGGTCGTCGTCGTCGCTGTCATCGTCGTCGTCGTCGCGGTCGTCGTCGTCTCGGTCGTCGTCGTCGTCGCGGTCGTCGTCGCATTCGTCGTCGTCGTGGTCGTCGTCATCGCGGTCGCTGTCGTCGTCGTCGTCGTCGCGGTCGCTGTCGTCGTCGCGGTCGCTGTCGTCGTCGTCGTCGCGGTCGCTGTCCTCGTCGTCGTCGTCGCGGTCGCTGTCCTCGTCGTCGTCGTCGCGGTCGCTGTCTCGTCGTCGTCGTCGCGGTCGCTGTCCTCGTCGTCGTCGCGGTCCGCTGTCCTCGTCGTCGTCGTCGCGGTCGCTGTCCTCGTCGTCGTCGTCGCTGTCCCTCGTCGTCGTCGTCGCGGTCGCTGTCCTCGTCGTCGTCGTCGCGGTCGCTGTCTCGTCGTCGTCGCGATGCTGTCCTCGTCGTCGTCGCGGTCGCTATCCTCGTCGTCGTCGCGGTCGCTGTCCCTCGTCGTCAATCGTCGCTTCCGCTGTCCTCGTCGTCGCGCTCGCTGTCCTCGTCGTCGCGCTCGCTGTCCTCGTCGTCGTCGTCGTCGCGCTCGCTATTCCTCGTCGTCGTCGTCGCGGTCGCTGTCCTCGTCGTCGTCGTCGCGGTCGCTGTCCTCGTCGTCGCGGTCGCTGTCCTCGTCGTCGTCGCGGTCGCCGTCCTCGTCGCGGTCGCTGTCCTCGTCGTCGTCGCGGTCGCCGTCGATCGCGGTCGCTGTCCTTTCGTCGTCGTCGTCGTCGCGGTCGCTGTCCTCGTCGTCGTCGCGGTCGCTGTCCTCGTCGTCGTCGCGGTCGCTGTCGTCGTCGTCGTCGCGGTCGCTGTCCTCGTCGTCGTCGTCGCGGTCCGCTGTCCTCGTCGTCGTCGTCGCGGTCCGCTGTCCTCGTCGTCGTCGTCGTCGCGGTCGCTGTCCTCGTCGTCGTCGTCGTCGCGGTCGCTGTCCTCGTCGTCGCTGTCCTCGTCGTCGTCGTCGCGGTCCTCGTCGTCGTCGCGGTCGCTGTCCTCGTCGTCACGCGGTCGCTGTATCCTCGTCGTCGTCGTGGTCGCTGTCCCTCGTCGTCGTCGCGGTCGCTGTCCTCGTCGTCGTCGCGGTCGCTGTCCTCGTCGTCGTCGCGGTCGCTGTCCTCGTCGTCGTCGCGGTCGCTGTCCTCGTCGTCGTCGTCGTCGCGGTCGCTGTCCTCGTCGTCGTCGCGGTCGCTGTCCTCGTCGTCGCGGTCGCTGTCCTCGTCGTCGCGGTCGCTGTCCTCGTCGTCGCGGTCGCTGTCGTCGCTGCGGTCGCTGTCGTCGTTGCGGTTGTTGTCGTCGTTGCGGTTGTCGTCGTCGTTGCGGTTGTCGTCGTCGTGGTTATTATTGTAATTATTATTATTATTATTATTATTATTATTATTATTATTATTAAAATATCGCCATGTACTAATTTTTTTCTGAACATTCACAAGCATATAAAACCTTCTGTACAATTTTGAATATAGTTCTTTAGTGTCCTCAATGTAATAGCTAATGGCATACCCGGACGACCGTGATTTTTAAAACAACTAATATAACTCTTTAACTTCTCATTAATTCACCAATTTTCATCATCTAAACACACATAATTTTCAGAGTACTTATAATAATCCCAGCCATGGCTGCAAAGGAGTCTTGTAAACTAGGTTTCTTAGTAACAAATAGATAAACTTCTACATTTTGCGACGTGCAAGCAGCAGCCTGCCTCGCGGCGAACAAATCGCGTCTTTGGATGGCCTGCAACGTTTCCGAAAAGTCTTGTTTTCTGGAATTGGGGCAACTTCGTGCTGCTAAATAATTGTACTACTTAAAGGAATAATAAAGAAATGCACTTATGCTAGTTTCACGGTGCACCTCAGTGAAATTTTATATTTCTCGGCAAAATGTACTCAAAGAATTTTATGAAAGCATTAAGTTATATTCAAATATGTTTAGTTACGTGTTCTGCAATCTCAACATGAAAAATAAAAGTTTCGCAGTAAAGAACATTCTTGACACTATAATCAGCAATCAGCTAAGATTTGAATATTCCTGCAACAAACACAATGGGCACACGTCATGAAAGAGCGCAGTGAAACTCCAGTGAAGGAGCGCGAGGACCTTCTTCGAAACCCAAACATTCGAAATGTTTCAACGACCATTACGCGAACCCAAACATTAAATAAACTGCGGTGCGATATATTCTGCATATTGGAGAATACAGGCACAACTTAGAAACTGTTCAGGAACTGGGTCGAAACACGAGTTTTTGCCTGAAATTACACACTGTACCCCGCTGACGTCACGATTGTCATTGGAACCTCTGGGGCAAGCCGTACCCTCGAGGTTGAGAGGCTTGAGAAGGCATTCTTCTTCACTTCAAGGGCCGGCCGGCATGGTCGGTGGCACTCATCCGGCGCCTTCGTGAGTTTTCAGTGCACATTAGTGTTCCGCGTGCGTGCCATTCAAAATACACTTACGTTTCTACTAAAACCAAGGGTAGTATGTACTATGTGATAAAAAATAAATGTAAAATATATATTTTTATGTAAATAATTGAAGAGCCACATCACCTGCTTTCCCCGAATAGCCGCCCCCTGACAAATGGTATCACAGGCACCCACACACAAAAAAAAGTTGTCAGACCCAAAAACGTGACACATGTTTCTCTGTGTATGTCGACGCGCTAAATTCGAAATTGACTCGAAATTTACAATTACAATTTCAAATTACAATTACAATTTGGTTTTTCGCAATCAAAAAACTGGAGGGTGGTTGCGCAATTTTGGCTTCAGATTAGGATTCAGCACGTCGGCGTACATCGAGAAGCATGTGTCATGTCTTTGGGTCTGACAACTTCCGAAAACAAAAAATACAATTTCACGGTGGTATTTTGCGATTTAAAGAAAAATGGAAGGTGGTGGCGCAATTCCAGATTCAGATTCGGATTCAGTACGTCGATATACAGAGAGACTCGTGTGTCAAGTCTTTGGGTCTGACAACCTTGTGTGCCTGTGTAATTACTAAATTAAATCATTGTTAAAATTAATATTAATTTCCTTTTCATGCTCAGTATAGTCTCTAATTGTATTAAAACAGTTACACAGCAGAAAAAATTGACTTGGCACTTAAACTAGAATAAAGAATTTAATCGTTTAATGTCATCTGGCAATGTGTTGTAAAATATACTGTATATGTGAATGTATTGTATGAACATTTTTTATAGTGAGCAATTGCTACTCTCATCTGATGGTTATGATTCGTATGCAGTGTTGTAATTATAATCATTAGTGTTGGATAATTATATGTTCCCGTCTTGTCAGTTTTGAAAAGAACAACTAATCCCTAAATGAAGAGGCAAGACAATAGTAGAATTCCTAGTTTAATAAAGAGAGGTTAGCAGGAAATCTCATGGATAACATTTATTTATTATTCCCACAATTTTTCTCATTATTCAAATGTTTGGGAAGTAAAGGTTGTTTCCCAAGAATATTATCTATCCGAAGTAAAAATGATCATTCCCAAAATGTGCAAAAGCTGTGTGAAGATGTATAGCAAAATGAAGATGTATAGCTTTTGATGTATAGCAAAATTAACTTTTTTCTTTTCTTTTTCCAATTTATCTAAATGTATGTTCCATTTGAGGTTTTACTGAATAACCAAGAAGTTAGAGTTAGTTAATGATGGTTTTAGTAGTAATTTCTGGAGGGAAGACATTTCAATTTCAAGAAATGAATATTGTTGTACATAAACAAATTACACAATTCTTCAATATCTAAGCTGTGAAAATAAATTGTCACTGGTTATGGTAGGATATTGAATGGATCCTCTGTGATAGGCGTTCCTATCACACGATCTATAATCTACAGTTGTGATATACTTATAATTTTCTTAGTCTACTTAAGCAAATTGTTATATAACACATCACACCATTGTAAGATATGTGCACAACAGCTTGTTGCTGCCACAATTAATAAAAATAATACTAAATAAAATAATTTTATGTACAAAGTTGACATATAATAGAGTAAATTCTGTAATTGAGCTCCACAAAGGGCCTCTAATGAATGAATGAATTTTTCTTTTACGATCTGGAAGAGAATTCTACAGAATTATGGTGGCTTATATCACTTTCAATCTTATTGATACATAGATCAATAATAATAATAATAATAATAATAATAATAATAATAATAATAATAATAATAATAATATTAAAATATGAATGCTGCGATTACAAGAAATTAACAAGTTTTGCAAGTTTACAAGCTCTCAATTACAAGAATACTACTTGAGAGTTCCTAAAAATTCAATGCTCCATTTAAAACTAAATAAAAAATGGTAGTACATCTATAATTAACTACAATGCACTTGTAAACCATCAGTGATCTTTCAGACAATTGAACTTCAGACCTCTAATGGCATGTAGATAACCTCACCTTGACATTTATCACTATTTACTTCTGTTCACTCACCTGTACTGAGTTTTACTCATCTCAATTCTTTGATTACTTTTGAATTTTGCTAACTTTAATAGTATACATCCATGCTTTGATGTTCCAGAATCATAAAATAAAATAATGCATTCTTGACAATGTACAACACTAGGAAGATCAATGCATGTAATAAATTAAAAGAATCATGAAAAAATAAACCAGTAGCTGTAATTGTAATGGAAATAAAATTTTGTGTAAAAACACAAGTGCACTGCTGAAAAAGAAATAGGTATGCATATAAATAGAAAGGAAAAAAGTTAACATTGAGCTTAAAGCAGTTCACACTTCAGCAGAAAAACTTGTATTCATTCCATGAAAAACATAGTTGCAAAAAAGGTGATGCCAGGAAGTGATACAACATCATTAAAAGGGGACATATTTAATGACTGGACCACCCAAAGATGAATTCACAAACATTAAGTTCCTACATATTCAATCAAATATCTTGTATTACACAATTGCCATTCAAACTCTCATCTAAATAATACAAAAACAAGCAATTAATTATGTGAATATTGTGCAAAAACTGATCTCTGTCTTCATGCACAACAAAGAAAATTTACAAATTGAAAATTATTAAACAAAAGAAAAAATATATAACATAATAATATAACATTCACCATAACACAACTAACAGAATACATTCACACATTAATAAGCACACACAATTGTTACAGCTATCTCTTCAGACAGACAAGAGAACTGAAAATTATAACATTTCATATAATAAGGAAGTCAAGACAACTAAAGTATATTAGAAGACAGTGCCGATTATTCAATGGAAGCAAGGGAAGCATTGCTTCCCCTATCATTTCCAAGGATATCTTAAATTTTAATACCAATTGACCAGTAATTTAGAAAGTTGCAATCCAAGTCAAAACAGTTTAAATTAAACACGTCCAATCTTATCTTTCTGAAATGAGCACGTAAATATTATTGTCACCGATAGATAGGGTAGAGTTCGCCTGTAAAGCTCTTTGGAAGCACTGAGCTGACTGCATCCAGTGTCTCATAGGGAATGCTGCGATCAGCAGATATACTGGCCCGTGTGGTAGGAGTGAGCAGGTTCATTCAGTCGAGCTCGCTTTTGGAAGCAATCGGCCAGTTGCATACAGTGCGACTCACAGTGTGCGTGTGGTGGGCTCCGTATGTGCTTATCGGCAGAGATATTTTTAAAAAATTACACAAAACCAAAAGAATAGAGCAATATTGCGTTTATGTTATCTTACAGGGTACATTTAGCACTATCACTACCAAAATTTTAAAGAAAACATTTGGAGGCATTTTTGAAAAAATCTTGTTTTGCAATTTTTTAAAATTGCAAATATTGAACGCAATATTGCTCAAAAACTACTAAATTCTTTTAAAAAATGTACACAACCTTAATGAAATAACTAATTGTGGACAACAAATTTCATTTGAAAGAAAAATCTCTATCTTCAATTTTGTAGTTGTAGAAAGAAAACTGAAAAAAATTCAAACTATTGCAATTATCAAAAATTCAGAGCTAACAGTGAAAATCCACTGCCACTTTTATGAGTGTATTTCAGTATATTCTTACAAGAAATTCAAAGAAAAAATTGAGGCCGTTTTTTAAGAAAATTTTCAAAATGTCCCAGAGGCTTCATGTAAAGAACCCACAAATTTTAAAGAATGTTTTTCAAAATTTCAAAGCTCCAACTAGATCCGCATGTACAGGGATTTCCTCAATTTGGAAAAATTCCTACTCATGGTGTAGGCGTTATTAGTGTCAACGGACGGACGGAAGGACGTTTTGAAAAACACACTTTTTCGTTATCAGGGGACACCAAAACGTGTATTTCCGTTTAAATCTTGAAATCGATTTTCCGCAGCATTACATAACTTTCTCTATACTACAAATATTACTCCATATATACGTATGTAAACGACAAAGTAAAAAATCTTCCATCTGAAATGTAATTGCTTCTTTGAAAAGGAATTGCACCACACACCACTGATAGAAGAAGTGCAACTGAAGACTAAGTTTTAAAATAAAACTAGCCAAAATAACATGACATTACTAGGGTATTTATTTTTTACAATCACCTATTAAGGAGGAAAAAGTCATTTTATTTACATCATCGGGGCGCCCTGCTCTCTCTGCTCCGCTCCATATCCCTCAATTCCCCGACTACCACGCTACGACACATGGCCCTCCCGTCACGCCCCCACTGTCGGTGCCTGGCCTGCCCCTGCCCCTCCCTCCCGTCCGGCCCTGAAACCTGCATCACTGCTCCGCAATACTTACATGGCGCGGACTTAACCATAAAAATACTTTTGATGGAATGTAGAGGGAAAAGTTGTCACTGAGCTGTCCAGTATGTCATTGTCGCTGTTCAGAGTTAAGATGTATCAAAATAATAAATTTCATGAATATCTATTTATCAGCTGGAATGCTTTCGCAGGACATTCAGACAATTTTTATTTAAATTTTAATATTTTTAATTTTTCACAAAGAAAAATATTTAATATTTAAAATAATAATATTATACAAAGTAATATTTAAAATTTTAATATTTCACAAAGTAAAAATCTCTTTAACTTACCACCATCACCGTCAGCAGGCATCACCACAGAACCAAAGAACCGTTTGTCTAGAACTTGTAGTAACTGCAATGCAGTTTCATGAACTAAGGTCCGGGGACATCCCGTGTTCATAAGAGTTACGTTTATCACAGCAGTGTAGTGATCACATGGATATTCTCTGCATAATTTTCAAACAGAAAAAGAATAAGTAAAGTAAATAAATTCACTTTTAACTTGTAACCTAAAGTACATTTTGAAACAAATGTAAGCTGTTACATTGCACACAAATGTATGCACCAATAAGTTACCGTTACTGATATTACATTTTAACTGGCAAAAAAGCTACACACCTCGCACTGAAAATTGTAGCTAGAGCAAGGAAACAGCCATCGGCAACTTTCGCTGATCCAGTGTAACATCGATCAACAACCCAATCGAGCAATAACCCCATGTCTGGATTACATTCCAGAAGTAGTATCACAGTTTCTCTGGCCAGTTGATAGATCTAGAAATAAAATATACATAAATAAGGGGTTATCCATTATTTACACAAAAATCAATAAATATTAAAAGTATAAAAACTAAAGTTATAAAACAGCTGCACAAATGTTTAAAGCAATTCCAATTTTTAATATTTTATTTGTAAACAACGTAGTGGAGTCTTCCTGATTAAGACTTTTCTAATTACAATTCACACTTTGCTGTGATAATCATTGATCAGATAATAAATTTAACTGAGTACTGCCAATCACTTGTCTAGTGTTTTATTAAGCACCCCCCCCCCAAAAAAAAAAACATAGGTTGCATTAAAAGCCTCTGCATTCAAGCAACCTTGAAGTTCTAATTTTACACTAAACTTCGCCGGGATCTGAGAATATCTGCGAAGCAGGAGTGACCAAGTGATCCCATGTAGATCGATGGTTCCTGACGCCACACGATATTGGTGTTAAAATGTTTTGCTCAAGGAGCCAAACCATACGGCGGTTAACCATACGCTCCAATAGCTTACAGATCCAGCTAGTAAGCGAAGTCTGTTGATAACTCTAGGTAATCATTCGGTCCTTTCATTCCTAAGGAATAGGGATGAGAGCCTGGTGTCAGGTGTCAGGAATGAAGAGTTCGTTCCAAATGAAACTGAAGAGGTTAAGGAGGAAGGAATGTGCCTTCTCGAGTAGGTTGTGGATTTCGACAGCTCCTGGAACAGAGTCTTTCCAAAGCCATTGTAGAAATCACGACCGTTAATAAGTAGTAGGATAATGGATCACGGGATCGGTCAATTAATGGATTACACTAGTTTGCCAACGTTTCGGAATATTTTATTCCATCATCAGGGCTAACAAACAAAAACCAAAATACACAATCACAACAAATAAGGACAAACTCTTCTGAACAACAACATAAAAAAAAACAACATGAATGAACATACATGTAGAAAAATAATTACACAGATAACTAAATAAATAAATACATTATATACTGTATATCTAAGTTAAGGTCATATAAAGGATACACCTTACTAATACATATACTGGTCAAACATAATTTTCCTCCACAGCACAACTCCAATACAGAGTTGCTGAAGCACCCACGTCCATAGCAGGTCCGACCATGGCCACGGCCCGAAAGAAAGTGAATGAAAAACCAGTGTATTGTCAGGACCACGTGTTAAGCAACTCCATGCCGGAACCATGCGTATCCGGTTTCATTATCATTATTCATTTATTTATTTACCTTTTTTTTAATTTTGTATCTTTGCATCCGAACCCGTATTACGAAAAAAAAACAACAATTGTTAACAATTATTTGTATTACTATATTATTAATAAGGTACCCTTAATAGATATCTTGAGTATTGAGAGAAAATGTAAATCATAGTATATTACGTACTTCCGGTGAATGTGTGTTGATATTTATATTGCTTAATTTCATAGGGTCAGTTATTTGTTGTATTATTTATTTATTTTAATTTTTTTTTAACAATCAGAGTACATGTCAACTGGGGTTTGCACAACGTAAACTCTACAATATTTATCAATGGAACCCTCATATGAATGAAGCCATTGACATCATTGCCAACAACAAACCAAATTATTCATTTATTTCATTTATCTATTCATTTATTTATCTTTTTCCTTTTTTTTTTTCTTTCTTATATATTATATTAATTTTAATATTTTTTTTTGATACATAGATACTTAAAATACTTAAAATTATATTGTATATATAATATAGATGCCATATCAACCCTGACTAGGGTGGGCAAAAATATATTAAAAAATAATAATAATAATAAAAAACAAATAAATAAATACAAAGTAATACACTAAAAAAATTATTAATAAATGAATAAGTTAGTTGAAACCATCAACCTAAACCCTCAGTATTCTGCCAAAAAATTGATAACCACCATACAGTACTCAATTCTCATGATCCCATTCACATTAAGCTATTGAGTGATACAATTGGATAAAATTGTGATATAACTGTTACCGATAATTATACTAGGACAAAATTACCAATATACATTATAACCTTCTGACCCTGGATGTAGATATGAGATTGCTATTAAGATTTGAGAATGTAGGGAGTGATAGATACTGGTATTACAATCCATCTTCAATTAAAATGAAAAGTTAGGTCAACATTTAAATTTTTTATTTAAAACACACAGAAAATCTTTTTTTTTTTTCTTCCTCTAACTGTGAGAAGAAGAAAAAAAGAAAAAAAAAAGGGGATGGACATAACAGAGTGGTTAATTTACATGTGATTTTAATAATTGTTTGAGGGAAATATTTGTAATAATAATAATAGTAATAATAATAATTATAATACTGACCAATAAAATGTATATGGACCCCCAAGTCATAGAGACCGTATTACATTTCTATTGACTTATAGAACTAAAAAATTTTTAAGTAATAAAGTGTTAACTTGTACTGTTAAATACCCAACAAGCTAGCGTACCTGACAAAAATATTAAGTTTAAACCAGTATGATTAAACACATGATTCCAAATATAATGTGTGTTATGACAAAGGCACAACTTAATGCTACGGCTTAGGCAAGCATAATCTATGTTGATTACACAATGGTACAATGAGATGGAACTGGGTAGAATACACCTAAGTATAAGAATTAGTCACTCAGCCAACTATATTTACATGTAATTATAGTCACTGTTGCTTACAAAAAAAACAAAAAACACATATTGATTCTACCAACCACCATAAACTTACATTAGTGATGCATTAAGGAACCTGAACCAACAGATTGGAAAGGTGCGTTACCTCATATTCACTATGATAGTGTTTAGGAGGATGCCATGAGCAAAGAGAACAATTAAAAATGGCAACCAGTGATTATTGATAATACCAATTAAAGGGATATTAAGTAAAAAAAAATAGGAGGAAAATTATGTTTGACCAGTATATGTATTAGTAAGGTGTGTATCCCTTATATGACCTTAACTTAGATATACAGTATATAATGTATTTATTTATTTAGTTATCTGTGTAATTATTTTTCTACATGTATGTTCATTCATGTTTTTTTATGTTGTTGTTCAGAAGAATTTGTCCTTATTTATTGTGATTGTGTTTTTTGTTTGTTAGCCCTGATGATGGAATAAAATATTCCGAAACGTTGGCAAACTAGTGTATTCCATTAATTGACCGATCCCAAGATCCATTATCCTACGTCTTTCCAAAGAGCAAGTGCCGACAATTCCTCCACAGAAATGGGGGAGTTATATTCCTCTTCTCTGCCACTTGAAAAATATATTGTATGTTTTTCCCATTTCATTTATAATTGAGAAACCCTGCAGAAAGTTGCGAGGAACTGGAGATGCTCTCATAATGAGAAGTCAGTTGCTGTGCTATGTCTTCAGGGCAGGTGATCTCAGATTTCCAAGGGGAAACAAGGTTTCGGAGGGGGGGTCACAGGTTTGGACAATTTTATATTAAGCTTTTGTAAAAGCATATGGAGACGGATTCCCAGTGGATGGGGTAACGATGGTCTAAGTACATACGAAGTCAAGTGGGTTGGGTGGAAGACTGCTTTGCGTGAGGGAGTATCCACAGTAGATAATTTCACACCATATGGCTTTCGGCTCAGAGATGGTTCTCCAGCCTCGACCAAGAGGCATTCGATGCGACTCATGTGGTAGGCGCCTGTACTGATCCTTATACCGGCATTGTCTCTGGTATTTAATGGCCAGAGGGTTCATGGAGACGCTGACCCATACACTATGCATCCATAATCCAAGATAGGGCAGATGAGGGTTCTATACAAACGCAAGAGACACACACGGTCTGCGCCCCAAGAGCTACCAGTAAGAGTGTGATGGAGATTTAAAGGTGATATACATGGGCCCTGTAATTTACGGATGTTTTCGCCAGGTTAAGGTCTTGACAAATGTGAGCCCAAGGAAAGTTGCGGATTCAACAAATAGAAGTTGATGACCCCCAAGATAAAGGTCAGGGTGATTATGGAGGTGATGAATTCTGCAGAAGTGCATGCAGTTGGTTTTTGAGGTGGAGAACTTGAATCCTGTTTCATCGCTCCATTCCTGCAGTTTGCTGAGCACAAGTTGTAACTGCCTCTCAATACCTTGCATGCTCTTGGATAATAATGCTCTTTGTTGCACCGGTATGTAGAAGTAAGACGCATGGCCTTCCATTTAAAAGTGCATCTACGTAAACACTGTCAGAACGATGTTGAATTGACTTGACGTGTATTTCGTAAGGTGAGGCTCTTGTTTCACAGGTCGATGGATGCCCCCTCCATCAACCTGCTTTAGTTTTCCCTGCTGGCTGCTACGTTTATTAACAGACTGCTGCTCTCCTTGTTGCTTTAGTGGACGGTCACATTGATTTTTCACGTGACCTAATGCTCCACAATTCCAACATTGAGGTTGAAGCCTTTTGCCACTAGAAATGGGTGCGTCTAGCAACCTCTCCGCCATTGCCTCCAAATACTTTTCATTATATGTAAAGACCGGATTTTCATGCAGTAAAACTCTCTAAAACGTGCAGTAAAAACACCAAAACGTGCAAAAACATGCAATAAAAATTTCAAAACTGCAAAATGATGTTATGTAGCCTAAAAACTACAGTTAATTCATATATAAACTTATTTTACACTTCGTATTAGAATTGAAGGAGAACAAAATATGAATTAGACTTTTTATTACAATATAATTAAGTTTGTACATGTTATTTAAACAAATCCTACTTTATATTTTATATATTATTTACAGGGAACATTATATTAGCATTAAAAATATAAAAAAGTAAATACAAAAATACCTTCAATAACCAGTAGTACATAATTAAGTTATACAAAAAATCTTAAATGTCTACATTATAATTTACAATTATGTACATTTCCAAATTTTTTTCTGTGAAATTATACCTTCTATCATCTAATATATATTTCAAGTAAGAAAAACTTCTCTCTACATTTACACTTGTCACAGGGCAATACTTGTAAGAGCTTAAAATGTTGGGTGCAATGTCTAAATCGACATATTTCCCATTTAATGCCTTGTTATAATTTAATATCTTATAGCCCAGATTTTTTTCCAATACTGCCTTCAATTTTTCAAAAATTACCTTACCTTTTTCATTATTAATATTTTTCAAACTACTTTGCAAATTTTCAACAATACCTATCTGAGCATTTAAAGTGAGATTTTTTTCTTCCAGATTTTTTTCTTCCAGATTTTTTATTGCTACTGGAAGTTAAGAAAAATGAGTTCTGATAAATGCCAATTCTGATTTTATCGAATTTTCTTTTAAAATTTGTTTTACCTTTGTGACTGATAAAGCATCTTCTTCAAAACATCCAATCAATTCCTTATAATTTGTGAAATGTTCACAGTAAAACAGAGCTGCTTCTAACCACGTTCTCCATCTGGTTATGACCACTTCTGGAGGTAATGGACAGTCCATTGTATTTCGGTACAAGCCACACGGTGAGGAGCTTTAAAAAATATTTGTTTCCCTGCTGCTAACGAGTTTGTTGACATTAGGAAATATTTATCGAATCTTTTCGGTTACTCGATTGAGGCCGTGTGCAATGCATGTAACGTGTACCATGTTTGGATAGAAAACTTTTAAAGCATTTCCAGTTTTAAGCATGTAAGGAGCTCCATCCGTCACAAAAAGTAAAATCTTATCTTGGAAGCTATTTTCAGCAAAAACAGCACTTAAACTGTCATTCACAAAGTGGGAGACAGTTTCAAAATTTGTTTTTGCAAGCTCTTTACATGAAATTAAATAAGGTTTTGGGTTGATTTCTGGATGCAGGATACCAATAATTAAACTACAAATATACTTTCTCCTGGCGTCGGTAGTCTCATCGACTTCAACATATACAGAATTATCTGATATTTTATTTCTAACTTTAGACATTGTTGATTCAAAACAAAAAGGAAGATAATTTTTCCTAAGTGTACTCTCGTTTGGGATTTTATGGTCAGTATATTTTTCCAAAAAGTCCTTAAATGGAGTTGATTGTAACTTGAAAAAAGGAATATTTGAACCAACCAATGCGTGGCATAAATCTTGGTTAAACTTGTTTATGGAGTATCCGTGTTTCTCTGTCAGCAATGATTGCACCATACTAGGTTTACTTTTCTTAATCTCAATGGCCTTCTTATGACTGCCTATAAAATTAAAGAAGTCTTTAAAGAGTTGGCAGAGAGAAATCTCATTTCCATCAATGTATAATATGTTAAAGGAAGATAATTTAACTTACTTATACTGACATGTGCATCAATTTGTGATTTCCTCTCTGCTCCGATACTCTTGTCACAAGGAATACAAAACACTATTTTTCCGTCGGTTTTCAGATCTGGGTAATTTTGTATCCATGATTTAATTTTAGTACTTGAACTACTCTTCACCTTCGGCATGTTCACTGTCTATGTGTGGAGCCTCACTCTGTTGTACGTGTGCACGCAACTAAGAGAGGTCGAAAACTGCGTTCATTCTCTCGCTCGTATCTGCAGGGCAACATCCGTTCCGAGAATTTCGATGAATTTGACACGCAGTGCAGCTTGTCACTAAGCTTCGCGCCAAGTCGTAAGGTCAAATGTGAGTCGCGCATGCAGTCTCGTGTTGCTTAGTTCCGCGAATACCGACAAAACGTCTACATGATCTGATTGGGAAGATAGACCCTAAACATAGCGTTGGTTGAGCGATCGCAACCAAGAGCTGCGAACGGAGTTCGTGCGAACACCGTGTATACTCACTTCGAACTGCAATTCCACAAAAATTTCAATTAGACAATAGGTATCATGAAAGGTAAAAGACGCTCAGTTTATCGAGAAACATAATGTAATATTGATTCATACGAAACGGCGCTCGGATTTGAAAGACTACCTGAACTGTCTCGTTAAGTCATATTTTTTTCATTAAATGAAACCTATAAAAAGGTAAAATAAAAAATTTGATAATATAAGAACAATATTTTTTTGCAAGAAAACTATGAATCTCGCAAATTTGTTCGGTAAAAAAAAAGTGCAATTTTCAGGTAGCATAACCCGAAACGTGCAATTTCGTGCAGTAACCCCCCAAACGTGCAATTTCGGGCAAAATAAAACATATACTAAAATAACGTCCGTTTCATGATTCAAATTTCTGTCAAGGTTTCATCCAATTTGAAGTTTGCAAACAAAAGATGCGGGAATCCGGTCTTTAGTTATATGTATCGACGTCTGTCTGCAATTCTCGCACTCGTCCGTCACGTTCCGACGCTCTTTTTGCAACCTGGAAGTCTAGAGCTTGACTTAATGCGTCAGCTAAGGTTTTCGGTCTTGCCAGCCTAATGCCTGTTGGATTTCTGCATCATGGAGCGCTTCAAAAAATCACCTGACGGCTGTGCGTTGCAGGAAACTTTCTGTGGCATCAGGGTCTGAAAAACGCACCAAACGAGAACGTTTGGTATTGGATGGTACCTGGATTTATAGGTAAATGTAGAAATCCATCCGTAACTTGTGGATTGGCAGGCTCGTTATTAGAAGGATACTGCGATAGTTGAGGGTATGTTTGCTGCAGCAATTGAAGTTGATGTTGTAGTTGTTGCAGTTGTGTTTTCTGTTGAATTAATTGTTCTTGTTGCTGTTGAATGAAAATTTGCTGCTGTTGTTCAATAGATATTTCACTATTTTATTCTTTAGTTCACACCATTGTGTCCATAGTGGACATCGTGCCCTGGCCGAGGCCAAAGCATAAACGGTGGGACTCACTTATTGCACTGTTTATTATACATTGTTTTAAATATAGTTTTGAATGAAATCCAAATTTAGATAATCGCAGAATTTCGGCTAATCAAATTTCACCTTAACACCTTATACACGCATTCGCTAGAAGTCAGTTCGGAACAGAGCTGGGCGCGATGTGGATTCCGCGACGGATCGAAGCGAACTTCCTAAAATAAGTTGGATACGGGGAAAAAATACGTGTAACCTATTTTCAACCTTACACCGAATAAAAAGTTTCACGTCACTAAAAATTGTGATTTTTGTGAGTATACGAATTGACGTGGAATAATGACTCTTCTTATAAACTCTATTGAACAAAAATTGAAATAAACTGCAATCAAATAATTAAAATACTTTTGTACAAACGACAGAAAATTTAGTTAGCTGAGTCCCCCGCCTTCCCCACGCCGCAACAACAGCCGCCCTTCCCTCCCAGTCCAACGTCACCAGTACTTCACCCCCGGCGCTCGGGCTCCGTCTTCGCATCTACTACGTGGCGCTGCCGGATGAAGATCCGTGAAGCTTCCGGTGCCGGGGAGGGAGAGGAGAGGAGCGGAGAATTGCTATTGGTGCACAGAAAATATTTTATTACAATGGGGCGAATATTTTTTTTTGTCAATTCTTGTCTAAAATGCTCATTTCCATCTGTATATGGGTTAGGGTAGGGATTCCAGAATGTAAGAAAACGTATACAGAATACACTTTTCCCCGTGTTACGTCACACAGTTTTAACAGTTGTTGAGAAATAAAAAAGGGAGAGAGAATAAATGACGCGAAATCTCGAGCATGACCTACAACTTCTAAACATTTGTTTTAGTAAAATAATACATTCTTCCAGTTCTAAATTCCCACATAGTATTGCTGTTAATAAAATTGACAATACCAACCTTCTCATCAGAAGAGGCAAGGAGCAAGTCGAGCCAAGGATAAAATATGCCATCTTCTGCAAGGCCATTCGGATCAAAACAAGATCCACAACATAAGAGAGCACTCATAGCCTGCAAAGCAGACAACTGCAACTCCGCACAAGCCCTATCATCCGAGTCGGATGTTGTAAGGGAACTAAAGGGTGGTGCAGAAGAAGATGAAGATCCAGTATGTATTAGAGGCCGTCCAAAATGACCACTCCAACTTGCAAAGAGATTGAATAGATTTCTTCTTAAATCTCTTTTTAATAAGCTTTCACAGGTTTCCACTACAAAATAATAAACTCAAATATTACATCAGCAAATAAAAATATAGCATTTAACAATAACAATATCTTAGAAAACGTACACGAAAAGCTCTTGATCATTTTTCTAATGAAGTTACAAAAATGAAGTTTAATATCTTTGACTGCAGGTACATCTTTATCGGCTTCACTTTCTAAATACAGACGAGCACCATCCATATATTCAACAAATGTGGAATGTAAAGACTGAGTGTCCCTATCCAACACACATGGGCTGGAAAAAAGGAACAGAACATGGAATAAACTTGTGACGTAACCAACTGTGGTGAAAATTATCCCCAAGCTAATTTTCAATTTGAATATATAGTTTATCTTCAACAATTGTAATCCACCAAAAAATACTAAAATTTTACTCTTATTTTAACAATGATTAAAAACAAGATTTTGAAAAGAAATTGAGGCTTACAGGAAGTATTCATAGACATGCAAACACATTTTTGAGAATTTTTCAAAACAATTTGCCCCGAAACTCAAATTCTTAAAAACATGTTAAATTGATTTATGTTTCTTTTTGCTTCATTTCTTGGGTGATTTCAACAAAAAATTCTCGTAAATCAAAATTGAATATTTCAGCCCAGAACTTTTTTCTGCGACTGTATCATACTGAAGAAAAATCAAAACCTTTTTGCTATTACACACATGCAATTCTTAAAAAGTTCAGAGATTTTATGGAATTCTGTACAGTATTTAAAATAATCATGTGTATTTTTGCTATGATTATGCATATTATGTTAAAATCTTACAATAATTAATAATTGTTTCTACGTATGTTATAAAACTAAATGAAAAGTACAAAATTCATTAAATTACATTAAAGATAATTGAGGTCTTGCAAAGCCAAAAGGGCTAAGTTCAAAAACTTTCGGAATGAAGGTTTTGACATCTAAATATCACATAAATTGGTGCCAATACCGAGCTTAAAAAACAATATTCCAAACACCTTCCACGAAGTTGTAATATATACCTAGAGATGGCTCTGGTTGTATGTCAAGAATACGAATCCCTATACTTTTTATTGATTTCCTGCAAAAATATTTTTGGCACTTAGCTCTTTTCGCTTTGCGAGGCCTCAAATAATGAAATCACCTGCAAGATATGCTAGTCTAAATGTACGTTAATGGACAAACAAAAGCAAAACACAAGACACATTCGTTTTAAATAGTTGCATAATAATACAAGTTTAAGTAATAATTTTTTTTGTTTTTAAGTTTGCAAAAAAATCATCTAACACGTAATGTAGCCAGAATCTATGTTTTCTGGGTCCTTCATTCCAAAAAATCGATTGGCGGCAAAACATCTGCCCGTCTGTCCGAACAATGCTAGCGGCTAAAACGTTCAGTCGATTTTCTCCAAAATTGATATTCTCCAATCAATCTGGCAAATAACGGCCTTTGAATTTGAAACCGATAATTTAATTTTGGGGTGTACATGAAGCCCCAGGTACATTTTCAAAATTTAAAAAAAGTCAACGTTTTTGATTAAACTTTGATATTGTATAGTGTAAAGGGCGTTTAAGAGAATGGCGCATGTCCCATGTTCATTGAAAACCCCAATGTTTCGAAAATTTTAAAAAATTCAAATTTCTTTCGGCGTCTTCCTGCAACTACAATTATGAAGATACATTTTTTTAAATGAAATGTGTACATGAAAATCATCTTCATTTGAAGATGGTCATCTTGAATTTTTTGAAAATATGAGTATTTTTGTTTAATTTCGCGACAAACATGACGCACTCCCAATTTACTGCGCTTGTGAACGTAAAATGGTGATCCTACGAAGTTGGATACGACGTAAGTTGTAATTTTCATTAATATAAACATATTTAATAATTATATTTTACTATCCAATTCATTTTCTTGCTACCGGTATTAACAATGCTAATTGGCAAAATGTGTATCCCACACGAATTAGCGGTCACTGTTATTTGTAAACCATTGCTGTAACGCCGCACTGATAACAGTAGGCGATAATGGCGGCTCAGTTTCGTTCGCAGTAACATAAACCAATACTTTTACATAGTACTTACAATACTATAGTGTTCAATAATTACTATTACATATTTTTCATCCCATTTGAATTTGTTTGCCAAGTTAATAACTTTTTTATTAACTATTAACTAATTATTTTACTTTCTGGTATACTGCTTACGCAGAATATTCTAAGACTAAAAAACTCGTCGGATACGTTGGTGAATATGCTGCTTACCTTATACAAATATTGATTGATAAGGTTTAAAGGGTGCTTCAACTACTACGGTCATTTGCGACTGTGTCAAAGTATTTCTAAAAAAAATAAATTAAAGATCTAGTATAAGTGTTGCAGATGCAACTTACCCGCTAATTTAAAGACACATATATACCTTAAAAAAGAAAGCTTCAATTACGCATAAAATATACAAGTAGATAAGACAAAGAGGTAAAAAGCTTAAATCTGGGTCCAGGAAAACAAAAACATCATTGCTCTTATCTGTCAGATAAAAATATATATTCAGCTTTCTCTCAAAAAACAACAAAGCTTGGAGAGTGCGGAATCATCTCCGAGCACGTCTCGTAGAGAGTTGCCCAGACCATATCTTGGCTGCCAACAAATTTCATACAATGCAGGAGGATGTGTTCCACAGAAAAAAACGACATGTATGATTCACAGATAGGAGGAGATTCACCTCGAATGAGGAGACTGAAAAAAGTGGCAGTGGCCGACACGCAGACGGGTTAAAATGACTTCATGCGTCCGTCGGGATGAGGAACGCCAGGAATTAACAGTATCCTTTATTACGCTTAGTTTATAGGTGGTATTGTGCCACTCTGTTTGCCACTGTTTGCCACGCTCTAAAGATGCATCGTTTTAAAAAATCCTCAACATCGGACGATTGTACAAAAAGAATGTCAACATGATTCTTCTTCTTAGCCGATTTCCCCGCCTGGTCAACCACCTCGTTCCTATGATTCCCAAATGGCCTGGGACCCAATTCAGAACCAGATCATAGTGGCGAAACAGAAGGCGATGAATGAGGTTTTGAACTGATTCCGTCAGGTATTCTGAGGAAGAACGTGAGACAGCTTGAAGTGAGCTGAATCAGAACAGAGGACTGCTCGGCGCTGACTCGATGTATTTTAGGTCTTCAATTGATTGGTTGGGTTTAAGGGCGCTTCAACGGCTAAGGTCATTTGCGCCCGTGTCAAATTATTTTAAGACCAGTGCATAATATTGCAGATCCAAGTTAACAAAGAAAAATTAAAATCTTTAATAGAAAGCAAAGTAAAACTGAGAAGGGACGTATCCTTATAAAAGGGTTTGGCAGAAAATTGCCAAATAGTTTTTTTGTTTTTGTTTGTTTGTTTAAAATATCGGGTTAAAAGCCAATAATTGGCATTATCATCTCTCAGATAAGGCTGTACAAGCCAGTCTCTCGCAAAAAGCCAAAAAGCTTGCAGAGAGAAGATTCGTCATTACTAAGAATCTCCGCAAGGGAGCTAGCAAGGTCATGACTTCGACGGCTCTCTCTTATCTTAACACAAAGTAAGAGAACATGCTCCACGGTAAGATCTATTTTGCAGTATTCGCATATACGGGGTGGGTCCCCGTGGAGGAGATAACCGTGGGAGAAATGGCAGTGACCGATTTGGAGGCGTGTTAAAATGATCTCCTCTCGCCGAGCATCACGAGATGAGGAAGACCAAGGATTTATGGAATCCTTGATTCTCGTGAGCTTATAATATGAGTTATGCCACTCTGTTTGCCTTTCACTGCGGATAGAGCGTTTTATAAACAGCTTAGTGTCTTCCGTGGGGACTGTGAAGATGTCTAATTCTCTTTTCTTCGAGGTAGACTTTGCTGCCTGGTCAGCTATTTCATTTCCTCTTATTCCCACGTGTCCAGGGACCCAACAAAAGACTAAAATATAGTGGCGGACCAAGAGATGGTGGATTTGCTGTTGGATGGTCATTGTCAGTGGGTCACAAGACGAGAAGGAGGAGATGGATTCAAGAGAGCTTTTGGAATCACTGCAGAACACTACTTTCTTTAGTGACATCGAACCAGCATATTTAAGTGCCTCCAAGAGCGCATACTTCTCTGCGGTATAGACGCTGCACGAAGAGTCTAGTCCAAAACCTTGCGTGGTTCTACTGCAGTAGTAGGCACATCCGACTTTGCCGTTTTGGGAGGAGCCATCGGTGTAAATAAAGAAATGGCCAGGATACGTAGATTTTATCGCCTCAAATTCCGATAAGAATGTACTGGGGGGAGTTAACGATTTAGGAAGGTAACACAATCTAAGTTCTATTATCGGCCGGTGTACTTTCCAAGGGGAAACAAGGTTTCGGGGGGGTTTCACAGGGTTGGGTAGTTTTATATGAAGCTTCTGTAAGAGCATACGGAACGGACACCCAGGGGATGGGGTAATGACGGTCTAAGCGCATATGAAGTCAGGTGGGTTGGATGGAGGACTGCTTGACGCGAGGGAGTATCAACGTTGGATAATTTCGCGCCATACAAGGCAATCAGAATATCCCGCCTTCGGCTCAGGCATGGTTCTCCAGCCTCGGCCAAGAGGCATTCGATGCGACTCGTGCGGTAGGCGCCTGTACTAATCCTTATGGCAGCATTGTGTATGGTATTTAATGGCCGGAGGGTTGATGGAGACGCTGACCCATACACTATGCATCCGTAATCCAAGATAGGGCGGATGAGAGTTCTATACAAACGCAGAAGACAAACACGGTCTGCGCCCCAAGAGCTATCAGTAAGAGTGCGAAGGAGATTCATAGGTGATACACATCGGCCCTGTAGTTTACGGATGTGTTTTCGCCAGGTTAGGCTCTTGTCGAATGTGAGCCCAAGGAAGTTTGTGGATTGAACGAATGGAAGCTGCTGTCCTCCAAGAAAAAGGTCGGGGTGATTATGGAGGTGGCGGATTCTGCGAAAGTGCATGCAAGTGGTTTTTGAGGTAGAGAACTTGAATCCTGTTTCTTCGCTCCATTTGCGCAGTTTGTTGAGCACAAGTTGTAGTTGCCTCTCAATAACTTGCATGCTCTCGGAGGAGAAAAAAATTGCAAAATCGTCAACGAACAGTGATGCTTTCACAGGCTCCCGGATAACTGATGCAATACTATTGATAGCAATGGCAAACAGAGTGACGCTCAAAATTGATCCCTGGGGAATACCGTTTTCTAACTGGTGACTAGAGGATAACACGTCGCCAAGGCGGACTCGGAAAGATCTTGATGAAAGAAAACCTACTAGAAAAACAAAGGGAGCCGTCCCCTAAGGCCCCAAGTATGCAAGGTGCGAAGAATACCGTACCTCCAGGTAGTGTCATACGCTTTCTCTATATCGAAGAAAATTGCTACCAGGTGCCGACGTAGCACGAAAGAAGTGGAAATCTGCGTAACGAGGGTGACTAAGTGGTCCATGGTTGACCTGTGCTTCCTGAAGCCAAATTGGAGGTGTAAATAGGTGCTTTTGTTCCAGGAGCCAGACCAGACGTGTATTTACCATTCGCTCTAAAAGCTTGTACACACAGCTGTGAGCGAGATTGGGCGGTAACTTGAGGGGGTTGTTCTGTCCTTTCCTTCTTTAGGGATTGGGATGACGATGGCCTCACGCCAAGTCCTTGGTACGGCATGTTCAGCCCATATCTTGTTGAAAATGCCGAGGAGAAAGGATCGAGTTTGTTAAGCACCAGTTGAAGTTGCCTCTGGATCACACTGATACTATTGGATGAACAGATGGCAAAATCATCCACAAACAACGATGCATTTATAGGTTCTCGCGCGACCGCCGCTATGCTATTTATGTCAATGGAAAACAGTAACACTCAGCACCGACACTTAGGGATGCCGTTTCCAAAAGGGTGACTGCTAGACAGTTTTTCTCCGACGCGAACTCGGAAAGATCTATTCGATAAGAAAATTTTGAGAAATAGGGGGAGCTTCGCCCTCAAGCCCCACGAATGGAAGGTTCGCAGAATGCCGCACCTCCAAGTTGTGTCGTAGGGCTTTTCTATATCAAATAGTACGGCCACAAGCTTTTTCACGATGAACGATGTTGAAAATTCAGTTAAGGCGAGGAGATGGTCCAGGATTAAGCGGTGTTTCCTGAATCCGCATTAGATTGGAGTGAGCAGATTTGTGCCTTCCAAAGTCCAGACCAAACCTGATTTAACATCCTTTCCAGCACTTTGCAAACGCAGCTGGTAAGAGAGAGAGAGGACCGTAGCTCGATGGCAACGTCCGGTCTTTTCCCTCTTTTAGAAGTGGAATAACTATGGTTTCTCACCATACAGCAAAGATGGTGTGCTCTTCCCAGAAGTGATTGTAAAGGCAGAAGAGAAATTGCATCATCACATCAGGAAGATGCTGTAGCATTTGGTTATATATTTCATCAGGACCTGGGGCAGTTCTCATAATAGCGAGAGCATAGTGCAATTTCAACATTGAGACAGGGACGTTGTAATCGGCAGACGCTCTGCAAGAAAATTCTAACGGTCAACTCTCCATCCTCTCTTTGACCCAAAGAAACTCAGGAGCGTAGTTCGCCGAACTAGACGTGTTCATAGTGTGCGTCGATTTCCTCTCCAACCACATCTGGAGAAGTGATCATCTCTCCATTTTTAAGGATACCTGGCACCGTATTTGGTGAAGTGTCCTTTTATCTGGCGAATTCTACTCCCTACCAAGGATGGTGGCGTGTGGCAATTGAGACAGCAGACTATGCTCTCCATGATGCATTTTTCTCTCTAAAATTGTTCTCCTAGCCTTCGCCCTCCTTTTCTTCATATTCGATGAGGTTATCCACAGTGAGATGTTTGAGTTGTGGCAGTGCTTTTTTACGAGCACAGTCCGCTCTAGAACAGTTCACATTCCACCACGGGACAAAAGGGTGTCGCGGTTTACCGGTTGATTTCGGAATTGTAATAGAAGCAGCGAAGAGTATAGCGCTTTTAAAATGTGCAGTCATTTCATCCACATTGCCGAAGGGACTATCTGAAAGGTTAACATTTTGGAATGTCGACTAGTCAGCACACAGCACGATCCATTGAGGGGGGTGAGTATAAGTTGATCGATGTGGACAACGGTGTGGAAATGGTCGCTTCCGTAGAGATCTAATATGGTCCACTGCATGGCAGTAGTGAGTAGAAGGGCTGCGAAGGGCTACATCAATGGTCGTGCTCGAGTTTGTAGCTATAGCAAAATGTGTTGATTCACCAGTATTGAGAATCAATTAGTTGTGTCGACATTCCAAAACGGCACCACTTTGACAAATACGGGAAGAACTCGAAAGAGGGCTATGGGCGTTTACATCAACAATCAAGAAAGATGTGGGCAATTGGTTTATTAGGCCTAGGAGGTCACCGATTGACACCATTTGCCCTCAGAGATATAGATGTTACATACAGCGAGTGAGATGGATGGGAGATATACCTGCACACACAGTTTGAAGGTCAGTCTAAACAGGGACATCTGCAGACAGCAGCGAGTCGTGAACCAAAGTAGCGACTCTGCTGTGAGCACGGAGGCAGTCATCGACATCAACCCTATATGGAGTAAAACTGCGAAAGAACAAGGAGCGTGGTGGGACAAGGTGTGTTTCTTGTAAACAAAAAAGTGAAGCCGTAAAGCGGGACAAGTTTTAGTTCATTCCGATGGAAAGAAAATCCATTGAGATTCCACGATAAGAGAGCCGTAGTTAAAAATTTAACAGGTAGTTACGAGGACTTTTTCTTTTCCGTTTCCTCCTCTGCTTCCTGAAGCGGCGAGTGTCCGAGGCAAACTCCTCCTCAGCACTGCTCCAGAGGCTAGGAGATCGCTTACAGCGAGTCTCAGGAGTCGGGGTAGGTGGTCGGAGTTTGAAGGATCGGTCAATTTAAAGCGGGTCCGGGCCAGAGGGCCGAGTGACATCATCCTTCATGCGGGGCTTAGAGGATTCTAGGGGCTTCAACTTCGTCTGATTAACTTTTAGGGGTGTTTTGTGCTAGGAGGGAATTGTTTTCCCACCTTGCAGGAGCGATGTCTCTTCAGGGAACTTTACAGGAGACACCTGGCAACTGGGCGACTAACGGGTGAAGTCTGGCAAATCGCTGTGGCTTTCGCCGTCTTGGCCAGAATACTCGAGAATGAACGCCTGAGATCTACGGGGTTCTTCGCACGGTATCGCTGCTTCGCCTCAGGAAAGACTTTCTCCGTCACTCTGATCTTTTGAATCTCCCTCTCCCTCAGATAGGTAGGGCACCTGTTGTAATTGGCCGCATCGTCTCCTTCACAGTTAACACAGCGAAGTGGAGATGTGCAGAGATCCATACCGTGCATGGATTTTCCGCACTTTGCGCAAACAGGGCCCTCGGCCATGCATCGTTGTTGAGTATGGCCAAACCTCTGACACTTGATGCAGCGCAGGAGATTTGGCACATACTGACGCACTTGGAGATTATAAAAAACACCCCTAAGAGAGAAGGGAGATTGAAAGTCAGGATCAAGGTAGGAGTGGGGATCTCTCTCCCATTTTCCTTCTTTATCCTAAATCCCCGTTACGCCCTGAGTCTGAAACAAAGATAGAAGTTCCTCTTCGGTGTCAGATTCAGAATCATCGTGGTTGACCACTACCTTACAGAGGTTGTTAAATTTGAAAATTTAAGTGATCATATTTACTGAATTCTTGTGCTACAACAACATCTTGAAGCCAACCTTCATCCGAGAAGTCCATCTGAGAAGATTTTTTTGTAAGAATTTATTCTGTAATTAAGTTAAGCATGGTAACATATGAGTAACTTTTTGTCATCAATTTTCTCAAAAATGGTAAATTGGAAAATTCAAACTGTGATCTCATGGCCATGAGAAGGTTTCAAAAACCTGAGAATTTCTTATAAACATCTAATTTTTCGGTTGGTTTGACTCTGAGAAAAAATTGGTTCTTTGTGCAATATTTTTTATTGATTTCAAAACAGGTTTTTATTTATTATAAGAGAACGACTGGTTGTAGCGGGTTCTACACACAAAATCTGAAATTTAGAGTACATTTGGGGTTGTACAGACACCTTGTTTGCCTTTGTAGCTTCAAAATTAAGGTTTTTATGGCAAAATAAAAATTATTTCATATCCATCAGCCATTAGTTCTGGCATATCTGCCAGGGGGCACCACCATCGCATCGCCCCTTCTGTCAAGCTTCGCGGGCACGCCTCGCAAGTTGCCTACTTTCTAAGGGGCAAACGTA
Organism: Teleogryllus occipitalis; assembly: GCA_011170035.1. Classification (NCBI taxonomy): domain Eukaryota; kingdom Metazoa; phylum Arthropoda; class Insecta; order Orthoptera; family Gryllidae; genus Teleogryllus; species Teleogryllus occipitalis. The sequence goes on from BLKR01000282.1 coordinate 303,470, forward strand.
ACTTTTGTAGGCAAGGAGTTTGTACTGCTCTGTAAGTGAATCGATATTTCCCCGCTACGCCTCGCTGACGCTTCGGCGACCCCCCTCCCCTTCTGGGAGGCCTACATAAGACAGGGCGCTCACCGCGCACTTCGCCATGTAGTCCAAAACGAATGCCTGAGGGCCGCCCTCTGCGCCCCCCCGTGCACTCTCATAAGAGATCTGCATCGCGATATTTCAATGCCACTGCTTGAAGATCACTTCAAAAGTATCACAGCCAAATTTTTTGAAAAAGCAGCTGACACGGAAAACACTCATTTCCGAGGTCGCTTCATACGAACCCGATAAACGGGCGGAGTATAAGCGACCCAAGCAGTTCCTGGAGTAAGAGAAATCTGAAACAGCGAAATGAGACTTGAAATATAAGCCTTGAATCACTGCACACGCAATGCGCGCGCCGGTTGGCTAAAATCTTTTTTGATCTGTTTTTTTTTTTTTCATGTTGCAGGATTGGCCATAGATGCCCGTAAGGGTAGGAATGGTCGCACCGCAGTGGCGTGAACGTACATTGCACTTCGTGCGTTCACAAAACTGCACAAGTAAACCTCACAGCACTTCGCCTTTTGCTGTTCCATTTTGTCTGGCGTGCCTGGCGCACGCTCTTTCATAGTCACGTCACGAGCCATTACTTGTTTTAAAAGGCCCGGCTCCTTCAGAGTCGTTACATTGTATTTTTATGTGTACGAGTGCTTTTTAGCCTGATTTGGGCAATGTTGGTTTTATTGGTATGGAATTGGATCTCAATTTTGCTATTTTTTTGGTGTTTCTTATTGGTTGTGTGAACTCGCCTTTGTTGTAGTGCAGGTTTACTCTGTTCGTTTTTGTAGCTCACGTTGCAGTGTTTGGCAACGTTTGGGCATTTCTTGGCCCCCGAAATGTGTGGTGTGCCATTTTTGAGCTGTGCATTGCTAATTTGTCGTTGTTAATGTTACAGTTTCCTGCTCCTGTCGTAAGACAACATTGGTCACATTCGGCATTTTGGAGCTTCGTTGGTAGGCGTTAGCTGGATCCGTACGGCATTGGCCGTGATCTATTGTTACCTGCGCTCTTTTGGTCCCGTAGCCGGCAGACACGTCGGCTGGGCAACGGCGCGTCGCTGGCACGCTCTGGCTCGATCTCGTGCGGGCGTTTGAAGGCCGCATGTATTTCGGCAGGCGTGCAGCCGCAGCTCATTGAACGAAAGCAAGGGCGGGCGGCAATCGGGCCGCTCTCCTTCGTTCCAGAGTATTCCTGTTCGTTCGATAATTTTGGTAACAAGGTGTAAGCTTGGTAAAAAATCCATTTCCATACAACTTTGTATTAATGCACTCATACGAAATTTGGTTTTAACTTTTGAATGGCTCGTTTTGTAATAGTTTCTGTTTATCACTTTTTTTGTATTGAAAGATAGTCGCAGTCAGCTTCTTTGTCCTTTCGTCTATTGTGTATTCGACTTCCTCGTCCTAAAGTGGACATTGTTGAGGATGCTCTGAATACAGTAATTCTGTATAAAGTTCAGGCGTATTGTTGGAAGCGCCTTTTCTTAGTGTTCCCGTGTACTTCACAGCATTTTTGTAAAGAGACGGTATTCCTCCGTCTGTCAACCTTGTAATTCTATTCGTAATTCTGTATTGTTTTTCTTGCAGCAATTCCTTTTTCTGTACAGCAAGAAAAACTTATTTTGTACGTTTTCATGGTTTACAATAAATGTAACATTTGTAAGTTATTTGGATTGTTATATCTCCATTCTCCGAGATCCTTTAGAATCTATGTTCCTGTTTCTTTCCGAATCTGGAGCGTCCTTTCGAAAGGTTTCGATTGTGACGACAATCTTCACGATTCCGATGGCTTGGGGGTTCTCTGTGTTAGCCCCGAAAATATTTCATTATGTAATTGCATGGTCACCTCGCCTTATATTTGCTCTAAGGCAAGGTTTTATTTAAAAGTTAATTTGTGCTGTTTTTAAAGAGCTGGCGACCGTAACTTCGAACTTCAATTGTTAATTTTTCTAAATTACGAGTCTCGCCAAGTTCCAAATTTAACAGAGGTTAAGAGTGGATTGGAGTGGTCACTTCCACCTGGAGGCCGGCAATCAGCTTAGTTTTAGCTAAATTTCTCGATCTGCTCGTCGGTGCGCGCTTCAAAGAGAATGGTACCATTCCTATTTCTCGCGCAAGACGAACCTCGCTCACACGTGAATGTTTTTCTCTTCAATGCACGACATACGAAACCGTGGTTTCTTCGGCTTATCCTCTTCTCTAACAAAAAGCTATACATCGCCTCTTCCTTGCGAAGTGGGCAGGAGTGGTGGTTGAGTATCCATACGATGATTGGTAATTCATCTCCGTGCTCCCCACCCACCATGAAGTCCGAAAAGGGGACACCCCATTGGGGTGTCAGGGTTGACACGAAGACGGCAGTAGGGAGATGACAGCACTGCACCGCCGTGGATCCCCCCGCTCGCCCTGGAGTTCAGTACAAGACCTAGTTCGAGCTGTTTGATCGAAAGTGAACATTCGATGGCGCGGGCCAAACGCACAAAGGCGACGCTTTTTAAACGTACGACCTTTCTCTGTACAATCCATTGGGCCAAAACGCTGTTTAGTCCGCTTATCCGAGTCTTCAAAGAAAAAATTGTTTAGATCAATGATTCTTTCTTGTCGGCTTTCACAATGTCTCGTCTTCCTTTTGGAAGAAGGCGGCGGTACTTAGAATCCATACAGAGGATTTCAATGCATCCCAATGCTTCCCACCGAAGTTCAAAACGGGACACTCCATTGGAGTGTTAGGGTTGCCACAAGGATACAGCAGGGACTGTCACGGCTTCTTTCGTGCCACACACTTGCAGAGCGGACACCATGTCAACCCCTACCGTGTATTATGTTTTAATATAATACAATTTTTTATTACTATGAAGTTTTTAAAAATAATATAAATTTCTTTATTGGAAATATAAAAAGATACATAATAAATGTATGAAGAAATTGTAATTTATACTTTTTTTAAATATTGAACAGCTTAAAAATACAAAAATAAGATAAAAATAATATTAACTTTCATTTAAAAAATTAAACTGAAAAAATTTATGTAAAACGATGGGACTAGCTTGACTCTTGACTTCATGAGTCAAGCACTGCCAGCAGTCCCAGTTGGGTTGCTGAACTTTCTGGAGTTTGTGCTTGGGTACAGTTCATTACTAATTGTTGTACATTAGTGGATGTTCATGAATACTGTACCATATATGAAATTAAAGGTGCTTGTAAATTGTGAATATGCTGCTGATCCATTGAAATATATGACAAAAACATTTCCTTTTTTATAAATTTGAATGTGGTAACACAATGGACAAAAAAATCACGAAATAATGTTTAAAAGAAAGGTAACTTAACTTTTATGAGAAACCTATATTCCATTAAAAACAAAAGTTTTGTATTAAGCACTATACTGAATTTGTATATAAAGAAATAACTTAAAAAAGAAATTGGATGATTCTGACACATTGTTATATAAAAATTCTCATATGCATGTCTTCACAACTTGCTTTCTCTGAATTTTTCAAACACTTCATGTTTGTGTTTGAATTAAGATTAGAAAAAATTAAAATCAAAAAAATTATATTTTTTCACCTTCGTTGAAACAAAGATGAGCTAACGATTCTGATAATTTAGGGGGAAATTTTAAAGAAGTTCAATTGTCTACATGTTTTATTTAAATTGAAAATTATCTTGGTAATTATCACATCTTATCAAGTTATAACTTACAGAATAAAATTGGGAAAGTGTGTCATTATTTACCTTATTCCAAATGTTCCATATTCAGCTATTAATTCTAATACACGTACTAAGTGCAATCGTAAAGCATCCCTCCTCCTTCTCCTCCTCATATTTTCCTGTTTACGATCCACAGCTTCTCTAATGTAGTTCACAAGCTCTTCCATCAGATCTCTGTCAGAAAAACAAAAATACAATTTAAAATGATTTCCAAAATACACATAATTGTCACACAAAATAATAAAATAATACTAAAATGTACAGAAAAAAATATATGTATCCATTATCACAAACACTATCAATTATCAATCTCCTAAATTATGAAGAAATATTGTATGTTAAAAACTTGTGTACCTGCCATTATACACCCGTTAACTCACATATTTAATACATCTTTATGCACCAGAACTTTCCCAGATATTTTCAAAAGATCTCAGATCAAGCCGTTCTTCAAAAAAGGCAACAACAATGAAATTCACAAGTATCAGCCAATTTCTTTTTGTCAGTTTTTTCACACAGAAAACAAACGATGTGCAATTGACTGACATTAAGATAACAAAATTTTGGGGTCTCTCAATTCAGTCAAATCTCAAATGGAACATCCATTTAAATGAATTGAAGACAAAATTAAGTTCATTACGCTATGCATTCAGAATTATTTGAATTCAGTCAGCCTCCACCGAGCTCGTTGTGTATATTTTGCAAATGTTCACTCCTGCCTAAGATCTGGCATAATATTCCGGGCAAACACACTGTGTAGCTCCCAGACATTTAGATTACAAAATGAATTGTATGAATAATAAGCAAATCCCACCCACATGATTCTTATAAGCTTCTTTATAAAACTAGGAATTCTACCATTATCTCCCCTCTTGATTTACGAATCAGTGGTTTTCGTCAAAATTATTCACTCAAGGGTGGGAACATATTTTCAGCTAATACCAATGTCTGTAACCAGAATCCTCGATGAAGTAATCATATTCATAAGATGTCAGTATCAACAGCCCAGTACAAAAACTTCACATACTATACATGTACATTATTTTACCACCACACTTTGCCAGATGACATTAAATGATTAAATTTGGTAAACAAGTGTAAGTGCCAAGTAAAATCTTTTCTGCTGCATAACTGTTTCTATACAATTAGGGACTATACCGAGCATAAAAAAGGAAAGTAATATTAACTTTAACAATGATTTTGAATGTATTATTCAATATGACCGAGAAGCTGATAACTTTCGATGACCCAGTAGCTGACAATACATTGCAGGTCTCAAGACAGGTTTTCCGTCCAGTTTCCCTGATCCTTTGAGCAAATGCTGAGATGACCCTTTGTTTTGGGTCTGGACGTAACTTCACTATCAGTGCACGTCTTTTAGAGCTCTGTGGGTAATATAGTTATTCAAATTATTGTTCTCCATGTTCTCACGGCAAGAAGTCCTTCACGATTCTTTCACGAAGGTCACGAAGAAGGATAACAGTCAAAATCTACAGCAGAGCTGCCTTTGCAAATAGTTTTTATTACAATGGAGTCATTTTTCTTATCAATTCTGGCCAAAAATGTTCATTTCATCTGTATTCCTAATTCAACTTCTACATGGGTTAGGGTAGGGATTTCAGAATTTCAGAAAACGTGCAGACTACATTTCGTCCCATAGTACATCACACACAGTTTTTAATGGTTTTTGACATTAAATAAATAAAAAATTTAAACGAAACAATAATTTTCTTTTTAAACAGGGAAGAGAAGATTTGTTCTGTGTACATATGTATCCAAACACTCACTGCACGTGTAGACATGCACACACTCCTCCACTCACTCACACCTATACATGCATGCACCCCCACACAACCCCTTCCCTACACACACACGCACACCCACCTCAGCATGGTTGTCTACAAAACAAATATGTGTAAACACAACTTACACATATACATCGCTCTCCCACATACCTGCCCACTCCCAGACACCATGACAGTCTGTTACACCACTCCTCTCACAAACAAATTCATATAAATACAATGTTATCTAAAGTGCTCTTTCTTTCCCAAAAATTAGGTGAAATTTTATTTTTGTATTCCATTTATTTAATAAAAAAAGGATACTTACTTTAGAGCATCAGGATTTACTTTTCCTAAAGCTTGGACAGCAGCATCTCGCACATCAGCAGTTTCACAACGTAATAAAGGCACTACAAGTTTGTACAGGGCAATTGGAGATACATTTCCACCAGGAGATTTGCTATCAGTGCGTTCTACAGATAAGCTGTCAGGTGATGAGCTGCAAACAATGTGAATAAATATACGTTCAAATGAAAAATAAGAGCAAGAGATTTCAACACATATGCTTTACATTATAATTAACATTCTTCTATAATAGCCCCTCATTTATTTACTCTAAACATACTCATTACCAAATCATCATGAAAATAATTATCATCACTATCACATTAATACCGCTCTTATCTGACATTTCTCACTCTCATCTGAAAATTCTGCCCAACATGTACTGTATTATGAACTGTTGAGTTTCAAGTCTTACTGAGAAGAAAATTAAATGCTGAATGAAATTCAACTGCTTTCTGTGAGAGAAATTAAATCTTGATTTAAAGACTACAATAGTTAAGTAGTCATGAAATTGGTGAACTCAATGCAGCAAGCTAGTTTCTTATTCATGAAGTTAAGAAGTTGAAAGTATGAAAGTCCAATTAGGCTCATCAAAGATAACACAAAATTCTACTTCTGATACCAGAACATTGTTTGCCAAAATTCGATTAATTTTTGAGAAATATTATTGTGTATAATGTTGGAGAGAAGTACGACGTATCTAAATAACATCATCTTGAGCATTAACTTCAAGAAACATCAATTTTGTCCCAAATATGTGTTCTAATTTTGATGTTTGATTTCACAAGATTGAGTGTCAAGTGCTATCAGGCTCTACTACGAAACTGAACTATGGTACCCCTAGAAATGAAGATTGTCACATGAAGTGGTTATGCAGGGTCCATCAGTTTCAAATTTCATACTGGTGAATGAAAAAATACCACCGAACAGATTGCATTGGATTAGACAACACTTTAAAGCAAAGGGGACACATGAACAGACTCCTACTTTAACTCCATGAAGAATCTCTTCAAGTCCTGGAAATTTTATCATTACAATTACATCAAACAAGCCATGTGTGTAAAACTAACAAGGCAAACATCCAATTCAACACAAGTGTACTACCAAAACATCTGTGAACTTCAAACAATACTCGTTCATTTACTTAGGACTGCTGCTTTCAATGGTGCTGACAATGCCCTGACTGAGGCATAGTTACATGAAGATCTCACCAATGATTATATATGACCAACTACTAGATTTTTAGACAACACAGCAGTGCATCTACTAATCAATAACAAAGGGTGGTGACATTACAGTTCTGAACACATCAGTTCTGAAGCACTAAAAGCTTTCTAGTACAAGATTAAATAATGATAATTAAAATACAGAACAAATGTTTGTAGTACTTAATAATAAAGCTGATAGCAGCTTTACAGTCAGAAACCCTTTTTAACCACCAAAACCACAAGCAGTATTTTTGTGTAACTACTATTGAAATTGTTGAACAATTATTCGAATACTAATCAACATACAAATCTAAAAACTATCTGGACTAAGTGACACGAGGTTCATATCATATCTTTGTAACTACATAAATGAAGTGGAACTTCACTATTGCTATGTTCTGTTAGGTTCAGTATTACCTAACACAATTAATTACATGACCTCATCCTCTCATGTTAAGAACAATTCGCACTCTTACAGTCAAATTCTAGACTTAATATTCTCACGAAACTTACTGTTTGATTAATATTTCAAATTCTTCAATTATTGTTCTATGCGATTTCTTCCTCCTTGCAACTGAATTTTTCTTTTTTCAATGACAAAAAACTTCACAACTCAACTTAGTTAAAAGTTAAAGACTTTAATTCTGCAAATTCCTTATCTATTGACAAGGCACTTGGCTCTGAATTGGTTTACACTCTTAAAGAACAGCTCCTTGGTCACTGATGTATCTTATACAATGCTTTACATTATTGCCAAATATGAACCCCAGAAATTAGAGGTAGCAATTTTCACACTCGGTGTGATACAACAAACAATTTATTTAATGATTAATCACAAGAAAACTACACATTAACTATTCAGTCACATAACCGAGCTGGAGCGTATTCCAAACAGGAGAGAAAATTAAACAAATTAATACTTCAATGTAGTTTAGAATACCCCCGCTGACGCCACAGAATCCGAATTCACGCCGAAATAGAGGTAGAGCTAGACATGTGTCTATGAGACGCCCATTGACCAATGACACGAACGAAATACCGAATTACCAAGCATCCTCAAAATTATTCAGGGTTGGGGATCAGTGGCGTACTTTCTATGCTAGGTATGCTGCGCTTTCCCTGGAGAAAAGACAGTTTAATGTAATTATTTTATTGTGAAATCGCCACTCTCGCCATTGACGAGAACTCAGTTTGGAGTTAAAATTTCTGTCAAGGAAGGGATACCCTGACTAGCGGGGCCGCGCGTCCCTGCATTGAGCATATAACACTGATGCAGTCAGAGACAGAAAGCGACTGAGACGGACTCCGATTTATTTAACCTAACGCCTCAAGGTCACGAGCTGGGCAAAGACGGTGGGGGGGTGGGGCACTGACATCCAATCGGGAGCTTCGTTACAGTTTAAATTTTTGGATTGTAGCTAATCCCCCTCTCCTTCCAGCTCGTGACCTTGAGGCGTCATGTAAAATATACTAAGTATACTATGCGCCGCAACCCGGCCCGAAGTCAGCATTCTCTAAATGCTCTAATTGTTGTCTAAATGCATAAGGCAGTTCGCGCATGCACTCTTGACTTTTTGGAAGCTCCATTTGGTTGTACGGAGCCCACTGGTAAGCATAGTAAAGGCCCCTACACACGTACCGATTTGCCGGGCCGACCGGCCAGCCAGCCATTCCAACAAATTGTATCGTGTGGAGGCAAGTCGCCCAACAGAAATTTTGGTCGGACGGTTGGATGGCACCGACCACCCGACAGCCGATTCCCCTTCCACACAACCCAACAAATTGTGTAGTGTGTAACGTGGTTGGGCCAACTGCCGACGACAGCGCTGAAGTTTTCACTAATTTCCGCAGATTTCATCATGCCAATCCACGTGCTTCATCGTGCTCGATTCTTACCACGGTTTTAGTAGAATAATTTATTCGTGTTTTACTTTTTGAATTTTATTTCTTTATTATTAATGCTAGGTTAGGTGACTCTCAGAACAAACATGAAGAACGAACTACAAAAGGCCATTATTACGGAATTCTTGGAGCAGCTTGAGGCTTCGGATTGTTTGAGGGACTCCTCGAGCCCACAATATTCCAATATTATATTAGGAACTCCGCATACATGACCCTCTTGGGAATTTATGAACGGGCTTATCCTCAAGCCACAATGGAGGCTCACTCACGGCTTCTTTCATTACCGTGTACCTTTTTTAAATAAATGGATGAACCATGTCCAGCAATTCACGAAAACACGATTCGTCCATTCTCGCAAAATTTTTCAAGTCAATCGTATCTAATTCTTTAACCAGGTTCAACTGAGAAAATCTCTTTCGTTGGAAAAGCCACTTTCTTTTGCACCAAACTTCCCTTTTCCTCGACTCATACTCTTCTGTTAAAACACACGCGGCTATACCTAGTCCAATCTTTTGATTTTTGCTTAGCAACATCTTGCTTTCAAATCACACACGCGAGAATACCTTCCTTGATGAAATTTCCAGCACAACTGATAAATTAGGTTCTGGTTGGGCCGTGGATAGCAAAGCGTACAATCTGGTCGGCCCGACACGTTGGTACATGTGTTGGCCCCTTAAGCCTTTGTTAAAATTTCGTCTTTACAAAGGTTCTGCCCAGGGTGGCCCTGAAATGAGCTTGCAGATGTGTTCGCATACGACGCACTGGTAAACACTGCCTGCTAGGTCTGGTGTTATACGTGATAACAAGTATTAACAGCACTCGTTTTCTTGAGCCCTCGCTTTGCTAGTTACGAGAGGAGTGAAAAGTTTGGTTATTTGGACACAAGGAATTTTACATCGAAATTATAGTTCGTTTTTCGATACAAAATAATTTCTATTACACGGGAGCGAACATATCTGGTTATCAGATTTTGTCTACAAAGTTCCTTACTAATAATTTATTCTTAATAAAATTGACAACGGAGTGGAGGGTAGGTATTCTGGAGCTCTAGAAAACGTGAGCGTTTGTGGATTTATGTGATCTGTACCTATTATTTCTGCGTGCGTGTTCTTCCCGTGTGCTGCCGTTTGTGCTTCGTAGCGTTAAGATATTGTGCTATGGTAGAAAACACATGTGTAATTGAAGATATTTAAAAAACATTCAGTTGCACTTTTTCGAGAAAAGTAATGTTATTCGAGTAGGAAGGCCTGTTCCGGAACTTCCTGACTTCAAATGTTTGCACAAAGGAAAGGAAAGGGGGGTATTTCCGCTACTTTAATACTAAAAAAATATGAAAACACTAATTGGCTAACAAGAAGCAGAAAACTTAATAAATTTTGCAGGCCTTGTTTATTATTTTCTCATGATTCTCATGTGTGGAACAAAGAAGGCTGTAACAATTTGAACAACTTTGCCAATGTAATCACCATACATGAACCATCACAGAGTCATTTGTGTTCACTTGTTCAGCTGGCCAGTTTGGGAAGTGTCTGCATCAAAACTGAACTTGACCTACAACTGGGATTAGATGTTTTGCGACATAATGACACAGAAATAATAGAATCAACTAACAAATGCAATTACATCGAAATTCCAAATTTGTTGAGTATGTATGATACTACCAACAACACCTAAAATTTGCTAAAACATTTAAAGGCACTTCTAACTGAATTCAAAATGATTTGATTTCTATGATTAGTAATATCTTGAATAAATCCAGAGGCGGGATTCAGAGGGGGCAAGGGGGGGGGGGCAACTTGTCCTCAATGTTGGGCCAAGTTTTTTTAAAACATTACATTTCACGGATCTTCAAATTTTTTATCATAAACGATTAACTTTTTTCTGTAGTTTTTGAAATTTAATAATAATTAAGCGAACAATACTTTTATTAACCTGAGCTCATTCGATACATTGATAAATTGATGAACTTTATTTCCGTACAATAAAACGCGCGGGATAATGTTCAACGTTACTGTCAATATCCTGTATTAATAAGTCATCTCTCAATTATATTGCTTTTAAACGTTATTTACTTAGAAAATTAACAGTTTCGTGCCTCAAATCATGAGTTATAACACTCGAATTAACGTATATTAAGATTATATAAATGCTTTCTATTCCTAGCCTTCTTAAAAATTTCAAATGCTGAAAAAATAGGTGCTTATCATGAAACAATGTTTCGTGGGTCCGCGGTGCGATAAAAAATCAGGTGCTTTTTCCAGCATTCCTTGTATTCTATGGAAGCGTACTCGGCCTTTAGACCTTGTCCATGTAGAAAAACGATTTTGTTTAACGGATCTTCAAAAATACAAGAAAATACAGAATGTTAGAGACCAAAAACTGCGCGTTTACAATTATAGAAAAAGTGTGAAAGAGAAAATATACGAATAATGATGCGTAAAACGGTTTATTATATTACATATTGCATGTTTTTCCATTATAATGCAAGATGCGTAAAACGGTTTATTATATTACATATTGCAAGTTTTTCCATTATAATGTAATGTAACTAATGCATGATATTTGTTTCATGTCAAGTGTACACAGAGGAAAAAATCGAACTTGTTATCTCAACTGAATATTTTCTGTTATACTCAATGTTATAATAATTTCACTTTTCTGTTATTATTAACGCGAATCATTTAATCATAATGTCGGTTCCATTATTATAACAAAAAAAAGTTAATTTTTTTGGATAACAGAACAAATTTTCATTACAAATTTATAATAAATACTAAAATAAATGCATAGAACTGTTGCGGCCATTTTCGAAGTGTATTTAAAGTCAATGTGATTTAACGAAATTTAAATTTAGCGATATTAAAAAAAATATGTGTAATTTTCGAAAAAAAAAAAAAAAAAAAAAAATAGCAAAATGAACTTTACGTCATATGAACCAGTGCAATTAGCACTATCTCTATGAAACATTTGAAGAAAAAATTAGGAGTGGTTTTTTGAGAAAACCACTGATCGTTTGATCGTTTCTAAAAATTCGGAATTTTGAGCTTGGTTTCCCAGAAAAGTTTTGAGTTTTCGATAAACTTTATTTGACATCATTTAAAGCACATTTACTTGTAAATGCAATAATGTGAACAAATCGATGCAAATTCAAATATTATCGATGTGAAAGACAAGTCAAAAAATTTAATTTTTATAATTTTTGAAAGTAACAAAAGAATGGAGCAATATGGCATTCATTTCATCTCAGAGTACATGTAGCACTATGCTTAACAAAATTGTAAAGAAAACATTTGTAGCCTTTTCAAGAAAATCTTGTTTTTGATATTTTTTTTAATTGCACACATTGCACGCAATATTGCACGAAAACTACTAGTATTCGAAAAGTCAGTGTTAACAGTGAAAATCAGACCTATGCCACATTCATAATCATATTTCACTCTATTCTTACAAGACATTTAAAGAAAAAATTTGGGGCCATTTGAGAACATTTTGAAAATGTTCTTGGGACTTCCAGTAAAGTACCTCCAAAATTAATGAATATTTTCAAAATTGCAGACCTTCGACTCAGGGATTCGACAGGGATTTTTTCAATTTGGGGAAAATCCTACACATGGTTTAGGCGCTAGTGTTGTTCACATACACCAGACGGAAAGACGTGCCGTCAATCTATTTTTCAGTATCAAGGACCCACAAAACATGGATTCTAGCTATACCACGTGTTATAGGATTTTTTTCTAAATTCAGCACCTGGATTAATCTACTTTTTCGCTATCAGGGCTCTGCAAAGAAGAGTTTTGCTACCAAAAATTCGATGTTTTTTCGCGCATTACGTAACTTTCTCTATACTGCGTAAGCGGTAGTGATAATGTAAAAATCTGAAGAAAAAAATCATAACGATGTATTTTGAGAAGAACTTTTGTGATTTTTTTCAAGCCTGTTCCAGGGCTCACGGAGAGTGAAAATTGTTGTTTTTTGTTATTTCCAAAAATATTTTGACGTCTGAATTTGGCGCTGAGAAAATATCAAACTAGTTGTGCTACAGAATGGCACAAACTTTCTCGTAGTGGAATTTTCTAATTTACTTGGTGTGGACTGGCTTTACGGTCTGCCCCATTCTCTTGCTAGCTGCCACCTTCGCCGCCAAAAGTACTTATTTAAAAATATTTTCTCAACTTTTCGGTTTCATAATAGTAGAACCGAAATATTACTTTACGAGTATTAAATAAGAGTAAAATTCGTCATAAATGACAATTTTCATTAAAAATTTAGAGCCTTTTTTAAGAAAATGGCGTGTATATGTTACAGTAAATGCGAAATTTGAAACTTTTTCACCGATAATTTCTAACTTTTCGAAAAACTTTGTTTAAAGACATTTGTGGCACATTAACTCACAAATGCAATAATGTTCACAAATGGCTGGAAATGTGCATATTAGCGGCAAGATATATTAAAAAAAAATACATTTGTGTAAGTAAAAAAAAAAAAACAAATGAATTCCCCAAACGAAATTTATGTCGTTTTAAACTGGAATTAGCATATTCTATTGGAAAAAATTGAAGACAAACTTTGGAGTCATTTTTGAGAAAATGGCGTTTGTGCGTTTCTGAAAATGCGAAATTTGGAACTCATTTTAACAGAAAACTGTTGTTTTCGAGAAACTTTTTATGACATTATTTAAAGTATATGTACTCATAAATACAATAATTTGTTCACAAATAGTGAACAAATTGCCGCTAATGTAAATATTAAGGATGTGACACATGTCAAAAAATTAGTTTTGTAATTTTTGAAAAAAAACAAAAGAATAAAGCAATACGGTGTTTATGATATCTTATAGAGTGCATTTAACACTACCCCTATCAAAACTAAAGAAAAGATTTCGAGCCTTTTTGAGAAAATCTTGTTTTTGTAATTTTTTAAAATTGCTAATATTGTACACAGTATTTGTAATTTTTTTAAATTGCAAATATTGCACGCAATAGAGCAAAAACAACTAAAATTTTAAAAAAATGTACCAGACCATAATGAAAGAAATAATTATGGATAACAAATTTCATTTCAAAGTAAAATCGCTATCTTCAATTTTGTAAGAAGATGCCGAAAAATTCGAAATTTTGCAATTTTCGAAAATTCAGAGTTAAAATGAAATTCAGGGTCTGTGACAATCAAATCTATACGACCATTATAAGTGTATTTTACTCTATTTTTAAAAGAAATTCAAAGAAAACATTTGGAGCTATTTTTGAGAAAATTTAGAATTTGTCCGGGGGGTTTCTTGTAATGTACTCTCAAGTTTTTAAGAAAGTCAAGCCAGGTCGACTGGGGAATATCCATTTTGGAAAATAATCCGACTACTATGGTTTAGGCGATAGTGGTGTCCACAGACAGGCGGACGGACGGACGAACGGACAGCCTTAAAAAAAGGCCGATAACAAAAAAACACTTTTTTGTTATTGGGGACCCCAAAACATGTATTTTCTTGAATTTTTGAAAGCGATTTTCCGCAGCATTATGTAACATTCTCTATATTGCGTATATTACTCAGTATAAACGAATGTATACCTGAAACTAAAAATATATTTCTGAGTATAAATAATTTTCTTATTTTTCATATTTTTTTCAATCAGATAAAACAGAGTTAAGTTGACGAAAAAAAATGAAAAAAAAAAAAAGTTCCTGGCTGTAGAGGGGTGTGGTTTAGTGGTACTGGACCCAAGAAACCTTCTTTGTTTCATTATAGTGTAACAACTCAATGACATTTGATTTAGGGGAACTTTTTACTATGGTATGTGGGGGGACCCTCTGCCCCCCCCCCCATAAAAGATCCGAAATCCCGCCTCTGAGTAAATCTATTAAATATGTTTCCATGGAGTACTTGCAAGCAATTATTTTAGAGGAAACTTTGTAAGTAACAAATCACAATTGACTACTTTTCTTATGGTTAGTTATTAGGAAAAGCAGTAAAAATTCTGGAAACATATATATCATTTTATGTAAGCGCAGACAAATCGGCCAATGTCTTATTTAATCATGTGGAAGAAATAGTAAAATTCTATGATATCAGCTGAAAATTTGGTTGCTATGATGGAGCAGAAGTGCTGGCTGGTGAATCAAATGGTCTTAAAGCTGAAGTGCAAGAAAAGTATCCAAGAGCTCTTTTTCTTCATTCTTTAAGTCATGTTCTAAATCTATTGTTTCAGTCAGCTAGGAATATAAGAGTGTGTCGCATTTTCTTTTAAACTTTGAATGCATTAATTTTTCTTTTCCTTTCTTTTTTCTTCATCAATATCTATGAAATGTACCAATGCTCTTAATGATTACTGCAAGAAAAAAATTCCAAGAAATGCACCAATACTTTGGAATTTTACTTCCTGAATTGTAAAAGAAAATCGTAATGTGTTAGTATACTTTTTTTCAAAATATTCTTGACAATTACTCCGCATGAGAAAGTGAAACTGTTGTTCTTGCCCATGGATACTAGCATTTCCTTAGTGAATTTCAAACAATATTCATTCTACTAGTATTCTCGAAGATTTATGCCTACATCGATGTTCTTTACAATATTCTTCAATCAAAATTTGAAAAACAAGAAATTTGGAAAAAATTGGAAAAAAACATAACAATCTAATCAGTATGAGTGAAAGTTTCCGGGCTGGTAGGCCGTGGTTCAGTTGGCATTGAAGAGCCAAACATTTCGTCCACGTCTGCGGTCGACATCTTCAGTGGCGACAGTGTCTTCGGGGTAGTCTCCGGGTCGGCGGCTGGCTAGTGACCGACTGTCAGCCACCGCAGATGTGGACGAAACGTTTGGCTCTTCAATGCCAACTGGACCATAGACTACCAGCCTGAAAACTTTCACTCATATTGACTCCGGCCGTGAAAGCCTATGTAAACTCATCAGTACTATGTGCAATATTTGTAGGGCAAAAGGATAACATTCCTGAAAAATGTTCTGGGTAATGCAAATAGCATAAAGCAATGCAATTTTGTAAAATAGTACTGAAATAAGGTAAGACTTTGGGAATTCAGTCGTATTTTGAGATGAAAGCAAAAATAACATTTTTGGCTTCGACGGGAGATACATATTACAGTGCAACCTTGATGAAGAATTGGACACTCAAAATCATCTGTCTGCAGTAAAACATGATGGCAAATCTGGGGGTGTATGAGTGCTTCAAGAGTGCCAAAAGATATAATCAATGGTGTTATAAAACACGAGTAGTACATGAACATCAAGTAAAATCCCTGTAGTATCTGCATAATGTGCAGTGTGGCAGAATGGCTAGTAAGAGAACAGAGCGTAGATATTGTCACTCCCTAAGTTGGTAAGGGTTGAAAGAGTGGAGACTGCAAAGAAGGGAGAAGTAATTCAGAGGTAGCCAGAGTGTAAGAAGGCACGGAACTCTGTACTAATGTACAGTACATACGACAGCAGATAGAACTATCACAATGTTAATGCTGGTCATGAGTCTTGGAAAAAACTGTGTGTTTCAACAGGACAATGTCCAAAATAAGGGGAGAGATGGTGAAATCCATGCCGCAAAGACCGAAGGTAATAAGTTGTTTAACGATGAAGCATCTTTTGGCAACTGGCTGGCAGATTTCTTCAATGCAAAACCTCAAGAGTTCATATGAGGCATAGAACTTCTACCTCAATGCAGGCAGGTGGCCATTGCCAAAGATGGTGATTACATCACTGAGTAAATATGCGAGTGATTTATGATTTGTGTATCAGTATTGTATTGTAATGTATAATCATGTAGTGTTATACTAATTTTAATAAATAAGTTGCAATAAAATTGTACGAACTTATGTACCAACCTAAAATTACCCATTGCCCTTTGGTAACAATACTATTTAACAATTACTTATACTATTTAACAATTCACATTCATCTATTGATTGACACTTTGTATTTCGAAGTTACATTTTCAGTAATTCTCAATGAATTGCAATATGGTGTACCTGTAACATACCATATGACAAATAAAATATGAACAACAGTAATAACAAAAATGCAATGATAAAATAGTTATTCATGTATTGACAGCTTGGAAAGATTAATCAAATCAATGATCATTAATAAGTTAAAATAAGGTTTGTGTTTATTATCAATATAAGGATGAACACAACAAATTTCAAATATTGATGTGTAAATTACAATATTTGATGATTTAAATAAAAGTATCTCAAATTTTCAATGTGGCATGTAGGAAAGTTTTCTCAATTGATTAAGTTGATCAGGTCAGTATCTGGACAAGAGCGTAGGTATGTGTGTGGATAGGCGGTCAGGTAAGCTGACAGACAGAATGGTACAATAGCAGATAAAAAAAAAGTAAAATTTTCAACTACCTGAGGCTGAGATCCGGGGATGCGCATCTTATAATGGGACTAGGCACAGGAGGAACTACTCTAAATGCAAATGTAACATAATTTTTCCACACATTCATATAAATATCTCTTTCGTTAATCGGTTTCTTCACTGCAGTTGAACCACGTAACAGGGATGCACGGTTGTCGTTCACAGGTCTATAAAAAAGTTAGAAACAATAATCATGTTTAAATCGAATTTCAACTATAGCAGCTTACCAAAGAAACAGTTTCCTAAAAAAATGCTCTCGGACTTGACTCCTTTTCAATAAATGCATTAATGTCAGTGGCGAGGCGTCCGGTCATCAATAGATTCAGCAATGACAAAGCAATAGTGTAAAAATTAATTTTAAATACTTATGTGTATGAATGCTCCATATATTAAAGATGAATTGGATATTTAGTCAATAAATACACTATTGAAACGGTATAAGTAAAGAAACAGATGAGAAATAGACAGAAAACGAGATCACAAAGGAATACTAATATTAGCAAATCAAATTGAGAGCTTGCCGCCGCTCTTTGTGACTCAACCGATCGCAGCAATCCGTATTCTGTGGCACTATTATACTTGGATTTTCTTAACGTGGCTGATGACATTAGGTTATTTTTACACCTCCTGCCTTATAAAATGAATCTATAATAGTGGTAAGAACATGTTTGAGGCCATGAGCCCCGTTGAGAAGGACAATTGCAAATTAATTAAAAAGATTCATTTTATAAGGCGGGAGGTCTAAAAATGACGTCATCGGCCACATTACGAAAACCCCAGTTATAGCTCTCCAACTCCTCGCTAGCTTCAGAAAATCTCAGGGCTGTTCGAATGTTTCCTGCCAAGCCTGGTGAAAGGTGCCAGGAGACCTTCCCACAGTATGAACTTGAATTGTAAGCAAAATAATGCAGTGTTTTTTAGTGTGTTGCGCCCTGATTATATGAAAATGAAGAGAAAAGAAAAAGAAGAGAAAAGGAAAGGAAAGGAAAGGAAAGGAAAGGAAAGGAAAGGAAAGGAAAGGGAAGGAAAGGAAAGAAAAAGGAAAGAAAAGAAAAAAGAAAGAAAAATGAGTGTCTCATTATGAGATTTAGAAGTGGCTCTGAGGTAGTGGAAACCCTTGTGTTGGCCATGCCTTGAAGTTTCAAAATGAGTCAGTAAAAATATTTTGATTTCTACAGATGTTTCAAATTAAGTGACCTTACAAATTCGTCTGAAGTTCATGAAAAATGAGTAAGCCACCTTCAATGCATTGTGGACCTTGTGGTAAGACAGGGTGGATAAGGGCATCAATAGCACATTAAAAATTAATAACCAGGAAATGAAAAGAATCGAGAAGTCTTGAAATGTTTAACTAATGTAACGTGTTCTCTAGCAAAATAAGAACTTCCATTTCGCAGTCATCATGAAATGGATCAATTGTTTCATAAAGAAAATTATGTAGAAAATTAGAATCTTGTAAAAAGGAGAGGAAATTCACGTGGTTTTAGGTGTGTGAAAGACAGAACACAAAAATGCCACGCCTCGCCACTGATTAACGTACTGCAAGGTATGAAAACCACTTTGTTATGAATCCATCAAACGCAATATCCATTTGCACAACAAATTATTTTGGATAATAAAAAACTCGACTGACCAATATGCAGTTCAAAGAGGCATTCACTTGACTTTTGACAATAAAATTCTGAGGCATTTTTCAAATATCTTAAAATTATTATCCAATTTTATGAATTGTAATAAAATATCAATTAAAAGAATGTAGTAAATGATATAAGAAAATGGATTTACATCCAACTTTAATCTAGAGGGCTAGTTATGAGTTTTCTGAAAACAATACATCAAATTCAGTTTTCTTAATTTTTGGGCCTAATGCTTCTAAAAACTGATGCAAAGATTTTTTCAGAGGCAAGTTGTCTTGTTTAAAAGAGCGACATATATAAACAAAAACTAAAAACTCAAGAGTACAAAGCCATGTCAAAGTGATACTAAAATGAATTTTTTTCATAATAGATTGCAATCCAAAACTGGATCTTGTTTTCATAATGCAATTTTTTTATGAACAGTAACATTTAATTTAAATAAGATACTGTATTGAAATGTATTGTTCTTAACTGAATGAAATAAAACTGAATAGAATGACATCATATCATGCAATGTATACGTTTTATATTCATTAAAGAAGAAAGTCTTCTGTGGTAATTTTCAACACATCAAGACTTCCGTCCATCATATCACTTGACAATGGAAATGATGATTCACCATTGGCAACAACTGGGTAGTTGTCATAGGTCTTATTAAGAAGGTGTTAATATATAGAACAGGAAAGGCTATATTTCCTTCCAAAAAGGCCACATTAGAAATTGTTAGTATTTTAAAAATGCACTACTTGTCAAGATTGATATTTTATCACAATATACTTTCTTGAATTACAAACATGGCAACACATCACAAAGGTGTTGTCATCACTTCACATTGTAGGATTAAGGCTTAATTATTTCACACTTACGTGGGATCAATAACACTGAAGAGAGATGTAACTCTGCCAAAGACAATTGGCCAGGAATGCATAACAGCTGTAGGGCACTGTGTAAGAACACGTTCTCTTTCAAGAAATCCAAAGAGACATGTTCCCCAAGGATCTATACCATTCAAATTCAATGATGATGAACTCTTCGAATTATTTTCATCAGCAATACCTGTAGAGAAATTTCTTTTTTATATCTCATCCTACACCAGGTGTTCAGATCTACCCGCGCATGCACCTATGACACAGAAAACTCTTTTCCACATAGTGACGTGCACAAATGTTATCCGAGCCTGCACCGTAATCCAGTGCAATAAAGTAATATGATTTACACCTGCGTTCGCACTTATCGCCGAAGTCGATTGCCATTTGTCCGGAGCTCTGGCAGGACGAGTTCTCTCAAAAAGGCAATGTTGATGTGGACCTAAAATCTTCTGTAAATGTCTGTGCTGCAGCTCATGAGTTCGCCGAACGCTATCCGAATCGGCATCACCTCACTTGTTTCTGGGCCTTGACGGACTAATGTGTAGAATGGAGATCGTGTTAACGCGTCAAAGTACCATGTGATTCATCGTCGATCATGTGGAATGCCGCCAATAGATTATTTCTTTCACGGTTATGAGAGAGCAGGCATATTTGGCGCCATATGTGCACAAAGGCTAGCGTGTCCAAGTAACTCAGTATGGCTCGTTGCACATTGGCATATAGGGATGTAGAACGCAACAACCAATGTCGATCTGGCGTGTTGTCCTATGAGCAGGGACCATTCAAACGTTTGAAACATATCCCATGACGTCGTTTATAAACAATGCATACTTGAGACTATGTCTGGAATATATGGATGTCACACAGTCTTAAAATATACAAGAAGATATATTTCCCTGAACCGTATGCTCGTTCTCCTTTTCTGCACCCCGTCGACCACCACCCCGGACTCCGTTAATGCGACTTTCACACTCTATGTTGTTCATACTTTCTGCCAGTGCGATCGCTTACTCTTCTAATTTCCGTCGTTTTTATACGCAGGAAGGCGCAAGGATGGACGATTCGCATCTTCCACTCCCGAGCTTCTTTTTACGTAGATCGTAAACAAGCTGGACAGCAACCCTTCCGTGCCAGTAATTCTAATAAACTGTTGCTCCTACACGAGCAAATCAAAATATTTTGTCGTGTTTCCGGTCATCAAAATAAGTGGTGTGAATTTGGCTCGGGTAAGTCTGATTCGTAGGGAAAGTATTATACGTCTACGGTTTGGACACGCGAGTCGTTTCACCTACAAACTCTTCACCGATGGATACGTAAGATGACAAAAAAGCCTTAACCGTTTTTCTCGTGAATTCGTGTAACTTTGAACTATATTTTGTAATTGAAAAGTATGCTGTATTATTTGATGACAATGTAGTGCAGGACTTCGCGCCAAGGTACACTTGAAAGTAGTCTAGAATGGGAAATTACTGGTAATTTGCATGTTGCTACCGCTATACGTCGTACTTTGTGGTTATCGTTCGAGAGACACGTGATGACGCCGACAATGGTTCCCGAGAGACACGCAATGGCAGGAGCTTCTCCGGTGGCTTTCCTTGTTGAAGGGGATAGATCGTCGTACCGGCTGAGCGCCTCTACCACGCAGTAATGACGCCCAGCATTGAAGTTTCATCTCATTAAAGCATCCGGACGTTAAAGTTATTGAGCTGAAAAATATCAAATGTGTAGGACGAAATTATAATATTCGCTTTGGATTGCCCGCAAAGGATCACGTAGAGCGCACGTGGCGATAGCAGTAAATCTCAGCAACGCTGCCTCTGCCGCGGCCCAACTGGCAAGCACAAAGAAGAATGGTACAACGTAATATATAGTATCTAACATTCTTATTCATACACTTAGATTTAGCAACAAAAAGTTACCATATTTCGTCGTACAATATTTTAGAATGTCTTTGTTGAAATTGTGCACAATTGAATTAGTAGCAAATATATGTCAATAAAAATTATTACATGAATGTATGTTTAACATAATATTAATATTGAATAAAACAAATAACTTTCGTTACAACTTTGCTATTCGTACAGTCGAAGTGAGTGGCAATATGCACTTTTTTAGCGTCGAGTTACTCGATCCTTGACGGTTTTCCAAAGTCTCAATGCGCTCTTTAAGGATACTAGGCTACCGTTAACTCGCGTATTTAATGCATCCTTATACATCGGAACGTTTCCACATATTTCAATACAGGCCGCTCCTCAAGAAAGCAACAATACTGAAGTTGAAAAGTATAGGCCAATTTCTCTTTCTTCAGTTTTCTCAAAAATATCAAGGAGACATATTTCTACTTACGAGTAGAAACGTTTCTCAGTAAATACTAAGAGTTTTTAGATTGCCAACATGGATTTAAAAATCGAAGTCTACGGAAACAGCCGTATTTTTCCTTAAATATATCACTTCTGTGTATATTTTCGGGGTATACCGTGGTATATTGGTTATGTTCGTACCTTAAATAACAATCTCAGAGAGTAGAAATACCGTACTAAAATGAAGGGACGTTATTTACTCCAATTTCCGATTCATTGCCAATTGCGCATGGGGTTCTGCAGGGTTCGATTTTAGACCCTGTTATCTTCCTACTAGACATAAACGATATGCACTCATAGATTGCTGTATGAACAGTATGATCATCATGAACGTATGAACAGTTGTCTTTGTTGACGATACGAATATTCTTTGCAATAAAGAAGCAGTAACTAATACAATATCAGAGGTTTCAAATTGGTTCCGTAACAACAAATTACTAGTAAATGAAGGAAAAATGGTTTCAATGCTCCATTTCAAATAAACAACGGTACACTCCACAGAATATTAACGGAGTGTCACTGACTGATGTTAAGGTAACAAAATTTTGGGGTCTCTTCATTCAAACCTCAATTGGAATATCCAAATAAATTAATAAACAATAAATTAAGATTATGTTACGCGTTCAGAATTCTTTCAAATCCAGTCAGCAGCTCGTTGGGTTTATTCGCGAATGTTCATTTCAGCCTGAGATAAGACACAATATTATGAGAAAACACATCATACAGCTTCCAGACTTTTAGACAACAGAAAATATTGTACGAATAAAAAGCTGATCCCACTCACGTGATTCTCGTAAGCCTCATTCTCACAAGCTAAGAATTCTAGCATTGCCGTGCCTCTTTAATAACTAATCCGTGATGGGAGTGGTAAGCGTGTGCGAAAAAGGGAGGATAGGACAAGGAAGAGGAAGGAAAATTGGCGCGTGGTTCGTGGCCAATTTGTTAGGGTACTGCTCCGGCATTCGCCTGGTGTTGATAGGATAAAGCGCGGAAAACTACTGATCAGAGCAGCTGCTGTCTGACCTAGCTGTCTTGTGTCGAAAATCCTGCCACTGTCGGGATTCGAACCCTAGGACCTCCCTGACAGGGATACTGCAGTGACATCAGTTGATGCCCTGAGCCACCTAAGCTGGTCCGATTACTAGAAACCGTGCTATTTATGAAAACACTTATATATGGAATTATCTTTAAGTCATTTATGTGCCTTTCTTTGTGCAATGATTACGAATTGCCTACGTTATAGAGAACTAGTGGTGCTACAACAGCACATATTCTCGCAGTTTTTGGAAATCCAGTTACCGCAATGAAATGTCTACTGCTACAATTTAACAATTAGCATTAGAAGCACTTTCAACACAATTCTCAGAACCCCTTACAAGCCACCTTCATTTCATTAAATGAGAAGTTCCTTTCTTTTTCGCCTCCTTCGCTCACATTTTTGTAGGGCAAGCTCCTCCCTCTGTGACTTGCGGGAGTTAAAGTCACTTGTTCATCGGCACCGGCACAACCGCAACAAACTCTACGCTGCCGACTGGTCTCCACACGTGTGGTAGTGCGCGCGCGCGCGTGTGTGTGTGAGTGAGGAATGAGGATTGGAAGGAAAGATCGCGTGCGGTTCGGGGCTCGTTTGCATACGCTCGAGAATTCGCCTGGTGTTGATCGGCTAAAATTCTCCTTCAGACAGGAGCCAAACTCGACCTAGCTGTGTAGTTAGTATCGAAAGGTCTGCCACCACAGGGATTCGAATCCTAGAACCTCCCGGTCAGAGGGATATGTCACTGTAGTGAGATCAATTGATACCCTGAGCCACCTAAGCCGGTTTACATATGTATAGTAAATATGTATCCACAAATATGTATACAAAATACATACGTGGACAGGATGCAGATTCATTACTACAGGATGTTTATTTTAGCTACAATGAACCACATATATAGAAACAAATTACAATATTAAAAATTAAATTTATTTAAGTATAGTAAATGAAAATGAGACACATGTTTTCAAGCAAAATATGCATAATAATTAGTAATTTGCACAAATATTATGCTTATTAAGGAAACAGGCAAAAAATGGAAGGAATGCATAAATAAAATAATGTTGTAATGACTGGAAATTGGGTGTTTCATGCACATACCAAGTGAGCATACTTTCTGACTACAGAGGAAAAATATCCATTTGCATTGAAATCTGGTCTCTAGCTATGTCTCATTCGGTCTCATTTGTTACTACCACACAGTAACACACTATTACATGGTTACATTCTACATACTATTTCAAAGAATCATGTTTCTTCTTCAAATGGTTTTAATATTTTTAGTACCATATTAATCAGTGCAGTAATATAATATTTTTGATGAGAGAACAATAAAATTCAAAAGCGTCAGCAAGTGAATTTAGTTATTGAGCAACTCCTCATGAAAAAAATATAAATGAAATAAATTAAATAACTACTCGCTAAACAGATACTAGATTTGCAAAGAAAGGGCATCATGCCTTCTTTCATAGGTTGATTTCATTAGTAAACAACACTTTCCAAGTTTTGCACCTGAAAATGTTACAAAATTTCAAATTTGAAATAAGTACTATAATTTCATAAGAAATTCACTATAGTGAAATCAGTCAACTGTATTTTGTTTTGGAGCATGAATATTCCACTGTTTCAGAATTGGGGACCCACAAAACATCTTTTTTCTGACAAAATATTGAATAATTTACTTAGAATGAGATATTATGAATTAAAAAATCATTAATTAACGTAAAAAACAAAATTAATTAAAAAAAACATGGTACCATGTTTTGTTCTCTGCCATTGAAAAAGTACAGCAGATTATCAGAAAAGCTGTTTTGTTTCATTTGATCATTCGTTATACTTGTACATCAAGACAAGTCTGTGTAGTGCGGATTCCTCTGAACCTGACTCTCTTATTGGCGCAGTAATTACATGAGTGGGTAGTTTCCACATGGTAACGTCCTTTATGGGTTTGGTTTGGTATACAATGAAAGAAAATGGATTGGAAGATTTGCTTAGCATTATATATCAATCAAAAAAATATTGACACGACATGTGTATGCAGGAGCCTAGAGAGAGCACATTTTGGTGGACTTGACTTTGGGTAAATGTGAACTGTTGATGTTAGATATAACCTTTGCTTTTCTAAATTAACAGATACCTCTGAAGTACTGCTATTCATTACTGAAGCAAATTGCCATAAGAGTTTTTATTAACACAATATTCAGAAGACATTTGGGAAGAGTTCATGCAGGTGAAAAAACTCCCTCAAAATAAATAAATTACAGTCTTATTCAACATAGCATGACTTAAGAAATAATGAAAGTAAATCTAATAGATAGTCTATTCCTATACATTATTCATGTAATATGTTAAAATCATGGCCCTCAAAAAGGACAAGTGGCAATACAGCTAAGTGTTTAATACACCTGTAATGTCACTAAATTAAACATTTTATTAATTGATTTACCTGCTGTCCAAATACAAGAACTACGTTCCGCAATCCACTGTAGATCAATATTTGACATTGATAAAGCAGCCGTTTTCTCTGCTGGAGGTAAAAGTCCAAGACACTTTTCCATAACTTGTGGACAACATTGATCAATTACATCTATAGCTGGAGGATCATCATCTTGGCTTCCTAAGGTTCTTAATAATATCTTTGTCTCTCTTAGAATATGAACAGAGAGGCGTCGAGGAGAAGGTCTACAGTTACACAACATAACAAGAGCGAAGCCTTCCACCATGTGAAAAACATTGGAAACAGGTTCAGCTTTCTGAAAAAGGTAATTAATGATTATCATAAAAGTAAAAAACAAAAATATAGTAAAATTGGCAAATGATTCTCAGAGAATCCATAAATTAGTGAAAAACTTTAATAACAGAAAAAAGTCGTGGTGTCACTCAATAAAATGTTGTAATGCAAAATGTAAGAAAGGAAGGTAATCTGTGAATAACTGGGATAATCTGGATTATACTGGAATTATTACAATGTGAAAATGAAGCAAAGGGCAAAGATTCATAAAATCAATTTTCAGATTTCAAGTGTGGAACCTACAGCTGAAAGGTTAAAATTTAACTTTTGGACAATTCCGATTATTAGTAAAGTGATATTAATTAGTTTGAAAGCTTGACTTTTTACTCCATATACTGAATGGAAAAATTTCCAGTACAAGTAGGCAAAGTATATTCTTCATTGGCCTGACACAAATTGGGCAATAAGTCTCCTTTTTTAATCTCAAAACACTGTGATGACGTTGAATGACAGTGAATCTTAAAAATAACCATTTTAACCCCTAGACGAACTACCACTCAACTCTATAAGAATGCACCTCATGGGACTGTTAGGCTCGGGAGTACATTGATGATTAATGATATTGTCAAAAGAAAATACTATATGTTAACTTGCTTTTGTGTTCGATAAAAGTTTTGCTTGATTGATTGATTGATTGTTTGATAAATGAAAAAATCTCAATAAATTCAGAGGAAAAAACGATTTTGTTTTATTTCCTTGGGCGTTGACACACGACTTGCACACCCAAAGATAACGACTGTTTGCGCAGATAAGTTGCATTTTATTTGATTGACTTTTTCGTGTTTCCGGGCGCGTCAACTGCTTTGGTCATTAGTCCCGTTAGTGTAGTGGATGTTTTTTTTCCCTCGGGAGATGGCGGCGATATTCCCCCGCTGGGTGGCGAGATCCGGCGCCGACCTGCCGTCGGCTAGTGGGGTTTGCCCCTAACCAGAACTCCCCCACCAGCGGGGCACCGCCCCAGATGGGACAAGCCCTAAGCTTCCGACCGGTCTCCCGGAATTTGAGGTAGTGTAGTGCATGTTAGTGTGTGTGTGTGTAAGGGGAGAGGATAGGACAAAGAAGAGGAAGGACATTGCGCACGGTCCGTGACCCGTTTGGTAGGGTACTGCTCCGGCATTCGCCTGGTGTTGATCGGAGAAACCACGAAAAAACTATCGATCAGAGCACTTAGAATTTTCCTCCAGACAGCGACTGAATTCGACCTAGCTGAAAAGCTAGTGTTGAAAATTCTGGACTCGAACCCAGGACCTCCCGGTCAGAGGCGCTGCAGCGACATCAGTTGATGCACTGAGCTATAGCTTCCGGTACATTTGATAAAAGTAATTCTGACATTTTCTGTCCGAGGGATTCATAATCTCCAGCCTCCACAGCAACTCTGTTTAGGAAAGGAGTGTACGGGAAGGAATATGGTCTCTCCATCCCACGCCGTCATCTATGCTGTCACTCCTGTGAGCATTTCTTGCCTAAAAAGAGAAGTACTCTGGGCTGCATTTTACAACTCTCTTCTTCTTACAATTATTCTGATAGATGAGCTTGGTAGTGATATCAGTCCACAGCCTAGCAATCTTGCTGCTTGCTTTTGCTGCTCTGCTTCCATTGCGCAACCTTGCTTGCATTGCCACAGCTACATCTTGACTTTTGGGAGCCATCTACTGACACTGATACCACTGTCGCCTCATGCTCTTTGGCGAGAACACCTGAAGAAATGGGGCTTCACTATATGCAAAGAAGATTCTTTTCTTCTCACTTTGTTTTATCATGTCAAAAGCTGCGCCGAAATTGTAATTTCGTATAGCATTGTAATGTGACAAGACTGTCAACTTTCTGAAATAATATGTTAAAACTTGTACTGAATTAATTATTTAGTTACTAGCTGCCCATGCCTTCCTGCTCTACATCCAGATATTTTTACACAAATCTGCACAATTTAAAATTATTAGTAATTTGTTTTAGATTTTTTTAAATTGAGATACAAACTGAGTCAGGTTTTATGTATTTTATCATTTGTGTGAAGTTTTTGTTAAGTGAGATTGTTATAAATCATAAAAACATGTCAGTGAAAACACAGTTGCAAGCTACGTGAAGTAAAACTATTTGCAGTTGGGACAAATTAAACAACATATTAGTATAACTTATGTTAGTAAATATTCCATAGAGCTGATGATTGGTGATATTGTGAATTGAGGTTTAATATATCACAATGCACAAACTCAGAAATCTTCCACTCTGGAGCTTATTTTTTAGTAGGACTATTTATAGTTACACTAAGCAACTCCAACACTACTTTGATTGAGCTCATTAGAAAACCACTGGAAGTGTTGAGCTACATTTTATGCAAACAGTAATTGATGTGATATGTCACTTCACAACTAAAATATGTTAGTAAAAATAATAAAGCTAAAATACTAAAATGTGTTAGTTTTACCATGATCATGGGTGCTTTATTCAAAATGGACCAAATTGACTTTCCCAAACCAAAGAATATTGTAGAAAACAACAAGAGGCCATTTCTTGGATTGCCTTTGTTGTATAATTTTACGCGTTTGATCTATAGGGCCTTCTCCAGAGTTTGTTTTGTTGTACAAAAACATAATTTCATGTTTTCATTTTCACTCTTCAACTATTGTTTTATCTGTATGAACTTTACTAATGAGTACAATACTTTAGTTCATTTTGGGAATACAACCAGACATTGGGACTACTTCAAGGAAACTTAACTACTAAACTAATAAGTTTCGCATGCTGTCTAAGTGCAAAACCCAGATGTCACATCTTGACTATGAACATAACTGGTCACCAGGGAGAAAACTAACCCCAGAGAAAATTTTGTTGCATGGACATCTTCTAACATCATGAACTAATACAATGCGGTATTAAATCGACTGTTACATCCTTAATTTCATTTATCAAGTACTTTTTTAATTTAAATTATTAATACAAATTTATAAAATTCATTGAACACTTGCAGATGCAAAAAGTACATTTTTCTATCATATAATGCAAAAGAAGTGCATCATGAACATAAATACATTGTAAATGATAATTTGTGAATGTATGAGTAATGTTTAGTAATTATTTTACACGCAAGCACAGTATCCGTTCCCAACGTTTGTGCCGGTCCGACGAAATTCGCGATCATATAAACAGAGTTTATCTGGAAATTACAGAGCGACATTTCGGGGAACTCATTTTTCCCCATCCTCAGGCTAGACTGTGTAACAGAGAAATCATGAAATGATTACTGTACCAAATTATAAGAGAATGCTACAAACAGATCAACTCTGCATATCTATATATATAAAAGAAAGTCGTGTTAGTTACACTATTTATAACTCAAGAACGGCTGTACCGATTTGGCTGAAAATTGGTGAGCAGGAAGCTTAGAGTCAGGAGACGGACATAGGATACATTTTATCCCGTTCGACAGCGTTCCTGTGTGAGAACGCACGTTTTTGCCCGTTTTCGCGTGATTTCGCATGTTTTCGCGTGATTTCGCACGTTTTTGCGTGATTTCGCGGGTTTTCGCACCTTTTCGAGGGTTTTCGCACGTTTTCATGCGTTTTCGCACGTTTCCACGCGTATTCGCATGTTTTCGCGCCTTTTCGCCTAAGTTTTCTGTGCAGAAGCGTTCTGCAGCGGAGAACAAGCAATCAATCAATCAAAGATACAAATGAAGCTAATAAAAGCGTGTTAAAAAGTGAAGTGAAGTATAATTAGATAGATTTTTTAATTATCTATTTAATATCAGAGCGTTTTTTAAATTCTTCTTTGTTTGAGAGAAAAACACAAATCTGCAATTGCTTTATTATCACGAGTGCAACAAGGATAGTACAGTTTCTCACAGTGAGTGCGACGTGAGAAAAATATGGGACCGGCTATTAAGGCGGAACAGAGTTCGCCGGGTCAGCTAGTATAAGTATAAATTAATAATAAGATATTTGTAATAAGTCGTCTGTCAAAAATCTTGGGGCCAAATACATGAAACTGTTTTAATAGATGTAGAATTTGACAACGAACTTGTGTATGTATTATACTTGGGGTTTTCTAACGTGGCGGCTGAGGGTAGTATCTCCAAGATGGAATTTAGCACGACTTTTTGGGTCATTCTCAATCCTGCCGCTAGAGTCACTTGATCTGCAGCAGCTTGATGCGGTCGCGATCATGCGACATCTTGCGGCTGGACCAAGAAAGATGCAAAAAGTCGTGCCGAATTTCATCATAGAGATACTTCCCTCAGCCACGTTCGAAAAACCCAAGTATATGAACGTTTTCTAGACTGAGATATCGGAGATATGAGTGATTTTTGCTGCGGCGCTCTCAAGAGCTGTGCCAATCAGCTGTGCCAAAACAGCTTGAACAGATTGTTCAAGCTGTACAAAGCACATTTAGCTGTAGAGTGACGTTGTATATTTAGTTTTAAAACAGTGAAGTTTAGTTTTAAAACCCAAGTATAGGAACGTTTTCTAGATTGAGATATCGGAGATATGAGTGATTTTTGCTGCGGCGCTCTCAAGAGCTGTGCCAATCAGCTGTGCCAAAACAGCTTGAACAGATTGTTCAAGCTGTACAAAGCACATTTAGCTGTAGAGTGACGTTGTATATTTAGTTTTAAAACAGTGAAGTTTAGTTTTAAAACCCAAGTATAGGAACGTTTTCTAGACTGAGATATCGGAGATATGAGTGATTTTTGCTGCGGCGCTCTCAAGAGCTGTGCCAATCAGCTGTGCCAAAACAGCTTGAACAGATTGTTCAAGCTGTACAAAGCACATTTAGCTGTAGAGTAACGTTGTATATTTAGTTTTAAAACAGTGAATGTTATTCTTAGTGATATGAGTTTTATTTTTTTATTGTTAGTTGTTATTTCATAGCAAAGTTGCACGGGTACCCAGATAAAGACAGTAATGAACAGTTGTTAAGGTAGAAACTGCAAGTTATTGGAAAACTAGTCCGATCCATCGCGGCCTATTGCTTCCGTTGCTAGCAAAAAGCGGGGAGTGCAGGGTTTATAACAGTAATCGGTGCTTCACGTATCTTCGCGATAGCCATCAACAGTAGCTGTATTTAGTTTCAATCCCGCCGCCATTGCTTCTCTTCCAACACGGCATCAGCGAGGGGTGTGGGTGCGGTGTTGCCAGCGCACCGCGCGCTCGGCGACATCTGACGCTGTTGCCGCCTGGGCCACAGGCCTCGCCCGGGCTATTTCGTAGTCACCCAGACTTGGTGCGCGTGGAGCCCTTGGAGGCCGTTTTCCCGCCGGCACGTGATAACTACTCTGGTGGCAGTAGCAGTGAGTATAGAGCTTCCGATAGGACTGTTGCGCCCAGGCTGTAGCAGAGACCTTGCTGTCTCCCTGGTACGCGCGGTTAACATTTCAATCGCTTGTATCACCACTGTCCCAACGTATAAGCGGAAAATGGGCATTGGTAGTGTATTATGGTGAAAGGTTTTCTGAAGGTAGGCGAGATCTGGCTGCCGGATCTGTCTCGATTCTTTCATCCGACGGCCGCATGACTGTCGCATCGCCGTCGCATGACCCTTGCCCCGTAGTGGCATATGCCTCCAGTGACCTTTCCCCCCCCAAGGGACTTTTTTGCGTACATCTTGCAACCAGAGCCCCTCACAGCTGCCCAGCGGCATATGCCCCTGTGGATTTTGCCCCCCCCCCGAGTGACCTTTTACATACATCTTGCCCCCCCCCCCAGTGACCCTCTTTGCCACCTAGTGACCTATATTACTACAGGCGTCAGGGCCTTAGGTGCTTATCAAGTGTTCTTTGCCTAGGCACGGGTACCATGAATAGTCTTCAGGGAACTCAGTGTACGGTTCAGGGCTTTGGAATCCCTGCAGCTGCTGCGGTACCTGCAGCAAGTCTGGAAGCTATAGATCAGGCTTCGACATGTCGCGACCAAACAGCTTATGTTACGAAGGGGGGACATGTGCTAGTTGTAGCAAGTAATAAAGGAGGTGAAGAGAAACAATAGTAACCTCGAGAAGATCATTGAGCTTCTAGTTTGTTAAACCTCGTTACAATGTGCACGGCGAGATCAAGAAATTGGCCCTTGCAATTCGCACTTGTTTTGATGCTGTTGCGGTTCACGAAAGAGGACTGTCCGTCCCAGATTCCCAGTGTACTAGTAAGAAATCCGATCAGTCCGGTTAATGTGGTGTTCTCCGAGAAGAATAACCCCAACAAGTCAAAGGAGAAAGGAAAGGAGTCGGGAATGGTCGAGCTACTAAGAGTGGAGGAGTCGCTCACCTTTGAGAGGAACCCATCTGAGACTGGTGATGCACCCGAGAGCGAATGGAAGACAGTTGTGTCAAGGAGGAAGAAACCATCACACTCCATTCCCAAGCGTCGGGATGCCGTATTAGTGAGAGCCAAAGAGGGGGCGACGTACGCGGAAATTTTGCGTCAGCAAAAATCCCCGGAGCTTGAACTGAGCCGTAATGTAATTAAAATAAGAAAAGCACGGGAGTCCTGGTTTTGGAGATGGGAGCCACGGGCTCCTCGAAATCAGCGCAGTTTCAGACCGCAGTGGCCGCTCAATTGCAAGGAAAAACGGAGGTACAGACTGTCAAGTGAGGTACTCCTGGAGATTAAAGATCTGGACGAAGTCACCACGGGCAAAGATATTGTTGAGGCTTTTGAGAGACAGCTGGAGGGAGCCAAAGGCAAGAAAGCAATAGTTAAGTCTATTCGCACCGCGTACGGTGGCACCCACACGGCCGTGATTGCACTACCAGCAGAGCTAGCCAGGAAAGCGGTTCGAATGGACAAAATTAGGATTGGCTGAGTTAGGTGTCGCATTCGGGAGAAGATAGGTGTTACCAAGTGTTACAGATGCTGGGCACCTGGCGCGAAATTGTAAAGGGCCTGACAGATCAAAGAATTGTCTTCGATGCGGTGAAGGAGGGCATTTTGTTAAGACCTGCATTAAGCGTACTAATTGTTGCGTCTGTCAAGGGAAACACAATGAGACGCATGCAACTGGTAGCTACAAGTGCCCCTATAATCAAAAGGCTTTGCAGAAAGCGGAACGGAGTTGGAAGAATGAGAATGAGGGTTCTTCAGCTCAATCTTAATTATTGCGAGAAGATAGACGTCGGAAACTCTGAGGATATGGTGGGAACTGTAATGACCCGGGTCTTTGACGCTTGTGATGCATCAATGACGAAAAGCCTCAAGAAAGAACGCCGACCTCCAGTGTACTGGTGGACTGACGAGATTGCGGAACTTCGCAGAGAATGCCACCGCACACATAGGTTGGAGCAACGCGGGTGGGGTCGTCTAAATTATGAAAGGAAAATAACATGGCCGCCAGAAGAGCTTTCACAAAAGCTATTAAGATAAGCAAGGATCGATGCTGGAAAGAGTTAAGCTACGACGTGGATGCTGACCCCTGGGGTCGTCCGTATAAGGTGGTAACGGCCAGGCACAAGGTTCTGTCCAGGCTACCCCCGACTTGCCCGGTCTTCTTGGAGAAGATAGTTGCTACCTTCTTTCCTCATCAGAGGGATGTGTTGCTGCCTATGGATCCGCTTGAAGATCTACACGAGGCTCCGGCAATTTCATTAGATGAACTGTCAAGGGCTTGCGATAAGGTTCAAAATTGCAAAGCTCCCGGCTTGGATCGGGTGCTGAATGTCGCTATTAAGACCCGGCCAGATTTATTCTTAGAGACATACAATGCGTGCGTGCGAGAGGGGAATTTCCCCCGTCGTGGGAAGGAACAACGACTGGTCCTCCTTCCGAAGGGCGGTAATCCACCTAGCGACCCGGCAGCATATTTTTACTAGTAAATGCTGGCAAGGTGTTAGAACGGATCATCTGCAAACGGATTGAAGCCTACACGGAGGGACCACAGGGACTGTCTGATAATCAGTATGGCTTCAGGAAGGCGAAATCGACAGTGGACGCAATTAGGCTCGTCATCAACATCGCACGCAAGGCTATTGAGGGCAAACGTTGGAGAAGAGGCACAAAGAAGTATTGCACTATTGTTACCCTACACGTCAGAACACATTTAATACGGCAAGATGGAATTCCACACTTACTGCGTTAAAAAAAACTTTGAGTTCCGAATTACACAATGAAAATAGAAGCTACTTTGAGGAAAGGACTTTACTTTTTCGTGTGGTGTTCCGCAAGGCTCGGGACTTGGCCCGCTGTTGTGGAATATTATGTACGACTCCGTTTTGAAGCTTCAGCTGCCAGAAGGCGCTAGGGCTATTGGATTTGCTGACGATGTTGCCGTGGTAATAGTCGGCAAATATACTGAAGAGGTCATGCAGGTTGCCAACGAGGCTGTAGCTACGATTTGGCGGTGGCTAACGTCGGTAGGGCTCCAGACAGGCTATCTTGGTGACAGGCAGGAAAGTGAAAGAGGGTATTACTCTCAATGTTGGGGGTAGTAAAATAGCCTCCCAGCAGTCTCTAGGATTCGTAGGAGTCCAGATTGACGCGAGACTCCATTACGACGAGCACTTGCGTATAGTCAGCGAGAAAGCGTCTCGCATGGCCTCCGCCTTGGCACGAATTATGCCTAACGTCGGGGGTCCAAGGCAAAGTAGCCCGAGGCTACTGTCTAACGCAGTTAACTCTACGCTGCTCTACGCAGCCCCCAGTTGGATTGATGCCCTTGGGATCCGGTCGTAGGCCCGCGGTGTGAATTCAGTGTACAGAAGGTCCGCCTTGAGGGTGGCCCGGGCGTTTGGCAGAGTTTCGTATGACGCTGTTTGTGTGATAGCTGTCATGCCCCCTATGGATCTCATGGCACAAGAAAGGGCCAGGCTGAACAGACGTAAGCGAGAGGGAGCTACAAATAGCATCATCATGAAGGAAGAGAGGGAGGTGACAATGGCTCAGTGGCAACGGCGATGGACTCTATCATCAACTGGTAGATGAACATTGCGTCTTATTCCTGATATAGCAAAGTGAACCCAAAGGAAACACGGAGATGGATCATTATTTGGCCCAGTTGTTAACCGGGCACGGGTGCAACCTTGCATACCAACACCGTTTCCGGTTGGACGATGACTCCTCATGCCCAACCTGTGATCCCTTGGTTGAAGATGTGGAGCACGTTTTCTTTCACTGTCCGCGCTTCGTTGAGGAAGGGGAAGAACTCCACTGACTGCTCCTGCAGGTTGCGACTCCTGATACTATCGTCACCGGGATGCTGGTGTCCCAAGAGAAATGGAGTACGGTAGCCACCTATGACGCAAAAGTTTTAAAGAAGCTTCGGGTAGAACGATTTCGAAGGAGTATCTCGTGACATTAGTTGGCATAGAGCGATAAGCCGATTTGCCCGTCCCGTGATGCAAGGACTGAGGGCGGTTCCGCGGGAAGGGGAACCGGAAGAATGGGAGAGTTTTTTAGTGGGTAGGCACAGGCTAGCTGTGAATCCTACACACTGCGGAGTGCGGGCTCCGCAGTGTCTTTGAAAAAATTTTCCCCTGCCCTCGTAAGAACACACACACACAGACACACACAAACAATAAATATGATTTGCATACTACTGATTTCATGCATTTTTCAATTCATCGGATGTTTTGCGGTCCAAATTTCACATCTTATCATGTTAATTTTCTTCCTTGCAACTCCTGCTTCTGATTTTGGTTCTAAATGCAAATATTGTGCTATTTAAGGTATCAACTCTCCAGTTTGAATCAATCCTGTTAGTATTGATCTCATCAGAATGGACCAAAGGCAAATATGATGCAAACTTCCATCAACAATTCTTGATTCTAGTGATTTCTGGAAGTATCAGTAACACTTTATCCTCCTGAAAGTTGATTGTGCCATCTTCGATTGTGTCACAGGAAATGGAGGTTATCGCAAGGGCTCTGTGAGTGATGCGCCGGTTGGCTCTTTCTTGTAGATGTGGATGTAATGTAGAAGGGCGCATAGAAGCTTTGTGACCCCAGACACCAACAAAGTAAAAAGAATTTTTAAGTATTGACAGACAGCCTGCAATAATGAAATGAATAACTTTGCAGATAAAAGATTAAGGAAAAGGTACAGAAAATCTCTCAAAAATACAATATTTTTTAACAAAACTGTACAGAAATAATAAAGTCGGAGGTCCAAATTCTCTCATGTGACCCCTCCAGGGTTAATAATATAGTTCAAGGCTCTTCGATCATCGCCTTCATTGTTTATACACTCACAATAATTATTATAATTTACTGTGGTAAATACTTTGCGAATAATGCACTAACATTTATAAATTTTTGAAACTGGTTTCAGTAAAAAAAAGTTTACCTGGGTAAATCAATGTGATGCAGAGGTGAGGTAAGGTTCAAAATTTTTCAATTTCTGTGAAACATGCCAACTGATTATGGCCGAAATTTGTAGAGATTTTTATGATGTACAGAAAGATATGAAAACTATACATAAAATTATTACCGTTCAAAATTACTCCCAAACCTGTAAGACCATGTGGTGCATCTAAAGATTTCATAAGAGACAAATGCAGTTTCATAAGAGTAAAACTACATTTTAATAGCTAAAACAGCTTAAGAGATTGAAAAGAATATACTATGACTTCATATACATGTAAGTTTTATTTTAATACATATATTAAGAAATTTAAGTGAAAACATTTGAAGCATTTGAAGAATTTGTAAAAATTATATTCTACTATAATAATAATAATAATAATAATAATAATAATAATAATAATAATAATTTTTAAATATTATTGGAGAACTAGATGCTCTACTGAGCATGCTGCGAAGGAATACCAGACTTGCCTTAATTGTAAGAACGTTAGTCCTCCTGATTACAGGAGGACTAATCTCATCTAACTTCTTGTCTCATCCTCCTGTTTACAGATGGATGAGACTAGGGATTAGTTTAGAGACAACTTCATCTTTAATCATGTTTTAAATACTTCAGAAGATCTGTAACTTACCATATTATCTTTCAATCCTCGAGGAGGACTAAGAGCATTTTTCCAACTTGTTAGCAACTGCAGGAGCATTCGCATACCATTGTCAACTAATTGAGGAAAAGTGTCTTGAACATCTCTTGCAAGAAACTGAGTGAAACCTAGACAAATATAGAATCACAAATATTATTTCTTAACACAGATTAGATATTATGGAAATTAACAAAAGAATCACATTTTTCTCATCAAAAATTCAATAGAAGAAAACAGTCAACACAAATTCACATTATTGTCTTACTTTAACATTGTGCCAGCAAATATTTGCAAACATGTTTCCACAATCATCAACATTTCTAATAGAAAGATCTTCTTCCAGTCAAAGCACTGAGTTACGTAAGAAACGTACGATGTAGTATTAAAGGTATTTGTACGACCTACGAGTATATTTGACTGATATTGTGTTACATGTCACCTGTACTTTGTAATTAATGATTAAAATGATTAATTTTAATAATTTGTAATTAATGATTAAAATTAACGATAAGGTAATTATAACTTGATGTTCAGAAGATGTATCACTCCATTTTTGCATATAATTGCATATGTTATGATGGCCTAATTGGTAGCTTGCCACCCAATTGTTTGCAAGGTTCACGGGTTTAATTCGTGTACAGGTCAAGATCTTTTAATGCAGTTTTTGGCCTAAAAGTGCATGGGCAATAATGTGCTGAACAGTCTTAAGAATGTTTTATGAAAATCAAGTATGTTGAAGGCCTCACCAGCAACTTGGAAATGCACAAGCAACGCGTCAACTTCACCCTCTAATTATGCACAAATAGAGCTCTAGAAACAGGTATTCTTACCTGACACCTTGGTGCCTCACTTGG
Organism: Teleogryllus occipitalis; assembly: GCA_011170035.1. Classification (NCBI taxonomy): domain Eukaryota; kingdom Metazoa; phylum Arthropoda; class Insecta; order Orthoptera; family Gryllidae; genus Teleogryllus; species Teleogryllus occipitalis. The sequence goes on from BLKR01000282.1 coordinate 341,331, forward strand.
TCACATGTTTTGCGGTTTTGAATTAGTTTTTCTACATAAATGTGATGTGGAAGGTTTTTCTTTAAAGAATATCATCTAAAGGTATAAATAGATATCATTGAAACACTAAGTCAAATATTTTAATAATAATAATAATAATAATAAAAAGAATAATATATTAATATAATAAATAATGGATATTATTATTATTATTATTATTATTATTATTATTATTATTATTATTATTATTATTATTATTAATAATATTGTTTTTGTTCAAGGAGATGCACTTTTTCAACTTTTCTAATTGTTTGGCCTATTGTGACGACATACTTGTCATAAAACCAGTGAGATGATATATTGACATTAGTTTATTTTTATACACATTTCAGAAATTGTTTAAAAAATCATTAATTATAAAAAACAGCGACATTTAATTTATAAAGTAAACAAATATGTACCTTTTTTCTCAAGTTCCGATACTTTTCTTATATTCACTTTTATTGAGACTTTGACAACAGACAATAAAATTTAAATAAAATTACAATATTGTTTATGAAAATTTATAGTTTTTAAACAGTTACTGAAATAATTATATTTAAGTAATGTCAAAATTTTACCTAAATGCTTTCACAGATACAATAAATTTGAAGAAATTATGTATACCTGGAGCAAAAAATTATTAGCCATTCCATATTGTGACATACCGATATGTCACATGAAAATAAACAAACATTTATTTGTAGACTATATGGTGGAACATGCATTAGAATATATCACGAGAGCAAAGGCTTAGCAACGACCGGGAATAAACAATGTAGTTTTTGTTTTTTGTAAATGCATTAGGAGGTGGCTGCATGCCGAAAGTAGAAAATTTGGGATTGGGCGAAGTAGTTTAGACGATCGAAAGGTCAGCTACACCAAAATGTAATGAACGTATGGATTGGCTGGGTGAGAGAAGGACGGTCAAATGTTATGAAAAAAAAGAAGATATGTCTTCGAGGGGGAATCAAGCAGGAAGATTCATTCTGACCGGCATCGCGTGTCTGAACTGATCGTAGGTTCGTGAGAGGGAGCGAGTGTAGTGCAGATAGTCAGAGTCGGGTTATCAGATCGTGAAATTTTAAGGACAGTAAATGATATTGCATGTGGAAGTAATATTGATGCATAAATTGGGACTTTGTCGGGAGTGGTAATCGAGTTATAGATTTCGGGACTATGTCATAGGACGTAATCGGGACTGATAATTTTGATAGTTTGAGACCAGTTTGGATAGGAGCAGAAGAGGATTTCTTGGGACTTTGGACTACGGCAAGCTCGCAAGATATTTCGACTGAGAAGTCTACGAGGGACATCAACGAAGAATAGATAAGTTAACCGCGGTATAAAACTGTAAAATTCAAAGATATCTTGATCAAAGGCCTAACATCAAAATCATTTATTAAATTCACTAAATTGTTTGCTAAAAGGTAACAATAAACTTTGTTAAATTTTGTTCTTTAGAAAAGAAAGTGATCTTTCATTTAGTCAATCCAAACAGTAATGAACTAGGAATTAGAATCATTCTATTTCAGATTCCCAGCAGCGCTGTATAGTCTGCGGATCCTATAATCCATTATAAAGGTAATAAGGATTATAATATATCGTGATCCATTGACCCAGCAAGCCGGACGCTAAGATCTTTGCAAGATATAAAAGTAGAGAAAAATTTCTATATCTCAATATAAAAGAAGAAAATGTGTAAAAATTTTATTTTGTATAGAAGCTTAAATTTATGAGGTATACATCCTCTCTAGTGTTCAAATTTTATGATCTCTAAAAGAAAAAGTGAGAAAACGTGATTTTCAAGTACCTTTTCAATGATTGAAATCAAGTATTTTAGCCAATAAGTTTTATATCTAAAATGGATTTAATGTTCTTACATCTTTATTATGGTGATTAAAAACAAAAAAAGAAACAGGAGAGAAAGTTAGAATGCAAAAATGCTACCTACTTTCTACTATTTCAGAAGTCCATGCACTTTACGCGGAAAATGTGAAGTCTTGTGACTTATGACGTGAATTATGACGGACCCCGGGTCGACAATCGTTTTTTCTGGGAGCAAGTGTCTTGTCACGTGTGGTCTGGTCATTTTTTGGGGAGCCTATGCCTCGTCACTAGGGGTCTGGATTGATAAAGTCTAGAGTTAAAGCGAGTCTTTGTCGAGCTGGTCTCCTTCATGACAGTCCCCGGGTCGTAGTTTTAAGAAATCATGAACCCAGAACACGCAATTTATCAAAAAAATCATTGTCATAACTTTTAGACGATGCTCATTTCGTAACCAGTAGCAGAATGTTCAAGGCAGTGTTCCTGAAGATTTCAGAAGAAACAGAACCATGTTTGGAATACCCCTCAATCAGCAATAAGACTAACACCCATGCATCATGCATCACTTGTTGAAGCTTTAGGATTTTTAGCTACAGGACATTTTCACCTCGTGGAAGGCGATTGCAATGGAATTTTTTAATCCTCATGATGCAGATTCTGTAAATAAAAAGACCGTTTCTTCTGCAATCGCCTAAATACTGCTACAGTATGTGGTATTTCCACGTGGTGCTGAAGCTTCAGCAGTAGGGCAGGAATGTTTTTAGTGAAGTTTCCAGAAGGGAAAACGAACTTCCTTCCATCTATTATAGAAATAATAGACGGCACATAAAATAGTTATTTACGCACCATGGGTCTTTGGCCCGTGTGCTTTTTGTCGCCCAAGATCATTAGAACTAGTTAACGCCCATGGTACAAACATGATTTTATATTTACCTAATTTGAATTATTCATATTTACTTATTTACTAATTAATAGTTGTTAACTAGACTCGGTCTATCATTTCATATTTCCCTTCCGAAATTCTCTTTCATAATTCTCTCCGTAAGAGAACATGTAGCAACATTCCACTGTTGTCACATTTCCCTTGTAAATACGATCCTCTCAATCCAGTTAAGTCATGCAGTCTCCATCCATAAGTTATGCAGTAAATATCGAGCTCCGAATTGAAGGCAATAAACAAGCAATAAAGTATTAGTAAAAAATAAATATATTTCTCCTTCAATGTGCAAACAATGCCAACCTTTATGAAATATTATAGATTGTATGTCATCTGTATTCAGCAGCCAATACAGGACCACATTGTGACATTGTAGAAAACTGCTGTATGAGGCAGCTAAATCAATGTACGTTCCTTGACAAATCGTCAAAACTTCCGGAGCTTAATTTCTACCCCAAAAGTGCCAGTGAAACGTAAAGAGGCGTCGAATTCATGAAAATGAAGATCATCAAGACCGATTTGACAAAGGGGGGAGGGGGGGGGGGAACACAGCGGTAACACTGGAAATCATCACAGACTGATGTGCCAATGTCACAAAGATACAATGAGCCAATGTCTTTCCATGTTAGTGTCACTACCTCCCAAATTGGGGTCTGAGAATAGGGTTACTCGAATTTCCTGGCATGCAACCCCGTCATATCTCCACTTGTTCATTTCTTCATGCTCCCTATCAACTCGGACACTTAACACTCAATCTTCAGGTAGGCTTTAAGCAAAGAAAGCATCGACTGGTCTCTTCCAAATATGAACAAATTTCCAGAGCATCAATCAAAGCTCAGTTATTGAGTACCTGACGTTTCTTCCGTGAATATCTCGCCCGTACCATGC